>JAODJX010000040.1:16744753-16763908 GCA_026776945.1 Isichthys henryi
AGGCGGAGACTCGAACCCGGGTCCCAGAGGTGTGAGGCGACAGTGCTAACCACTGCACCACCATGCCGCCCCGTGAGGGCCCCCCAAGCTGGGCTAATTACACCTTTATTTATGTATTCTCTTTTTCATAATAAAGTGAAAATAAAGGAATCATTTTTATTACATTTTCTTTGTTGATATTATTATGTAATACTTCTTGCTAAAATAATGGTCATAAATTTCACCATGTCAGGGGGGGTCCATTGGGGGGGCATATATTTTCTTGCCTAGGGCCCCTAGTGTCCCTAGAAATGTCTCTGATCTTCACAGACGGCACAAACCATTTTCTTCCTCATAAACCCCTCCCATCGTCTCCTTCATTGCAAAACCTCCTGGCCAGAAGAAGCCAGAGGCTGTGTTTGCACGTGTGATTTCATATTATTATAAAAAATATGGCTCTGACTCAATTAAATATATCAACTTTGTTGTCATTTATTAAAGGCAATTTTTCTCTACATGTTTGCATCACACCAGTATGGGGTCTTGGCATAACCGTTTACATTATTACAACACCCCCGACCCTGGGGAAACATCCGTTTGTTTGAGAGAGGCAGCAGCAGTACCGAGGACACGCAGGCCATTCGTTTTTGCACATTCCGGTTAAATTAAGCAGCTGGTGACTCATCCACAGCGCTGAAGGAAAACGCCTGTCAGCTAACGAGGTCACCGCAGCCCCTCGGCGACATAGCGGCGGGGGTGGCCAGTTATCGATATGAAGCTTATCGATTACGGAAGTTCCGTTTTCCCACTCGCTGCTCGCTCTTATTCAGCTACTCCAGGGGGGTTTCGAGAATATCGCTAACAAACTCCAAAGTGCCCATTAAGAGTTTTTTTTTCTCTCCATCAAACCAGAACGGCCTCAAACCAAAAGTGGACACAGATAACGAGGCGACGAATTCTGTGAAGCTGCCGACTCGCGACGCCGTTCGACACCTTGGGCTAAGCAACGAGATTACAGACGGTGCTCTTCTATTAAGCTCTGTACTTTGGCCTCAGTCCACTAACTCATCACCAAGGAAATCATGTGCAAAAATTAACCATAAAACGAACGGTGATTCGGGTGGGAATAGAACGAATGAGGTCGTGCAAGCGAAGACAACCAGTCTGGTGCAGGTGTTAATGAGATGCCGTTAAAGTTGGAAAGGTCGACGTTCACAGGTCAGGATTAGGGAGACATGAAGGTGCCTACAGATGTCAACATCTGATGGCAGACATGTACCTCCAGAAGGGTTATCTTTTTGGTGTCTTAGGGATCAGATTCCGCTGAGTAAATATTCCTGATCCTTCAAGGGACCATCACACTATCAGCAGGCCTGCCAAGAAGTCTACAGGACAACTGTTTTCTTATAACTTTTTGCATATTGCTGTTGCTACCTCTGCACATCTATACTCAGTGCATAACACAACTTATTCATCTCTTTAGGAACCTGGTTCTAATCAGTACTTTTTTATACTCAAATCTATTTCATTCTATTATTTTATATGGTTTTATTGTTATTGTATTATTTTTCTATCTTTTCAATATTTTTATATATGTTCTATGTTGTCTGTGAACATATGAACCAATACTGTCAAAACAAATTTCTAGTACACGAGGATGTACCTGGTCAATAAAGTGAATTCTGATTCTGATCCGGATCCATCACGCCCAAGGATTGCAGAACATATCCGAACAAAAGGGGGCATAAGGGGGGGGGGGTGTGAAGTCATGTCCACTTGGCTGTTTACCATGTGCCTTTGAAAGACTGAGATTATTTATTTATTATCTATTTATTTAAAAAGTAATAGATATAATTCAAGCTCTTATGAATAAAGTGCCATCGGTTTGCGTTTAATTATCGATTCTTTTTAATGATACTCCACATGTCCCTCCCCACCACCCATAATCACACACCCTTCCACACAGCTGCACTGTGCATTGCTGTCCCAGGTGACCAGCATATGACATTACACTGTTGTTCTTAGCTCAATACAGCTATTAGCTCAATGTTCCTTCCCTCCGTCACTCGGGGTCTTTGAGTCTGAACCGAACGCTTCGTCCGCTTGGCACGGGAATTGTTCTCTTCTTCTGGCACATTCTGGCTTCAGCAGTGGGGGGTTTGGGGTTTATTGTGCTGTATGCTGTGTGCGCGCGTGCATGAGTGTGTGTGCGCATGTTTGTGTGTGCGTGGTGAGTCATACCAACTCCAATTTCTGATCCAGGTTGAGTTTATTTCTCTCTTGCTCTCGCTTTTTCACCTCTTACCCTCCTCCCGCCCTCTTACAACTTCTTTATTGGTGTAACGTGGCACAAGGACTTACTGCCAAAGCAAAAGTTGCATTGAATTAAGTTTAACAATAAACAAAGGTCAACAAAATCTTTTCTCCTGGCTTCCTTTGTTCCTCCATTTCAATATGGCATTTCCAGACCTAAGGCAAGGAAATTCCCAGACCTGACTTTTAAGGTAAAGAATGAAGGGAAGCAGGTTTCATTCCCTGGCTGCTGAGGTGAGTTTTTCACTTCTCTTTCCCTCTCTTTCTCTGTCAGTCACACTCATTATCATGCATGTGTGGCGACACTGACAAATGTCCTGGATAATCATATTACCCCCCTTAGAGACCCTTTGGCACAACATCCCAGCAGGGCCCCCTGGACACTGGCTTGCTGGATAGGGGCCGCTGTAAAAGCGAAGAAAGATTCGATGATTCCAAGGGCCCCTCAGTGACAAGGGCACTAAAAAATTTGGAATATAATTGGATTGGTCTGGGTTGGAGGTCTAGTATGATATGATTTCATGAGGCCCAAAATCTCCAGTGGCTCCCCTGCTGTCGGAGCACGCCTTGCTGCCACTGCCTGTTAAGTTAGCTAGCCCAAGAGCTGGGAGTATCAGCGTGTGAGTCATCGGTGGCACGTGGCACCGTCCACAAGGCCCGTCTCTCCCCGGCACATCAAGCCGTCCTGCCCGGGGGTGGGGTCTCACTCTCCTCACTTCAGCTCAGCATTATACCCTTGGGGTGCCTCATCAGCGCCATGAGACTGTCATTAATGTGCCTGACAGATACGGTGACTTGCTTTCTGCAGCAAGTGACCAAATATAGTCGTTCGCTAGTTGCACGGTAACGATAGCGGGAGCGGCTATGCTGAAACAATACTGTCGCTATAAATACTGCTGGTTGCCCTCTGACCAACCGACAAGCTCCATTCCTGGGAGAAAAGCTACCATTGTCCCCTTTAAGAAAAAGGCTTCACCTGAAATTCTCCAGTACTCATCTCCAGGAAATGAAATACACATAACTAAACATGTCTGTATTACCCACAGAGTGTATACTAATGTGATACGTACTACCGTTAAAAACGAACAGCATTTTATTATTTCATCATGTGAAAATCAGAAGTATTAATACTGTGTGCAGAGCAGGACTGGCCATCTGGCATGACCAGCATTTTCCCAGTGGGATGATGGGTACATGGGATGCCAAAATTTATCTTTGGAGGGGGGAGCCCTAACCCCCTCAACAAATTTGCACAAATTATTTTTGGGGACTCCAAAGTCCGGGGCCGATTTTAATCCCAGTCCAGCCCTGACTGTACAGTATTAAGGGTGCAGAGCAGTGTTTCCCAGTCCGGGCCTCGGGAACTCAAAGTCGGTCCAAGTTTTTGCTCCCTCCTCTGCCAAAAAGTCCACATTTGCCTAATGTCCAAGCAAAAACATGGACTGTCTGTAGGTCCCCGAGGACTAGATTGAGACACACTGATGCAGAGTGTAGCACTTCGGCTTCACAGTCCAAGGCTGAGCGCTGATTCCTGCCCACCGCTCGGTGTATGTGATGTTTGCATTTTCCTTCGTGTCACATGGTTTCCTTCAGGTACTCCCGTGTCTAAAAACTCACCCTAGTCTCAGTGTCCAAAAACATGCAGTTTAGAGTAACTGGCATCTCAAAAATCGCCCAAGCATGCATATGTACATGTGCGAATATGTGCCCAGCAAAGGACTAACATCCTGTCCAGTGGTGCCCTGGGCATTCTGGGAAAAGCTCCAGCTGCAATGGGTGCAAGGCATGGAATATCCAGCATGGGGCGCCAACCTATGTCAGAGTTTTGCATTTAATTCGACAAATTCACATCAAAGCACTCATTCTAATTTAGATAATTGTGTGACTTCTAAAGAGAGTGGAACTAAGAATTTCTAGACTGGTGCTGAAAAGCAATGGGCACCTTTAGAGGAGACAGAGATCCTGAAAATTTCCTGCAAATTTGACGAACAGGATAAACAGGACTCTGGCTATAAGCGCTGTATGTCAGTCATCCCCCCAGTGCTCCGTAAGCAAGGCCAAGACGAATACCCATGCTACTGGAAAGAAAGCTGGGCTCGCTGTCATCCAATTTCCTGCCAACGCACGGCAGAGGGACAGGATGTCATATTCCAGTACCTGTGCAAATGTGTGTAACACACGGGCGTATGTCTATGTGACAGGCAGCAGGACTGTAATTTTCCATGCCGCGTGTGAAAGAGAGAGACAGAGCACGTGTTTACAGGGTTTGCTGTCTTTGTGGGGCTAAATTTTGGAGGCGATGTGCCTGCAGAGAATTCCTGAAAAGCAGATTTTGAGGGGATAGTCAGTCCCAACTCAGTTTTTTACTTTTCCTTCTTTTTTTGCTAGAAATTCTCATCTAATGAGTCAGTAGGAAGTTTCCCGAATTTGATTCGGGGAACAAATTCACATGTGTGTGCTGGACAGAGTTTTACTTACATCATGTTCTGAGGGCAGAGTCCCACCTCCTCTATTTGCTTGGACCCACCCCCTCTACAATTTGATTGGTTATCTCTAAGAACCAATCATTTTTTGCTCCCATACACAGCGATGTGTGTATATCTATCTGTTTGTGAACATGTTCGATGGATTTGGTGCTGGGTAAGAATGTGCCCATCAGTGAGGATCTACCGTCTTGGGGCAGTTGATGTGTCTGGCCAAGCTGATGATCAGGTCATGGGTGATGGGATCCACCAGGTTGCGGAAGCTGGCGTAACGATACAGGACGTCGTCCAGGGATGTTGACTCCATTCCCAGGTCCTGGGGAGAGGGGAGCAAAGACAGTTGGGACAGATGGGACCGTGGGTTGTGTTCTGTCTGAATTGGGGTCAATGGTGAACCACAGTCATGCCAGCCGGTATTTCTAGGAAACCTGCCAGCTGAAATCCAAAATATTGCTGAGTGGAGGTGGTCCGTCTCCAGATAGCGCCAGAGCTACTGCCCCAAAGCTTTTCGTTGCCACAGCTTTGGGTAATTTGTATTTCATGTTGTAATGGATGCCCTTTTGAAAGGAGAGTGATGGGTCCATGACTGCAGTGTCCCGACATGACCGTTAAGAACCCTCAGGGGAAGAACGAGATGGCGGTAATACAAAGGAACATGAAAACAGGCCGTGAAATCAAAGCCGTCCCTTCAACGTTAAACCGCCAAGGGACGTTCTCACGGGCCATCAGATACATGTATATAAGTTTGTGTGCATGTATGTATTAAAACGTATTACATGTAAATACATATGTAGGCATGCCCATATTTGGGCAAAACAAACAATTCACTCCTTCTGTATAAAAAAATCCTGCCACCAATGTAGCCTGCAATGAGCTAAGGCAGTCTACCCTCTGATGTCCATTATCTACAATGCAAAGTACTCTGTCAACAGACCTGCAATTATGATTAACCCAAGAGCTGGAAGAGTGACTAGGACTGGGGGGAAGGGGGGGGGGACGGGTGAGACAGAAAAAGAGAGAGAATGGGCAGAATTTTGAATTTCCCTTTTAATAAAAAAAGCTTGCAATATATTTTTGATGATAGATTTGAAATACGAATGAATAGGAAAAATAATGAGTGAATTGGTGCTTTTAGCTTCTGTGGTGGGTGATCCAAGGAAACACCAGCAACAGAAAGAGTATTCAATGCCCCCCCTTCCATCTCGATAATAAAGACATCAGTCCCCAGCATAGATCACCGAAAAAGAATGAAAGACCATGCAGCACAGCCTTCATTAATTCCGATCCAATCAGGCATGCTGCTATCGCCATGGTTTCTGATTGGCAGTGGGAGTCCGAGCAAGTCGGTGAGGTGAATCTGCTCCAAATGAACCACGAGGTTCAATCCCAGCATGCAGCAGTGATGGACTGCTGGGCGGTCTGAGCCAGCTTGGGGAAGCGCTGACCTTAGAATCCACCCAGAGACATAATGGGCTAAGGGGAATGTACAGAATGAGGAAAATACAATGTGGAACATTTTGAAGTATTTCAAGACAATAATAGGATGAATGTTACATTTATATAGCGCTTATTAGGACAGAACCAATGGGAATCCATTCTGCACCAGTACTCTCACCACACATTAGCCAAGGTGGTGAAGGGGCAGGAGAGAATTCACCAATCAGATATAAGAGATGACTAGGAGGCCAGATCTGATAGGGCCACAGTGGGTAATTTTAGGTAGGACGTCG
Organism: Isichthys henryi; assembly: GCA_026776945.1. Classification (NCBI taxonomy): domain Eukaryota; kingdom Metazoa; phylum Chordata; class Actinopteri; order Osteoglossiformes; family Mormyridae; genus Isichthys; species Isichthys henryi. Next base: position 16,751,259 of record JAODJX010000040.1, read on the forward strand.
GGGTGCCACCCCATCTCTTTCAAAAGATGGCCCGGGATCTTTTATGACCTCAGAGATACAGGACTCCGGTTTTACATCTCATCCAAAGGACAGCACCATTTTCAACAGCACAGTGTCTTTGTCACTGCACTGGGGCACTGGGATCCATGCAGACCACAGGATGGGCTAACCAGCTGGCTACACCAACACCTCTTCCAACAGGAGCCCAGCACTCTTACATGATCTCCCATACAAGTACTGGTCAGGCTCAGACATGCGTAGCTTCAGAGGGATTACCTAGTCTAAACTGCAGGCGGCATGGCAATTAAATGCTATCATCAGCATCTGTTGGCCGATCAACCGTACCCAGGGTAATTAGTCCATTTGTAAAAGTTGATATTCAAGTTTAACCAGGCAAGGTACAAATGCTCTCAGTGGTACACAAGAAGGGTCGTTCCTGGGAGCTGATCCTCTCAACTTCACAACAACAGGTGTCATGTGCAAAGGAGCCATTTCTCCTGGACTATCCATCGGCTCAGCCCCCCCATGCCCTGACTTTTTACCCCAGTATTCTTCTCTGTCCCTTCTTCTCTACGTCGCAAAGCTACATAGGAGCTGTGCCAAAATGTGCGATGACGCCAACCACAAAGGCGACATGAGGCCTCAGACTGGCGTATGCACGGATCCAAATGGGTCCACTGAGCTGTCTGCTTGAGGGACACAGCAAAGACTAACAGAAATTCACACAGAGGGAGAGACGAGGGGGAGTTTCCATAATGGATGAATCGCCGGAGAGAGTGGAGAAGCTCAGTGATGTTTGTCTGTCTCCCCAGTGTCTGCATATTATCACAGGAGGAGGAGGAAAGGGAACAAGAAAAATTAATTTTGGACATTAACGGGGCAAAGAGAACTGATCTCTGTGTACCCTCTCCATCCTTACTCTTCACCACAATGCAACCATCAACCAGAAGGTGATCAGATGCACAGAAGCTCCACCGAGCCTCACGCCAAGAGGCACTGAGATGTGACTGATTGTGAACTGATGGGGGAGGGGGAGGGGGCATTTTCCACAGTGACAGTATGTCACAGACTGAGGCTTCCTGGAGAACGGCCACCTCTCTCCAGCCTTCAGGCCTGGGCCCTTAGATTCGTGGCCAAATTCTCACAATTTGTTCATCTCCCTTTCTCTCTTGACCCCGCCTGACTTTTCACGTCGCCCAGAAAAACAACACAAGGTCCATTCCCATCCCTGAGCACCAACAAAATGCTTCCAAAATCCACGGTTCACCCTCCCCCTCTCTCTTACACACAAACATACAATCCAATTCTCATGTGTAAATGTTTTTTTCGTTCGTGTTCATATGCTTTAAGTATATGAATTAAAATTAATTTTAAAGTAATTTCAACAGATCAGACTTGCAATATTACTATGGTAATGATGTAATATGGTTGCCATTTGTTATGTATTTTAGATATATGTAAATAATGCCTTTACCACGTTGTTTTTCTATCAGAGCAGTGCAAAGCATGCATTTTGTAACATCCAGTCGCTGATGCACTTTACGGCTCAGGATACCAGCCTGTTTCAGTCGCTAGACAACTGAGCTTAAAATCTGCAACAGGTCTAATAATCAAATTTATTTTATATATAAAATAAATAAATTATGCATTATTGACTTTAAATATTTCTCTGTTATTCTAATGAATTTTTGAGTTACTTTTCCAAGCGTGCTTTTCTCCTTTTCTAGATATCAACTAGTGGCAAGTTAACAGGTTTCAGACTCCCGACTCCCACCCGAGCTCGCCTCCGATGTGCGCTCACCTGCCGGAGCGTTTTCAGCAGCTCCGTCGCTTCGTCCTGCTTCCCTTCTTTGGCCATAGCCATCATCTCCTGGATCATACCGATCCGCCGCTGGTACGGGGGTGGAGTCCCGGAGCGGCCGAACCGGTCCCCGGACTTAAACATGAAAGAGGCGAATATGTCTCCGCGTTCCTTGGTTGGCGTCCGCTTCCATCCTCCGTACTGCGGACTCGCCCCAGGCTCCGGGCCGGATCCCTTCGTGTGTTTGGTTCCCATGGTGTACAAACGTACAAGTACACCTGACCCGCCACCCAGTCATGCAAACTTAATCAGCACTTTTAAAAGTTAAGTGCAATTTCAAGTACAAAACGGTGCATAAATATATCCTAATGACTGGAATATCGAAACAGTAAATCATTTTAAAATTGCTACATGAATATAAAAAGCAAAATTAGCAGTACCAAAAAATGAAATGAATAGGGGAAACCCTGTCGCTAGGTATTAAAAAACATACATGGAAATTATTTCTGCTATACGAGAATAATAGGCTACATATCGATTATCTTATGCCACGGATTTAACGACAGCCATTTAACTCCTATGGCGATCGCGAAGCATAATCCACGCGCAGATATTGGAGAAAGCCTTCAAGCGAAGCGGGACACTGCAAAAGTGTACCCTTAAAAAGTTTATTTTCCTATATAATATCCAAATAATGGAGCATGAAAACAAATGACAAAGTAACAATTTGATTCGGGAACAAAATATAATGATTTAAAAAACCGCACACTATCTAATGATAGTTCCGTGAACCATTTTCAGGCAGCGCTGAAACACAACAGGAGCAACAAGCGCACCGACCGCAGCTCGCAGAAGATACCGAGGGAAGCGTCCGATCTGTCAGGCGGCGCCTTAGGGTGTGACGGTCTGCCTTCGCTTCCGTTTACATCCCACCGGCTAAAGTCCCCTCAAGTCAGCAGCATCTTCGGAGCGAACTCTCGCAGCTTGGTCCGGGCAAAAGAGAAGAAAAGAGTGGAAAACAATAACGCAGTACAGCACCTCCCCTGCTAAAGCCGAAGCCCCTTTTCTTCGGTACTTGGCTTGATTTCTGTTTGGGATGTAACGGCTTTTCCTTAGTGCCCAGCTGCTCAGTGCAATTCCACCTCGCTCTTTGCTTGCGTTGCATACACCAAAAAAAAAAAAAAATCACGTCTGTTCACAAAATCCACCGCCCCCTCCCCCCACCATCAGCAAAAAACAAAGAAAAACAAAGGGGAAGACAAAGCAAGATATATAGGTCGGTGAGGGGGGGATAATAGGTAAACCAGCAAGCGAACAATGTCTTTCTCAATTTTTTATTTCCATGCTACTGTCCTTGTCTGCTATAATTATCACATAGCCTACGTATTTAAAAGTTGTATTCGCCATGCTTTTATGTTTCATAATGTCATACTGTTGGATGGGGATTCTGAACACTGCTGAATCATTTTTTTCCCCAGCATTTAATTCAGACACTCTTCATACCCATCATATCTTATCCCTCGGAAGTTAACAAGCGCCTCAGTGTTTGTTCCAGTTTGTGAATTGCTCAAGTACCCCCAGTAAATAGGACAAGGTTAAAGATGCCCTTCACGCCCATGAGTAATGGTCTTCGGTACAGTGAAATTTTGCCTGCCCAGCGGTCTCCTTCTTGCGACTAATGAGTATGCAGCTATCCTGCACTTAAAGACTGAGATGCTGTATTGATACAGCAATCATAAAAAATACAACACATAGTTTATAGTTGAATATGAAGCATATCGTTGTCGAGCATCACATACGGGAGGGTATTCGTGTATGGGAAATCATAAGTACAAGCAAACGACCCTTCAGCATAAACATACAGAAACGATATCAATCACAAAAGTGCATTGAAAACAGCTTTAAAGGCACGTTCGTGTCAATAAGCTACAATTATCACCACAATAAAAAGACTATATCACCCGCACTGTAGATGTAATACTTAAATAAATTTGCCTACGTTTCCCAAATATCCCGATAAATCGAAACGTTTTGCAGAAGCAACGAAGTTGCGTGTGTCGCCCCCTGTAGGTTGTGATCTCCTGTAGTGTATCGGACTGAGAAGCTGTTTGTTTTTGTTTCTCAAATTCAGACCAGATCTATGACTTATGCTATATCTACTTATGGGCACAGTATGACAGATACAATGGTTTGTAGAGTGGCATGCATTTGTATTTGACTCCTGTCATTCATGGATAATTCTTTTTGAAATATCTCGATCAATGCTCCGATTCATCCAATTCTCTGAAGAACATGACCTTTGAACTATAATACTGTTCACTATCGAGGTCTGGAAGAGTCACTATGGGTAAATTACATTATGCATATCATACATGATTATACAGTGCTGTGTGAAAGGTAGTAAAAAAAATGTCTAAATGATCTTCATGTGGGTGTAATTTTTAAAATTACGTCTATCGAAGCATGTTAGCTCAGCCATTTCAAACCCTCTTGTAAAGTCACCCCAGTTTGAGCAGCCGCCATCCAACAGGCCTACACACAGGTATCACTGGCCAACCCATTGCCTTCCCCGTGTTCCCCTCGTCGAGCTCCTTACACAGTCCCTATTATTTCCATTAGTCTCTGGGCCAATGTGTGGCTGAAAGGACAGCTGAGAATCAGGCACCCTTAACTGTTTTGAGGCTGACAGGAAGCCAGCTTCTACGATATTGGACATTTTGTTATCTGCTGCCCCACGATAATTATATCGGTGTGTTTCATGTATTTCAGGATTGGTCCTTGCTTTTGTATCTTTGCTTTTAAATATCCCCACAGGTGTTTAGTTTTGTAGTATCTCCTAGTGTTTGAGTCCTGAGTGCTTGTTAATGACCTTCACCTGTTCCCTGTTGCTCCAAGTCCCTAGTGTATGTAATTAGTGAATACTAGTGATGGCCCACACCTGTCCCTTATCTAACCCTCATTATCTATTTATATATATGCCTGCCTTTGCCCTGTTCCTCTATTGGTTACTGAACGTGTTTCATGCATGTTACCCGCCTGTATTTAAGCTCCTCCTGTGTTGTTTTGTAGGGTGGGTGTTTTAGTCTGGAATAAACTCCCCATTATCTGTAAGCCACACTGTGGATTGTCATACGTCCCTCCTCTTCATGACAGTCTATGTTCTCAGTACTTGGATCCGATTTGCCGAGGTACCCCGGGAGAGTTGTTTGGGAACCAAAGTGACGTTCCCTTTAGTCTCCCAACGAAATATCAATTAACTTTTTGGAGAACAGAACACATTATCGTTAGTTTGTATTGTTACTCTTAATTTGCATATGTTATAATATTTTTTTTTCCTGAGCAAATATACACTTAGGTCCACTACACTAAATATTTTTATTTACTTGGTTTGTTTCACCAATTACTTGTGTTATGGCCCATAAAGCATTATCTTATTCCTTTTTTTATACTGCCTGCAACTCCTGCCCAGTAGGAGAGACTGGGAATGGTTGGCAACAAATCATACAAAGTTAATTGACCCATTACATAGAGGCATTAAGTCTTAGTTATCATTGATAATGTTTTCCTTATAACTTAATTGAGGAAAAAAAAGCTATTGTGTCAAATGCAGACTGACACATTATGACTATCATCCCATGTGACAACAATACCAGATCTCTCCCATTGTATATAAATTCATTTGAAATTTACGTAACAAGAATAATATATGAACAAATCATTTAGCTGAACTGAAATGAATCACGATTTTTTTCTTCACTTTTCAATGAGTCAATTCTTTTGAGTTTGTTCAAAAAGAACAGGGGTTTAAAACATGGGCTCCGTCTAGAGGTCCACAGAGCAGCAGCCAAATGTCGCTTTTATCCAGTTTATGCAATGCTTAAAATATTCAACTCCCAAGCCCTCGCCCCTTAGCTAGTTTTTAATTACGTATGTGATCGCGCATAAGTAATAGGGGATTTCTAGCCCTAGTCTATTTTAATCTGGGGGTTCGTGGTTTACGAAAGGTTGACAACTAACGAATGGATAGGTTTCGATCAATTCTGGCATGTAGCCTTTGGAATTTCACATCTACGGTATAAAAGATAAGACGGAATTCCATTCATCCGTGTGGGAGAATTTCTTATACATATTTTACAGACGCACTATTACATGAAATTTTGATCTACGAGTTAGGACAACAGCAACGGCACTCCTCTCTGTGCAACGCACTTAGAAACCGTCGTATATGTTTGACTGCAGTGACATCTGGTGGTCAAAATGAGACCAGACCGTAAAATCCGTAAGGCTCCCTAATCAAGATTTATTTTTTTTTTGGCATTTTTCGCTCCTGGGGAAAATTAACATTACGTCACTGTAAGTTGTATCAATTTAATAAATAGGCTTACATTTAGACGAAAAATGATTCTAGCCACCTGAGTTAGTCCCGTACAAATTTACTAGCACAAATAAAATTTCATTAGCCCAAAATTTACAATGTAATTTTCAAGCATATGTTTTAAGTCAACATTGGGATGCTTCCGCAATGCATTAAATCTAGCTAAACCACAGACACCATTGAATTCTCACATCTGTAAGCTACAAGAGAAATTGCTTGTACCGCTTTCCCATTGTTTTAGTGACTGGTTGTCATACCCCAGCACACAGTGCACAACAACGAAATACGTTCTCTGCATTTAACCCATATGTGACAATTTGACATAGCAGGACGCAGCTAACTCAGCACTCAAGGAGCAGTGGTTGGGAGCGGTACCCTGCGCAGGGTACCTCAGTGGTGTCTCGTCAGTCAGTAATTCGAACCTGCAATCTTTCAATTACAATTACCATTAAGCCACCACTACCCACAACACCACAATTTTAATTGGTGTATTAAAATTAACACATGTGGTAGCACCGAAATTACAATGCATTATAGCTTAAAAATTAACACTAATGTGTTAACTTCAACAACCCTATGGAGCGCCAGCTTCATAGAGGGCACCGATCCACCAACTCTGCATTGGAAAGGGGGCACCGGGGGTAATGCTTGCATTGGACACCACATTAGCTAGGACTGGTTACGAGTAGAATATTAAGTAAATTGTTAAAATGATTTTATGGCTAAATTACTAAAAGTTTTTTAGGAATAATTCATATTTCTAAAATTATAATTGATATACCAGGGGTCTCCAACTCCGGTCCTGGAGAGCTACCGTCCAGTAGGTTTTCTATCCTACCTGGCTTCTGATGACCCACACCTGTTCTCAGGGAAATACCAGGAACCCGTGTGACTCATCAGAAGCCGGGTAGGATAGAAAACTGACTGGACGGTAGCCCTCCAGGACCGGAGTTGGAGACCCCTGTGATATACTGTCTCTTCGAAACAATTGTACATTATTACAGGGGAGAGGGTAATCATCATTAGTGAATGACTTGCGTTTGCTGATTTAGTTCAGAACATGGTGCTGGAGCCTGGAACAGCATTAATGTCAGCTGGATAAAACGTAGTGCTTTCCAGAGGACAGGAGACACAGGTAGTAGCACTTGCCGCCACCCAGCCTGTTTCATCCAGCCTAAATGATCGTTCTCCATAACTAGTATTGGTTCTCCACACAAAAAAAAATAAAAAATCAACACAACATGTTAGAAAAGGCAGCATTTTCTTTCAAAAGTATGTTTATTTTTTGCTACAACATCTTTATTCGCAGATCAATTTTCACCAACATCGCAGTCATACAAGCTTACATTTCACTCTCATTTAGGTACCATTTACTCAATTTATAAAAAAGGAACTGCAAAGTTGACAGTGGGATATTCTGCACAGTTGTAGGATGGTGTGGACTGAGTATGTCTATGGATGTTCCAGTTGGCTTCCAACTTGGATACTTTCTAGGTCAATCAAGTATGGCACTTATTCCAAAATTAACTGAACTGTGGATCCTTTCTTTCTCATAATCTCCTACATCTGGAGCCTTTCAGTAGAAGCGACTATTAAATGGAAGCCCTGTGATCAAGACGAACATGACGAACATTACTGCCTCACTCCCTAGGGGCAACTAGCTAGAAAATCTTCTGTTTACACTACTGCAGGTTTACTTTTGTAAATGCGATGTGGTAAATCTTGTGCCTCACAGATGTGTCTATCAGCCAGAGAATCACTTGTCCACATTCCCACACTGAGCGTGGAACTACACACCACCACAAACCGTCTCTCTGCATGTAAAAAAACGAAACATCGTTGCGCTGAGTTTGTTTGATTGACGAAAAAAAAATCCCATCTGCAAACCAATCTCTCTCAGTTGCAAAAAAATAAAAAAATACAGGAATAAAAAGTAGGGAGTTTCTGAGGTCATCGATCCCCCTCTGCCCCTAACCACCTGCTCACTTTGCCTAATGGTTGGCGATATTCTTAACTTAGCTAAACAAAGGGGGGTCTCAAGACCTCGGACAGAGTAAAAGGTTTTAAATATGTGCACCTCTTGTAATAAACACAACAGAGCAGCGCTGAAAGAAATGTTTTGGTAAAGGGTACTCTAGACATCAGGGAAGACAACTGCTACTTCGGCTGATAGAGAACCTGTTCTGTCGTCATGGCAACAAAACAAGTTTCACAACGCTCGCCTCCCGGCCTTTCCCATGATCCCTACACACCATAGGCTTTTGACCAGTCACGCGCAGATCCCATCTGATCCGAGACAGTCGGGAGACCCATGGAGTGTAGCCACATCGTCTTATATCACCACTGCTCATCTGTAAACAAGCAATCACACCCTTCTGCGATGTACCATCTTCACTCAACCTACTGACATGCTGTAAACAGCATTTTAAATAGGGTGGTACAACAGGTGCAAAAATCCCATACCACTGCTGAAGGCAGAAGCATATTTAAACAAATATGAAAAAGCCACAGGTAAGAAACCTTACGCTGTGTAGAACATTTACACTCCGAGTTCTTTTATCTATAGCAGTAGCTGTTAAACTCATTCACATTACGAATGGAATTAAAGGATTTAAAAGTGCACCCAAACCTTTTCACCCACCAAACACAATATCTACAGCACTATGCATTTTTATCTTCTACTCATCTCTCCCCTCAAACATCTAAGTAGAGGCTGTGATGGACTCTGAAGACTCCAAATTGTAACTTCATCAAACTGCATTTAAAATTTTCCACTCAAGAGCATAAAGGTACAGAACAAATAAATACTGTAGAGGCAACTACCATCTGGGGTGGGGAGGGGGGGAGGCATGGAAAATTAGGGTTGGAGGACATTTCCACAAAAACCAGGGCCTGACTGCAGAATGCTGCCCAAACGTTCTACCAGCTGTATCCAGCAGGAGGCGCCTTCTCATCCTTGTTGCTCTCAAGAGAGAAGGGAGGGATACGAACGTCAAAGTGGGAACCATCCGTCCTCTCGATGCGGAATGTACCCCTGTTGGAAACAACAAGGTTAGACACCAAGCAGATGCCACAGAACACCTCTGGGATGGTGCAGAACTAATCCAGGAGAACAGGAAAGAGTGAGTAGTCACAGAGTAGGACAAACCCGCAGGATTTACAGAATCACGGTAGAAACAGTGAGATTCGAATCGGTCTCTGCACTTTGCAAGCATCATTCTCATATTGTCAGGCAACTTGACAAAACAACCACATTGTTATGAAGACACACATCTGTAATGACTGTTCAACAGTGACAATCAACTTCCCAGAACACAAACCATAGACATGTTCCTCATTAAAAGCTCTTCAACCAAACTTCACATACGCAAATTCTTAAAATAAAGGTCTCGTGTCATTCCCTACACTTATATAGTGTTAATTTTTAACAGCATTACCAAATGCCAGAAAAAAATTTATGCAATTTAAACAACTCAGAGTTTGGGTTATTCTAGTTGACCTTAGAGTTAAACGTACACGGAATTAGCAGTTATTAGGCATACTTGGCCAGTACGATTCATAAGATAAAAAGAAGGTATGTATATACAGCTGGAAAAACAATGTCGGAATGGATAATGAAATGGACATTTGCTTAAAAGAACTCAAATGGAAGCACTAAAAAGGGCATCTTGGGACAGAAGCAGGCAAACAACAAGAAATCTAGTGCATTACAAAGCTGGTAAGTGTAGATTCATAGGCCTGGTGCATACAAGACAAATATGAGGATCTATACCATAAGTTTAGCTTAGAGCTGGTAGCAGAGTCAGGTCCAAAGGTGTGATAAACAGGAAAAACATATGTGACGTGTTGGGCTCCTGAAACAAGGGTATATACAGTCCGGCAGTCAAAAGGATGGGATGATGATCTCAAACAGCAAACTGGAAGGTGAACGATCCATCACAGAAGGTGGAGATAGAGAGTAAGTGGCTGCCAAACTTAGCATGGAGATGGAGGGGGTGTGGTTAGAAATAACTACTCTAACAAGCAAATGCTGAAACCTGAAGCAGGCAGCCGCGCTGCTGCCAGTCACCATTTCAGAGGCCTAACAGAAAGAAAATGTACCCCTACTGAAATGCCTTGTTTGCTACTACACATTCTGGCTGTCTGGGAGAATTACGCCACACTTACAGTTCAAGCTGGTATTTTCCAAAGATTGAACGTCACCCGACTCGGCATGCTGCCCTGGAAGGCTGACAACTCCTCCGAGCAACCGGGTCTGACCTCTGCGCACAGGTGACCACACGATAACGTCCGGTGCCATTCATCATGTCAGCATAGACAACCAACTGTGACAACTGCACATCACATCTCGTTTATTTCATGGTTACGTTCCATCATCCGTGTTACATTCCACATTTGCTCCATTTAGAACCCCTTAACTGCATTCTCTAATTCAACACCACTGTCGACATGCAACACCCCAAATGGAAGAGAATACGAAGCATTTAACAGGTTTAAACCTGATCGCAGCAAGTTTTCCTTTAGCTTATATTAACTTTGAATTATAAATGCAATTAGCAACTGAGTTGCCACTCTGCAGTCCATTACTGCCTCCATCATAATACTTAAAAACACTTTACATTGACTGCATCTTAATAATGTCTTTAATAATGCTTTGGCAGAGCATTCACTGCATCTACATAAAACATTCATAGGTAGCATGGAAGTATACCTTACCATACCCTAATATACCTTAACATACCCTAATATACCTTACCATACCCTAATATACCTTAACATCCTAACATACCCTAATATACCTTACCATACCCTAACATACCCTAATATACCTTACCATACCCTAATATACCTTACCATACCCTAATATACCTTAACATCCTAACATACCCTAATATACCTTAACATACCCTAATATACCTTACCATACCCTAATATACCTTAACATCCTAACATACCCTAATATACCTTACCATACCCTAATATACCTTAACATCCTAACATACCTTAACAGCTGTAATAGGCATACATAAACATTATGATATTAATTGTATAATCATATAATATTTGTTATTTATGTATATTTTGGCTGTTAAGATATGTTAGGATGTTTACATACACTTATATGCTGCTTATGAATCTTCTATGAATATATCATGAAAATGCAGTTAATGTAAAACGATACCTAAAATTTCACTATGAGCTGCATACCACAAATTTGATAGTGGGTAGTGACAGACAAAATGATGCCTCATGAACCATTTGCTGTATTGTTTTGACCCCACTAGAGGGTGCTCTTGGTTTGCCTTCGGGCACGTGCCCATTTTTGAATAGACAGAACCATCACTGACTGTGAGCAATAATAATTAATTCATTGATTATATTTTGCCTGATGAAGAACCAGTAAGTTTTCCATAGCACCCACAGCCCACTACCCCCACATAAGACCAACGGCTAACTCAGTTAAGCATTACTGTGGAACAGACTTTGGGAGGTCGCAGATAGAAGCAGATGGAGGCAACTGAAAAAAATGAAATATTGATCTCGGGCAGGGAGGGGGCAGAGGGGATTGTGTAATTATAGCAGCAAAAAATATAGTTCATAAAAGTCCTGCAATTTCATCTACGATATATACAAACTTATTATGGCCGCACAGACTTCATTTGCGCACGGTGCACGATGGTTTTCGCCATCTTTACTTGTCACTATCATAGTGACTTACATCACATGGTACTTCACGTCTAGCACAGGTGCTAATTAAACTGCATTCTAAACCTGCAGGACTTCAGCATTTAAGTGACTGGAGTGGGGCATCCCTACACAGCCACACCTCTCTCATTCAGGGTTCAGCAGACTGCTAGTTGCTAAGGAGATGACAATGAGGGTTTTTTTTTATGTTGTTTAGAGTGCAGATCCATATTTAAATGCACTAAATAGTAGGTAGGCTTTTAAAAGCAGATTCATTTAGAGCACATTCAACAGAATACGCTTTGCGTCACTTTGAAACCTCTCCCTGGGGACAGAGGATCAAACCGGTGGACCAAACGTTCCCTGGGGATTTCAAACAACAGATGTGCTAACATAGGGTGTGCCTCTGGAGAGCTGGACACTACCACAGCATGTAGATTACCAATGCAGAGCACCATTAAAAGTCTTAAATCTGATCAGACAAAACATTCCACAGTTCAAAAATCAAATAGTTCAGATTTGAAGGCAGTCAAATAATGCTGCGATAAAATTAAATTTCTCCCTTTTGAAGGAATTAATGGTTTCTGGCAGTGAGAACATTTTCCCTTATGTTATTGCCAGAGGTGAGGGTTCATTCATTATCCCTTATTCACAAATCTGATTGGGTCATTTATATGTAGTGGCGGGGGGGGGGGGGGGCGGGTTTTAAGGGGAGGGAAGAGAAGGGGGCGGGTAGGAAGCCGGTGGGGGTTTACTCGGGATTGCGTTCAAGCGAAAAATGCGGGTTGG
>JAODJX010000040.1:16764008-16774508 GCA_026776945.1 Isichthys henryi
GTGTTTTTTTGTTTGTTGTCTTGTTTCTTTCCCTGTCTCCATTCTCGGGTGGCTGGGCGGGGCGGGCGGGGGGCGCGCCGCCCCCCCCCCCCCGGTTGCCAGGGAAGGGAAGAGAAGGGGCCGGGAAGGAAGCCGTTGGGAGTATCATCCTTCTTGCTTTCAAGCGAAAAAGGCGGGATGCGGACGTCGAAGAAGGTGCCGTTGGGCCTCTCGAGGCGGTAAGAACCCCTGCAGGAGCGAGAGACAACAGGCCACTGTCAGCGCCTGCCAGCCTCACTGCACGACCTCCCCTGCCATCCATGACAGCCCTACCGCCATCTGCGGCCCGACATGCTCTACCAGGGTCGGGAACCGCAAGACACACACACTAGGACCTGCTGGAGAACAGCCCAACCACAAACGGAGGTGAGATCCCCCAAGACCTCCTCACTGAAATCTACTCAGCTGAAGGTGAGAAAAACCACACACACACCCCCTCATCTGCTTCATCACTATGGTGGTTAAATGGTAAGACGGACAGGATCAGAAATCTGCACCCTTCCCCAAACGCTCCAGCTGTAAATGCACAGTAGTGACATCGTGCACCACAGCTGAGAGAAGTAGCTGGACTGTACCTCAATATCTCAGTCTATGCAAACTGGGAACACGACAATGCAAATGTACATTATCCTACATCCACCCACTAGCATCTCCAGAGAAACGCAGATCGCCAAAGTGAAGCGTACAGAAAGCCCCAGGGAAGAGCCCTCCATCAGCAGGGCACATAACACCATAACAAACCACTTAAGAGTCATAACATGACACAACACTACATTAATACAAGCATTATAGCCTGGCTCTTCGAAAGGACAAACATCATTAAGCCAACGATTCCAATTCCCTCATTACCAAGGCAGCTTAATCATGGATATGGAGAACGTACATCCTGCCAAACTTATGCAGACCACAGCCTAAAAGTCACATTGGCTTGCAAGCGGATGCAATGCCAGTTTCTCCATTACAGGTATGACCATGTAAGGTGAACATGGCCGTTCAATATACTAACATCCCATGTGACTTACACCTCCGGCCACCTACTAATGGAAAGCACCCGAATCAGATGGGCCAAATGATACACGCTTTTACTGACAGCCATGCACACACTTAAGAAGCCGAGACCATGTTCACAAACGTGTTGCACTAGTACAGACTCGTTATAGTCATGGGTAGAACTACAAATCAAGAAATGCAAACGGAAACACTTATGAAACGTATATTTATTCATAATTTTACTCAAATTCTCTCAATCATTCCTAAATGTTTCGTGCAATTCAACAACACCCCTCTGGGAATAATGGATCAATTTGGTGGACACAATATTCACTAGAAAATGGAAAATGAGAAAGAGTTCTCTGTGTGGGATGACAACCTATTGCTACAATCTAAGAAAGTGACCCAACGACACACCGTTTTCTTTCATTTACAACTGCTTCTAACTCTTACAGCCATACTGCAAATACTTGTTTACAGTAGAAAAAAATGTTACTGACATCACAGAAAAATGGGAACTTCGCAGACATGTATAGACAGTGAGACTCTTTTAGCACAGTCAATGCAGACTTTGTATTGAGCTCAAAAGCACACAACAGTTGGTGCAGAGTCAACAAACAGCTCCGAGACACTGTTCACGAAATCAGTAATTCGGTATTCAGAGACTCAGTCAGGCAAAGTATTATTCAAGATTAAGGAGACAATTCTGACTTCATCTTCCGAGGTAGGCAACGGCAAATGCTGATACAATAACTATCAACTATGAATATTACGGGTTTAACCAAGCAAACGTAGAATGGCTGGATTTTCACCAGAGAAGACACAGTAAGAAGTGCAAAAATGAACCAAAACAAAAATGAAGGGGAAAAAAAATTGCAGATACTCAAACCTTTCTCTGACAAAGGGCTACTGAATGGGGAGAGATCCACTCAACACACTGTGTCATGCTACTCTTATTGGAGCTCGCGATTTACGCAAAGGATGTAATGTTTTTTTTGGGGGGGTGTCATGAGGGTCACGTGACCTACCACATGTGCCCACTGGGCGCCTGCAGGGAGACATGGCTACTGTACTGGAACGCTGGCTGTTCCTTGGATAACACTGGCTCCTGTGTGCACAGAGACAGACGCATACACATACAAGGGGCATCCTTAAGGTCAGATATCATATAGAAAAGAAAAAATTATATTTCAGCACAAGAAAACTATATATCTTCTCCCAACACAGCATCCAGAGCGAAATAGCATCTGATACAAAACACTTATCCACCCCAAAACTTTGAGGAGGCCAAGCAGATGTCACACGGCCGGGTTCACTCACCCGGCCCACTACCCCCCGGCCTCGGACAGTCTCCAGCGTTCCCGACAAGCTGAATATCCTCCAGTGCCTCTCCCGTAGCTGCACTACCTCATTGCCCATGTTCTCCAGCCGAATACAGTAGCGCCACTGTGGAAAAACACACAGAGGGCATGGCAGACGCCTATGTCATCTGTGTGCCCCCTCACACACACACACCCACTTACACATTGTCCCTCACCAGCGGGTGGAAGTTCCTGTTTGGAATGTTAGCCAAAACGTTTACACAAAGAAATCATTCTTCCCCATTTTCTCCCAACACTCAGACAACAAAAATTCTGTAGAACTGTGTTATTCAAGGGCACAACTACTTAATGAACGAGGGGGGGTAAAAAGGAACAGCAAGCGAATTCATGTTGCCACTGCGTTATAACCAAACCATTAGAAGAGCTCTTACTTACCCAGTACACGTGGGAATTCTGAGCTTCCTAATGTAAAAAAACGAAGCGACAACACACATTAATGAGGCAGTAATGGCGATGCGAGGATAAGATGCAGTAGGTAAAACTGAAAGGACTTCTCAATCACGACCTACTAAAACCAACAACTCGCATCCATTACACTTGTCACGCTCTCTATCAGTCAATGCAATTAAATTTATATTTCATTTATTCAGCAGAAGCTTTTATCCAAAGTGATGTAGAAGGATCGGTCAGTCCCTGGGGGTTAATCAGAGGTATCAGCAGTGTGCTCTGCCAAGTTCCTTAGGAAATCTATCCTCCCCAAGGCAACCACAGCCCTCTAACCCTGACGTGAAATGGTAACCTCACCCGCATGCCCATGTAGAAGGGGATGACTGTGACCCGGATGTTCTCTGTGCTTTCACGGTGCACATCCGACAGTTCCAGCCAGGGGTGGTTCTTCTCCTGCCAGGCCCGCAGTGTGTCACGAGGGATGAAGGGGGGCACTGAAGAAGCAGAAGGGCTCTTAGACAAATGCCGAGTCAAGGAAGACCATTCTTCAGTCACGGTCAAGCAGGGTGCTTCTCATCATCTCATCTCAAATGACCATTCAGTGTCCCCTCATTGACTCATCTGAGTTAACGTATTTCTCCTAATATAAAATACCCCCCAAAAAAAGCAGCGGCAGACATGCTTCCAAGTTAGCGACAGCCAAATTCCACAAAGCAAGCCAAGAGCACCATCTAGTGGCGTCAAAAAATACAGGAAATGATTCAGGAAATTTGCCCATTACTATTCCCAGGCATGAAAGTTGGGCAAATAGAGAGTAACACCACTGTGATACCTTTGGATGGGTTGAACATGAGGAAACGTTCGAACAGCTCGTGCTGAATGGGGACCTGGTCGGTCGAGCTATAGGGAAGGATGTCTTCATGACTCACATAGTCCAGACCTGAAAAAGAAATACAGACACAGAAAAACGTACAACCGCTGGTAATTTCTTGTTTGTAATTTTGCTTCTCGGCATTATAACTTTTCATAACTTGCATGCTAACCGCAATGCTCTGGCAGTGCTGCTTGTGAGCATGTCACGAGAGTGAGACTGTTGAACTGGAATCGCGATAATAAAAAACAGAGAACAAACAGCATAGCAGCAAAGCGTTAGCTAGCCGCATACCTGGGATTGCATAAAGGGCTCTGCTGTCGTCATGATTCGCCAGAAATGTCACCGCTTCCGTCTGTGACCTCTGAGACTGCGCAAAACAGAGCACACATTACATCCTGCGCTTCTGACACTCAGATAGGCTTCATGTAAAAAAAAAAAAAGTTAATATATTGATTGCATAAACATAGCAAATAAATTGTTAAATGGAAAAAAATACTAAAAGCAAAAAACACTTAGCACAGAATATTTATTAATCCAAAAAAAAAAAAAAACAAACAGTTCATTCAAAATTGGACATATTGCCATGGAGAGAGGACGGTGGTAGCGATGGCTGAAACGACACTTCATAAACCACTTGGTGTATTTTCTGACCTCACAAGGCGGTACGCTTGATTTGCTATGGGTCATGCACTTTCTTTGAACAGAGTACCATCTAGTGGGGACAGAAAATACAGCAAATGGTTTATTAAACACTGTTTTGGGCATCACTAGGGAAAGCATATTTAAATTCTGTGCTATTTGCAAAACCGGTATAGCAACATATCAGGCAGTAATAAGTAGGATGATTGAACCAGGAGAGGTAGAACTGAAACCACTTCAACCCAATCATCAGAATTATGCAACAGCCAGAAATCAGATAGAGGGAACCGTGGCATTTATCAGGAACACCCACAATGTGCGGACAATCCCGGGTGTCTATGAGTACTTGGTAGTACGTGTGGGTCTTCCCTTTCACCTCCTTTGATCCATGAGTGCCAGGAGGCTCTGACTTGCTGGAAAAGCAATGAGAGGGCATAGAAGCAGGCAATAAAGACACAAGCAACAATGTGCAGACATATATCCTAAGATTAGAGGTTTTATTAAGTGGTCACGCTAGCTGGGATCCACACAGAATCATAGAAGTAAACAAACAGATCTATCTTAACCCATTTTTAAATCCAGATAATTTTAAATCCCTTGACTGGTTACCATGTCAACAAGTTTGTCTCTATGCTGTGGCTAAATACTGCAAATCAAATGTTATGTTTCCTCTGGACTCTGGATTATACACCCTTCTGGTCACACGCCAAACCACACAGTCAAGTTGACTAACCAGACCCACCAGCATGTATAGAAAACAAACCCAGAGCTATATTTTGCATGGTCAGCGAAGCTGAAAAAACAGAAATTACGACTAGACACAGAGCGCAGGACTTCAGCCTAACGGTAGAAGGTGAATGTGGCTCCTGGAGTAACAGGCCACCAACGGGAAGGTGGGCACCTTTCGGTGGTGGGGGGCGTGACATCACGGTCGTAGAGGCGGGCGTGCCAGGGAAAAAGAACGATTCCCCTGTAACCAAAAACACTGTGCAGGAAAAGCTGTGGGATCAAAGCAAAGAGATGCACTTACACACTGACATGTATGACGCATGTGTGTCTCTTACGGAAAAGTAAAAAAAAGACTGGGACAGCCCCTTACCTGTCCTGTCTCATATTTGCCATGCTGTTTTGGGGCCTCAAATACTCCCACCGTCTCCAACACTTTGCCCTCGGGTCTGTTACTGACCAATACAGGAAACGGCAGGAGCCATGGCCACAACAGGCGCACGCAAAGAATAAAAAAAAAATGGCAATTAATGCACAAAGTACACCGGTTTACTCCGCCACTGCCAACCTAACAGCGAACAGCAGAACATCTTTCCCGGTCAAACGTGGTAATCTGAATGTGCCAAGCTCACATACAAGACACAAAGCTGAGAAACCAACCTTGTCCACTGAGCTATTTGCTGGTTGGCAATACACCAAGCAGTGCAAATCAAAAAAACGAATTCTACACTGATAATCATACAAGTATGCTACTAGACAAATGGTTGCACGAGGTGTGTCCTTAATAATAACGGTTCAGACCGCAAAAGCCAGAATCAGAAGCGTAAAGCTTTCTACTAATGTCCTACGTAACAACAGCAGTTAAGTTACATAAACTCAAAGGGGAGGCTCCGTAGAGACTGAACTTCCCGTTGACACCAAGGCCACGAGCAGGGAGGGCTGCGTTTACTCGACCACCGACTGAGGTGTTTACAGACACCAAAGTCATAGCAGTTGCCAGGTGTGAAAAACAGGACAGGAAATGATCAGGAACGGGGTGACACCATACAGACCAGCGCTGTGTGTTGCCTCTTAACTCGCATTTACACTAAAATGATCTTCTCGATTTAAACCATGCGTAGAAAACGTCAGTACATAAAGTAAATATTAAAGCGTCAACATTTATTAGCTGAGACATTACATTAAAAGTCGTCAATTCCTCCGGATACAACGCCTTCGCCACTATCATAATCCGTGTTTTATTTGTTTTACATCATGCCTCCTTGGTCAAGCACCCGAGGCTCGTGTACATTCCCATGCTGCCATGAGCTGCAGGCTAACAGGCTAACGCGCTAACAACAACAACCGAAATGACAACTGACCTTGTGTCGCCTCACAACAATAAACCGGCCTGGGTGCGACGTACGGGAAAAAACAGCCCATAATACAGTGAGGTGGTCGTTTTTAGTACTCGGAGGACAGGAAATGGGCTGTTTGGAGATTAATTCCCGAGCGGACCGAATGGGAAAACAGCACATGGGACGTGACTGGAAAGGAGCAGGCGAGCGGTCGAAAACAAAAAAAAACTATCCATTACCGTGATGAGAGGAGCCGCGCCTGGGCCACAGCGAAAGGGCTGCACGAAGAGCACGGCGACGGCTGCCTGTACGACTCGGGTCTGCTGTTGAAATCGACGTTTAACACCCGTAACGCCTGTCTTATCCTGTACCCGCTAACTGCGGACCATAAGCCCCGCCGTATAGCACAGGCGGCCATCTTTGTTCGGCAGATTCCGAAGCGCCGCTCTGCGCATGCCAGAAATCTGAGGGCCCGCGGTGCATGACGGGATACGACAGCCGGCAGTCCCGGCGAATCCCCAAGTGGCCTATACTGAGGAGCGGGGTTATTGGCTCATCGAGGTATCTTGTCGGATTTAAGGTAGTCTGGGCAAAATGTAAGTGAACGAACATGAAGTCCATGTGAATTGTGCTACCTTAAATCCGACAAGTTACCCCGATGGGCCAGTAACCCCGTTTTGTAGTACCGGCCACGGGTTTCTTCAGGCTTGTTTGCTGTTCGCTGCCCAGTTTGTCAGACATATGGACTGATATCTGCACAACCTCATCATTGAACAAGTGCGCAACAAACAAATTTATTGGTCGGTGAATTTACTTCCTAATACAATTACAGATACATCAATCATGTACTTCGTTTTTGGTGTTCTGTTTCACCAGCTGTTTAATTTAGCCACTTGCCCTTTTCATTTTTTCATTTGATGGAAAGACTACAAAAAAAGGGAAAATCACAATTAGTCATATTTCTACTTAATATAAATTAAAAGTCAAACTATTGAAACTATTTTCATTCACATATTTAAATTATTTTAATTACAATGCAAAGGGTAACACAATTATTGTCCGTCCATCCATACATGCATAGAGGAATTATTTAAATTACATTCTAGCCCTAATATTGGCTACATTAATATTTGCTCCTTTTGGAAACCGCAGCTTCAAATTATTTTTGTAAATCTGAAACGATCTGTTTGTAAAAGAACTGTTACCGAAAACTGAAAGTAACTATGTAGTACTTGTGCTAATATACTGGTTATGAGTGACTGTATGTGTTTTGATAGGTCACATTTTTTCACATCATTTTGGTAGTGTTTGCCTGTTCCGCTTTAAATATCGCGCGGTGGTGCACATCCCTTTTTATAGATATATAAACCACTCGACCTCCAGTGTTTTCATTTCTATGACTTAGATGGAGACAATTAAGAAATGAATGTGTAGCATATTGAAGACTGTGTCCGAGGCGGTTCCCCTTCACAATCACGTTTTATTCTGTGCTAATTTGATAATTAATGAATACAAGCATGATTTTCATTCGTATCAGGCTAAAATTAAAAATTAACGGATACGGCTACATCTGGGGAGAAAAATAAGTATCTCACAAAGAAATGAGATTTTAACACCTGGATTAGCCATTTTATTTTTTATTTTCTTCCCTTTTTGAAAGATTATTTGGTATTAAGGATTGTTATTATATGTCAAGCTCACAATCCCGAACTCTTAGGGCTTTCGTCACATTATCACAATAATAACTTGTATATATAATACTGCACACAGCACTTTAAATCCAGTCGGAATTAAGCAGCTCATAAGCCGATAGAAATCTAACCTTTGTTTTCAGTTTTTTCTATCTTTAGATTTACTTTTCTTTCACCATGGAAACATTTTTTCCAACAAATAATTATATGACGCATTCTCTGTCTACGAAATTGTAATAAAGAGGCACTTGAAACATTTTATTGGAAAAGATGTGTGAGTCAGGATGTGTATGAGTAAAAGAGGTATTGTTTTAAGTTACTTAACTGGTTATAAGTTTATTCCTATCAAAGGGCACTGGCTCTTGTTCTTTTATGTTGACTTATGTTAGTTGTCTCTGCAATACCTTGGATTTATCATGTCCCGGTTCTCTGTGCTCTTATATAATAGCTGAACCGAGAGGGCAGCAATACTCCCCTTTGAAATAATCGTCACACTAAAACATTTCACAGAGATCCATAAGATTTATTTATTTTTTCTTCTAAAAGTTGCTAAAATAAAATTTTAAAAATGAATCCATGTCCGTCAAAGACACTTCAAATAGATTTATAATTAAATACATGCTTCACATTGTATATCTACAAGCAAAATTGCAAATATCAATTTAAAGAGATCGACTGATGTAGGTAACGTTCAGTTTGCCATATTTAGCCACAGCATAGACACAAACCTGTAATCAGGTGATGAATAGAACTGTAGCACTTGTAAGCCCAAACTTTCCTGGCTCCACTACTACAGGAGAAATAGGAAGATTCCCGCCCATATTTCACATAGCTCTCATAACTGCAGTCACTACTCTGCCCTTAGAAACTATGGAAGCAAACCGTGGTTGTGATGGTGGTGGGGGGGGGGAGGGAGGTCATTATATGAGGAGAATCAGAATTCCAGCCGATTGGTGACAACAGCAGCATTATAGATCAGGTCAGAGATATAGCCCAGTGAGGTCTGACCCTCATCTGGGGTATGATAGTCTTGCTCTATGTTCCAGTACCTTTGCTGCGAGTGAATGGGAACCACTTGGTCCAGGGAGGTACAGCCAACCTTCGCTGGGGTAGCAGAGTGAGGCTGGGGTCTTGCGGGCCCATCCCCCGGCGTGGCAGCACATGGCTGACTGAACCGGGCCAACTGCTCCTGGACTGGTTGGCTGGGCCTCCCAATGCTCTTACAGCATCCCATGTGTGAATTGCTTCTGTCATCCCATAATAAGGCTTTAGGGTGGTCAGAAGAGGTTCGAGGAGGCAGCTGGGGTGACTGATGATGTATGGGGGTACGTTGTTGCACAACCCAGTCAGAGTAGAACTGCTCCCCAACATTTCCCCAGCATGGTTCAGATCTGCGAGCTCCTGGTGTTGGTATTGCAGGACCGAGGGCAGGTCCTTTAAGGTTGATGCTGGGAGTGGGACAGCAGTCTGGCCCCATGACTCCAGCCGAACTCCTCCTCTGTGGTCTGCTGAGTCTGCCACTCTTTGTACTACGAGCTCGCCTATTCTGGAACCACACCTGAAAAAGAGACACCCCGTGAATTATTTGCAACGGTTTTACAATTAACAGCTACTTCTGCAATATCTGACAATCAAAGGTAGTCAGAAATGAGGCGGATGCCTAAAGGAAACGTACTTGTATCTTGCTTTCGGGAAGGTGGGTGAGTGCCGCAAGCCTCTCTCGTAATGTTATGTCGGGATACGGCGTTACCACGAAGGCTCGCTCCAGCTCCGACAGTTGCGCGCGACTGAAAATGGTCCTCTTCCTCTTCCTCTTCCTCTGACCCTCTGCCCCCGCTGCTCTCTCCGGTTCGGGACATGACATTCCCAGATCGCTTACCGTGTCTGTCACCGAAAAGGGGTTTGTTAACGATCTTGTACTATTATGATTATTAAAAAAAATAAGTAATTGTCAAATACAAGTAATTGAGTTAGACTAAGCCATTCAAAACATATCTACTGTAAAATAGTAAATTATATACAAGCATATTAAATGTGAATTATGCGATTTTGTTGCTATTCACATATAAAGATGAACCATTTTTTATTGCACATATGCATTGCCATAATTTTACCTTTGAGTTCGGCGTTGGGGTTAGAGTGGACAAAATATGCATCCGTTTCATCCGTTACGCTCTGAGCAGTGAAGAATCTGGGATCCACAAAACGTTCCATAAATCCCGCTTGCAGAAACCTCGGGGAACCCAAGTAAGACGTCAGGCCTGTCAGAGGAAAGAAAATGTTATAGCGGTGCTTTAAAAGTCGAACATCGGCTTGCCCCGAAGGTTGATCCTAAAGTCCCCTTTTTATACGCTCCCTTGCTGGGGCGGGGGGGGGGGGGGGGGGGGGGGGGGGGGGGGGGGGGGGGGGGGGGGGGGGGGGGGGGGGGGGGGGGG
>JAODJX010000040.1:16774608-16789699 GCA_026776945.1 Isichthys henryi
ATACGGGAATGCTGCCGATCTGTTCCTCGCACGTTCAGGTGTCGTCCGCAGTACCTGCCTTTGACATCGGGCCTGTGAGTGGCCGAACAGAAGACAGGTGACAAAGAATAGGAAGCCCACTTTGATCTGGTCGCCCCTGTCGTCTGACACTCCGTGCGCCAGTCTGACAGATTTAAGCCTCTTTCCTATGATGGTCTTCACCAGGCAGGAAGACGGTGGTAAAGATGTAGTCTGTCTGTCTGGAGGTTGCTATTTGATTCTTTAGCATACAGCCTGATTTTGCTATTCCCCCTTATACGTGCTATATATTCGATAATTATTCGTTGGTGGCTTTTACTCATAAAAGCAAATTAATTATATGATGAAACGTGTAAAGCTGATATAATTTCAATATTTATTGCACATTTTAGATAAAATTATTCGAGAATTTACTACAATCTTGCAATCCTGTATTGGGTAAGCGATATGTATGGATGGACGGATAAATCGATGGATATTTTAACTTTTCAATTAATCAATCAGTCCAATTTAAAATTCATCACGTAAATCTATAAAATTCTGCCACTAGGGATGTAAAAAAAAAGGAATGTTCCATGATGGGACAACTGATTATTTTTCCTAACTCGAATACTTGAAAAGTACTTTGAAACACAGGCCTACGCATGTTACATAGGCAAGGCAAATATTTATATTTTGATCGGACTTTTACAACAATAGCTTTCTGAAAAGTGTATAAATTAAATTAATACTGTAGTTCAATAAATCTTCTGTAGTTCAATATCCAAGGATAAATTGTTTTCAAATATCAGGGATGATTTATGTGGATTTGTACGGTGAACAACAGTGCATACGTAATCTGAGCCTAGATTAGTTTGGTAATCTGGATGTTGCTGAACTTGGACGTTTACAACTTCTGCTTGAATCCAGAGTATCCTAGCTGCACAAAAGATTTGCCACCGCTACATATTCTCGCATGTGTTTCTGTTATTGCGTTATTGTCATATTGTTAGGGTTATAGCCGTCAGTACTGAGATTTTTGTTAATGGTACTTAATTAGGACTATTAAATGTTTAAATTACGTAACTAAAGTATAACCCATGTTCGAATAGTCGGATTCGTGTATAATTTTAGTAATTTGTTCCCTTTGCCAATAACAGGGAATGGCCTTTCAGCTCAGTGTCCCTTCGTCGAATTTGCATCACTAAACCGTGTTGTGACGCTTTGCAATACACACCGATCTACTCATACATGCAGGATTCCGGTGACTTTGATATGGATTGCCCATTTAAAGTGTCATTAGAGGCAATTACCGATAAGAGTTTCTTTTCCAGCATCACCAAGGGGATGAAAGATTTTTCTGGAAATACTCACCCCCTCCCGAATAAAAACCTTGCCAGCGACCCCACGAAATATTTAGACGCACCTGGGTTGTTAAATGTAAGATTGAGTAGGTCTGTATCATATTTTATGCTTAGACAGTTCTAGATAGTTTGTTTTAATTACATCCTTGAATTAGGTTATATAATTGTTAAACTTGCATAACGATAAGTGAAAATTTATGGTTCAAATAGCCTATAAACAATATATCCATCCATCCATCCACAAACGCATATTCCAAACTGTTATCTTGGTCAGG
Organism: Isichthys henryi; assembly: GCA_026776945.1. Classification (NCBI taxonomy): domain Eukaryota; kingdom Metazoa; phylum Chordata; class Actinopteri; order Osteoglossiformes; family Mormyridae; genus Isichthys; species Isichthys henryi. Next base: position 16,776,245 of record JAODJX010000040.1, read on the forward strand.
TTCACTAGAGGACCGGGTGACAATAAACTAACCAGACAAACAAAAAATAAAATAAAAGTGACGTATAAAATTAAATATCAAGCAGCTGAAGCGGTAAGATGTGTGATATCTGTCTGGATTGTCAATAGACCGGTTGACTGGCAATAGCATAAAGTGAGAAATCGGAGTCTAGAAGTCAGGAAGAAGCAAGTAGGGGTGGGAATACACAGGCGATAAGCGCAGGTAATCGGAGCCCTCTGTCCGCAATCCACATATTCGCTGCGCAGACTTGAATTGGAATAACATAGGCCTATTATCTCTCAATTGGCTTAATCAATTAAGCGTTATTTTATATTTCACAACTCATATAAGAACTTTATTTCAAAGCCCAAGTTTTGATTCGAAGATTTGTAATAAGGTACATTATTTTGAGATTTTGAAAACAAGGAATTACTTGAAATTCACATGCTCTATGCAATTTTAGTTACACAAAACGCCTCTGCATTGCAAGTATGTTCGTCTGGCTACAGATCACTCCTCCAGTCCCCTTCTCATTCAAAAATTGATCCGTGAGAGTGATAAAAAACTAAATGGGAAAGACACATGAAACGCGTCAGGGAAATAAAGAAAATGTCGTAACCTTAAACTGCCACGAGATGGCAGTGTTTAGATGCTACAAGACAGCAAAACGTATTAAGTTTTAAGTACACTAACTTTAATTCCACCCATTAATTTTTGTCCCTTCTAGGGGACATTTCGTTTTCGAATTGTTAAATTAACCGTAACATTTACAACGCTCAAGTTCAACTGTGTCTTGTAGAGAACAATCTTATCTTTAAACTCATTTGCCATGTATGGGCGTAGAGGCTACACAACTTCCTCTTCCGGTCCGTGAAATATGGCCGCTGTTCTTGCAAGATTGTTTTGCAGAAAGAGGAAAGAATAGTTCATAATTTATGTGTTTATAGGTCTGTAATTCTTGGAAACAGCTCATTTTGGTTTACATATTAGTGTGAAATTTTTGTAATGGAGTCAAAAATTAATTAATGCTTATAACATGTCCTTCATGACCATCTTTGATGATAATTATGTCCTGGACGTCAAGGTCAAGGATACTGTCATTGCGTTTGAATATCAGAAATCTGATCGTCACGTGTCACATTAAGAATAATAATTTCCTATGGGAAGTCACAGTTTTTGGTGTCTAGACCAGCCAAAATCCCCAAAGTTCTCTAGTGATGGACAAACAATCACTTTCTCAGGCTGTTGTCCAATGTATCAGTGTATCTGAAAACTGAATCCAAATGGGTTTACAGTGTTTATCCACACCAGTTAAAACTGTAAGGTGTCGGATATTGAAATCTATCAAGGCAAGAACAACTTTAGCAATATTTTCCACTACATTGGAGTACAAGCTGTTTTCTGGTTTAGCAGAGACAGACCTTACGGGAAACTGCAACACCTGATTTTTGATCTGTATTTTACATAAGACCTATTTCTGCATTCCCATATTCTGACAGGCCTGTCTACAATTTTGACACTGCTGAATAACAGAATTCCAAAGCAGTGTCATATTATCGGTGATAGAGACAGTCAAGAATGAGAAAGGAACACGTCTGAAACGATGGTAAGGAGGTCTTGTGGTCTTGCAGTTGCAAAATGGCTCGACAATAAGTCTGCTTATGGCCTTCACAGTCTTGCACAAGAAACCAGAACAATATTTGAAAGTAAAGTCTGAAAACTGCAGGAGGCTAAATACATGGATCCTCTGTTTTCTGTGCAGTTCTACCTCTCTTATATGCACTATTTGATACGTTGTCGGGTGAAGATGATTGACAAATGATATCAGAATCACAAAACATGTCAATATGGATGTTTTTATTTCGGTTATCTTGTACTGCACCAGCAATCTTTTCATCACAGAGACCCTGTTGACAAGCAGTGATACCTTGTGTTTCTGTGTGGCACTTTTCAGACTAGAACGCACACACACGCATGCACTCGCACGCACGCACGCATTCAAACAAAAACAGAAACACACTTTAACAAAGGGCTGCAAACAAACAGTCCGTTTGGGAGTCACATGGTTCTTCCCTGTCTTACAAACGGTGCCACCTACTGGCTACGGTGAGAAAAACCTCAGGCACTTCAGTGACACAACTGGGCATCATTTAAACTAGAGTACTATAGACCTACAATGCACCCGTGAATAAAAATAACAATCATATTAATAACCTTAATTATAATAATAAACAAAAGCCAAAAAAAGAAAAAAACATCAGTGACTACCCCCACATTCTTCTACCCCTGACCCCTGTCCCACCCCCAAGGGTTGTGGCTATAGTTTACAAGTAGGCATTTTTTGTTTGTATGGCATGATTGCCATGGCTGTAGAAGCACTGGAAATGGTTCATTCTGCACGTTCCTGCTTAACCGCGTCTGGTCGATAGCAGGCCGACACCACATGACCGTAAAAGTCTGATCCTTTTCACACAAGTTCTCGCTACCCCTGAGAAGCAGGGAGGCTTGAGCATCCGGCTCGTTACTCAGCCGTCCGTGAGCCCCATGCGGCCCCAGCCTACCCTACCAAATCTCTTCCTGTGCCAGGCAGCCGGGTAGCCGTAGGGGTGCGGCAGATAAAAAGTGGCGGTGGGGCACCACAGCAAAATTAGCATTAGCGGTGCGGCTTGTGATTTTTCCCGTTGTGGAAAATTCTGCAGCATAGGCAAACTCGAGGTAATGAGACACCCGGTCAGTTCCCGGATGGTTCAGGGTAATCGTACAGGAAGGTAGGGTGGTACCGTGGAGATCTTTCCGTACCAGAGTGGGTGGGGTTTAGGCTGCGATGAGGGATGTAGGTGCCCTCACTCAAACCTACGCAGGTGGTTGTAGAGGGACTGAACATATGTGAAAACGCACATAGGATCAGGCTTGCGTCCCATCACCATCATGTCCTCCACCTCGATGAGCCGGTCACAGCCTGCCTTGGCCCTGGTAAAGAGATGGAAAGAAGGCACATTGGGCCATTTCCCACTGCAGGAACTAGGAACTTTTTAATTGTTTTGGGATGCCAATGTATTTTTATCATGCATGAAATTTCATGTGTAGCTTAACCTATGAACTTTTTGCATCCCCCATGTTTATTTAACATAAAGGTCAGAGTTCCTGTTGTGTGGTGGGAAAGCAACACAAGAAAGTGAGCAGGAACTACCAAAGTTCCCACAGCTGTGAGCACGAGTGTGAGCAAGTGAACCTGGAGGAGATTGTGATGAATGTCGATGCGTGTTTTGAAACATGATGCCAATTCCCCACTGAAACTTTGAATTCGTGCCTTTTTTTCCCCGTAAAGTGTAGCACATGGTAGAACAGGAATCCCGTGTATCTTTTAGGCAATCTTAGTTTTAATGTTCAGTGCTCGGTAAATCTGCATTCCTCAGCAGAAGCTTTGTCTTCATGATAAACACAGTGCCCAATCAAAGTCATTATTTTCAATTGACCCTTTATATTCAAATTTACAAAGCAAAACTCTAGAAAGATTCTCTTTGATCATTTGTTAAAGCTAATACATAACAAGTGGACTACCCAAGATCCTGGAATGTTTGGAATGTGCCAAAACGTTACGAAGGCTGCCTGGCAGACCTATTGACCGGCTAAAAGCTTGTGTGCATGGGCAAGGCACAGACGATGGTCTGCATCCCACTTACTCAGCAGTGCTGAAGGCCACTTCAAAGTTGTGCTTGCAGTCGGTAGGGGTCAGTGTGTTGTAGTCGAATTCAGTGGGGAAGAAGGAGTGGACCAGTGCACAGAAGGCCAAACCGTCACTCCAGCTTGAAGAGAAGTTCTGGATGTCGATGTTCTGGAAGGAGAACATCGGCATCAATAACCTGAAAGGCATCCATCTATCCTCCAACTGCTTGTCCAGTACTAAACTAACTCTGCAAACATACTGTGAGATTCAAACCAAAGTGTGAAGCACAAGCACTATCCGGTGAGCATCAGCAAAATACTCCTTACTATTTTACTCCTCATCTAACACTTTTTAACAACATAGCGTTTTTTAAATCATTTTTCCTGGACCAATACCTTGTTACAAAGTAAGAGAACAAGCCCCCTCTTTAAGATTAAGAGTCGTGCATTTAACCAACGTACTAGCTAAGATCACCACATTATTTTTAGGGTTTATTCAAAGACTTGTATATTTATAATTTTATTGGTTTAACCTTAGGTTTGTATTTACTGATACATTTTAGCTCACAGCTTAATTCATCAGCTTCTCAACTTGATGTTTCGCTGAGACTTTCTGGAGTTTCTGGACCCCCGCTGGGTGTCACCTCACACGCGTGAGCCATGCGTGCATAAATGTAGACTGCAAGACAATAAATAAAGTAGCCGAGTTATGGAACCATCTCTCTGTCCGTAGGTGCAGGGAGTGACTCTGTAAGCGACTCAGTGGGCTAAGCCTTGGTATTTGTGATCGGAAGGTCAAGCCACAGCGGAACAGTCACATGTCCGTGGGGCCTTGAGCAAGGCCTTTAACCCACAGCTCCAGGGGTGCCACCTGCTGGCATATGTGACGAGAAGCATTTCAATATACCTGTAACTATTTGTAACTATTAAAGGATCCTTTCATTTCGCACTGCTCTACAGTATTCTGACACTGCATTACCACCAACAACCAGAGGGGCGCCCTCAGCAGAAGTGATCCTTCAATGACATTCTTTCCTATTAATTTCAAAGTCAAAAAGTCAAAGTCAAAGTAAACTTTATTGTCATCTCTGCTATATACTGTTCAGCTACATAGAGAGACGAGATGACGCGGCTCCAGTTTTTACAGTGCAACAAGGTAAATAAATATGAAAATATTATTTAATGTCTTCTCTTAACTAAAGAGTTTCCTTCTCCCTCATCTGGATATCAGTGAGTAAATTTGTTTTAAATGCTCCTTATTGCTTTGGAAACTCGGCCCAAATGCTGTTAGGCTAATTAGCGATTGGTTGCATCTTATAACTGTTTATATATGATATGTGCACATGTGCCCTGTGACGGACCGGCATCCCCTCTGCAGAGCACCCCAGCCTCATGTCCTGTGAACCTAAACCTAAACTTGTAAGTCTCTTCTGGGGCTTAAAGCATCTGTTTCTCAGAGTGGAGGTCATTCTCTGGCTGTTCCTGTGTGTAAAGCACTGGGGCTCACTTGGTAGCCGATGGTTTTGGAGCGACACCATTCCAGGAGAATCTGCTTGATGCTGCTGGCACTTGAGACCCCAAAACTCTGCGAGCGCTTCAGTTTGGGCTTGGAGTCCAGGGGTTTGGGCCTAGGGTGAAGGGCAGTGATAAAGTCGGACTTCAGCTGGCTCTAGGGGTACAGTCTGAGACAATAGGAGAAACAAACAACTTAATAAAGCTGAAAATGCACCTGTTTGGGTCAGAGTCCAGTCTCTCGAACATCGCACGGCGTGCCTGCGCTCCAGCGGAACGCGGCAGTGTCTGCGATCTCACCAAATCCCGTCTGCTCTCCATGCCCCCGCCTGAGAACGTCTCCCTGCACGCAGATGAAAGAACGAGGACATCTTACCCTATCTGAGGGACATCCAGACTTATCTGATTCATCGCTGACACTCTGGGTAATCAGAAAGTGCTCTGTAAATGTCTCCGTATCTTTTGGCTTTCTTATGTCTTTGAAGATACTTTTTAAACTTTGAAGTTTGACAGGGAATTCGACATAACTGACAAACGCATGTGTCACTGGCCTGATATTGATCAAACTGCCAAAGATCAGACCGACAGGAGTAGTAGTTTAACCATTTTGACTCTGACCATTTGACATTTTTGAGTATTTTTTAATTCAGGCTTTTATTGTTTTCTTTCGTGTGCATCTCCTCTTGACCCACTTAAAAACATAATAGTGTTTTTTTTTCTGGCTTGTAGCTCACCTCTCTGCGCTGGGGGGTGTGACAGGGCAGTGTGTCACTGGTTTGGAGGGCATCGAGGAAGCCCTGTCTGAAGATATCATACCAATGGATATGTGAGCGAGATACAGAATGGACAGGCAGAGACAAAAGAGCAAATCAGAAGGACTGGGAAGGAAGCGAGGCAGAGACAGGATAAGGTGGTCATCTTAGCCTGTGGATGAAGGTTGAGGACATGGAATATCAATGGGAATCAATACACTAGAAGTCAATAGCCTCACCTGTCACAAGAGGAGAGACCATTGTTTTCATTGTGCCTGGAGTCCAGCTCTTCACAGCAGGCACTGAAACAGCAGACATGAAGTCACACACAAAAGGAGGCAGCCGAAGCAAAAGGACAGAGTGGAAGACTGGGAGACTCAAAGCCATCAAAGAAAACCAGAAGAAATATTCCGCCTCTCACCCTGGGATTGTGGCACTGGCTGGCGCAGGGGATCACTGGATGCCAGCTGGCTGGACAGCTGAGGCTCTGTGGGAAAAGGAGGCGGGACTCGGCCAGAGCTGGTCAGAGGCTCCTGGTTCTTGGTTACCGAGCTCACAGGTGGATCAGACGTCTTTGGTAGGTGTGGCCGTGACCTGGCCACGGGAGCGGGGTGCTCCTGTAGACCGTCATTGGCCGGAGACCGCAGCTCCTGTGACCTTACAGGCTTTTCTGATTGGATTACAGCATGAAACATCATATGTTTTAGCCATGAAGATACAATGTCACGCTATTCAAGGTCATTGATTTTCTATCATTGTGTCTAAATTTTTATGTTATCCTTTCACAAATGAATCCACCTTAACTGCAATCTGTAAATATTTTCTAATTCATCATACTATGAGGTATCTAAATGTCAGTTCAACAACCATAGCCAAGTTGCTATTGATCGATGAGTTCAAAAGTAATCTTTTTTCCTTATTGATGGTCATTACAGAGTTTTGTGAAATTTTATAGCATAGGATAGTACCTTGTGCTGTGCATTTGTATCGACAGAAATAATACTGCCAGACTACTGCTGATGGCTCAATACTGGACAAAATGCAACTGAATGAATGACAAATGTTGTTGGGTACAGTAGTAATCGCCGCCTTTAGACTTTTGGTAAAAGTGCAATCCGGTTCCTTAACCTCTTGGCTACCTGACAGATATTAGACAGATCGAGTGGATGAGATGGAGTGTCCTGCCTGGTCATACCTGGGTTTACCTGGTGTCCATTCTCCAGCACAGGGTTTGTTTGGATGGGATCCACCTCAATAGGTTCTTCTTTTTCTATGCTCTGTTAAACAAAGACAGAACTAATTGCTACTGCTATATACATCATACATGTAAACACACACCACAGACACACACACACACACACACCACAAACACACACACACCACAGACACACACACAGACACACACACAGACACACACCACAGACACACACACACACCACAAACACACACACAGACACACACACACACACACACCACAGACACACACCACAGACACACACACAGACACACACACACACAGTACACCTTGCTAGTACTGAGTCGGACCCCCATTCTTCAAAACTGCTTAAATTCTTTGTGGCATTCAACAAGGTGCTTGAAACATTCCTCAGGTACTGTGGTCCATGTTGGCATGATAGCATCACACAGTTGCTGCAGGTTTGTCGGCTGCACCTTCACAATGCGAATCTCCCATCCCACCACGTCCCATAGGCGCTCTACTGGATTGAGATCTGGCGACTGCGGAGGCCATTCCAGTACAGTGAATTCATTGTCATGTTCTAGACACCAGTATAAAACAATACGAGCTTTGTGACGTGGCGCATTATCCTGCTGGTAGTAGCCGTTAGAAGCTGGGTACACTGTGGTCATAAAGCGACAGACATGGTCAACAACAATACTCAGGTAGGCTGTGATATTTAAACGATGCTCATTTAGTACGAAGGGGCCCAACATGTGCCAAGAAAACATCCCCCACACCACACAGCCACCAGCAGCCTGAATTGCTGATAAAAGCCCAGAGGGATAAACGTTATCATGTTATATATATGAAATTCTGACCTTACCATCTGAACATTTAATATTCATCTGACCGACATTTTCCAATCTTTCATTGTCCAATTTTGGAGCGAATGTGTGCAGTGTAACCTCACTTTCCTGTTCTTAGCTGATCTTCGCTCATCTATTTCAAGGTTCAACGTGTTGTTCATTCGGAGATGCTCTTCTGCATACCTTGGTTGTAATGAGTGGTTATTTAAGTTACTGTTGCTTTACTATCAGGTTGAACCAGTCTGGCCATTCTTCTCTGACCTCCTCCATCGACAACATGATTTCGCTCAGAAAACCGCTAATCACTGGATATTTCTTTCTTTATCGGCCAAATGCTAGAGATGGTTGTGCGTGAAAATCCCAGTAGTTCAGCAGTTTCTGAAACCCTCATACCAGCCTATCTGGCATCAACAACCATGCCACATTCGATCACCTTTCTTCCCAATTCTGGTGTTTGATGTGAACATTAACTGAAGCTCCTGACCCGTATCTGCGTAATTTTACACACTGTGCCTCTGACATATGATTGACTGATTAGATACTTGCCTCAACAAGCAGCCGAAGAGGTGTACCTAATAAAGTGGCCAATGAGCGTGTATGTATATGTGTGTGTATATAATATATAAAATAAATCATTAAAGTATTAAAGGGACTTTACTGGCCCATTTATATATGTTACATTTCCCGCCAAAAGCACTTAGTAACAGAGTTTCACGTTAAGCACTTTGAATCCGACACTTAGCAGCTAAATCTCTCCAGGCGTGTGTCCAGAGACACTCATGAATTGAACCTATTTTGCTTGTGCTCACCTAAGCATTTATACCTTTAAAACAGTTCTGCAGGTATAGATACTGGGTATGGATGCCAATGTGCCGCCTGCTGTTCAGGTTATAGGCGTGTTACAGCGACGGGCACCCGAGTGTCTGTGTGTGTTTATTCATACACGTTGCTCTGTGTCGCTTATCTCTGCCCCTGCCTTTGCCGATGCCCAGATACCTCTGGTGGCCAGACGCAGACAACGTGGCTCCGTCACGCCTCTCCACAGCATCTCGAAGACCCTAGAGCCCAGATGGTGAGCAGAGATGGTTTATGGCTCCTTATAATTCCTCCCCCCACCCCCCAGAAAAAACCTTTTTTTTTTTTTTTAAAGTTTTAAACAGTTGTAATAAGCGTAAGGTAAGACGTTAAATTTAATTTATTGACAGGCTTGAAAATGGGTCAATGGGGGGATTTTGAAGACCATTTAAAAAATATATCGCCATGCAATTTAAGTAGAACAGAACAGAATGTATATTTTGCATGTACGTAGCATTCTGTGGTATGATCCTTCTAGTATTGCTGGTCCTTACTGAAAATAATTTTTGGGTATTCTAACAATGCTTATTTTATCTTCTTAACTTGGTTGCCTTAGGCTGGTAGCTTTGTAAATATTTACTCCATAGGGATTCAAAGTAATGCTTATCACAAAGAATGTTGAAAGCTTAAAACCCGATGATGAGTCTGCCTGGAACAGTCGGGAAGCGACTGATAGCGGGCTGAGTGAACAGAGAATGTGGAGGTGATCTCCTCCTGTTGATTGTGGCCTTTCACTGTGCGGATGCACCACTGGGAGTTCATAAGGTCCTGATTTCCTCTCAGGGTCGCCAGGTTGCGACCTCTCGGCCGGGCTATAAAAGCACGAGGCACCCAGCGGCCTGGGGGCCGGCTTACCAGCGTACGGTGCCTCCAGACTCAAAGGGACGGGAATTGTGAAGTGATGCCATTTTAACCTCTCAAAACAGATCAACGGGCCAGAATGTGGGCACCAAGTGATTTCCCATAAATGGCCGTCTCAATGGCTGGACTAAAGACAGATTTCCATCACACTGATCATGCTTTGACAGAAGCATCTGACCTTTACGGATGCTCCACCTCATCTGTTCTTATCAGTCACTACAACCATTATATTACTATTATCACAGAGTGGCTGACTGCGTTTAAGCTAATCAATCTAAGTCCCCATGGCAACCAAAACCACCATAGTATGCTTCCCTGAGGACACTACAACTGCGAGCGTCTCCTTCTCTGAATGCCTCAGCAAAGGGTAAGAACTGTTGCCTCAGGGACAAATACATATAGAGATTCAGGAATGAGCAGCTGTGAGGTGCTGAGGGCTTGCAAAGTACATTTTGTTCTTCCTGCCTTGCTCTGTTTCGCAAAACTACACGCATACCCACATGCATGCTGACGGAAAGACGTAAGGAAACATGGGCAAAAAAGGAGCGGATTCTTGTTATATAGTCAGTTATGGGGCTGTTGGGGGACCAGCTTGGTGACATCAGCTCTCAGGAATGCTGATGGGGTGTGTATTTTTCAGAGAGGGGCTGGTAGAGGGGACGGGCAGCTGTTAACAGCCGGGGCGTCCCAGCGGGACAAGGAGGTCTGCCAGGTTGGGCTGGAAGTGAAGAAACTCAAGGTGTCATGTGTCTGTCCCCCCATCTCCAACACCGAGTTTGCCCAACGTCAGTCACCCAGTTCGGCTGTTTCACTGAGACGGCTTGCATAGGATTGCTGAAGTGGTCAGTCTGCTAATCTCTTCCCATTAACTGGTTACTAGGTCACTGAACAGCTCCCATCCCCCACAGCCCTGATGGGATTACAAGACTGGGACGTGTGCATGAAAAGATATACTGTGAAAGCTTCTACAATTGCTCCACATGAAGGATCAATAACCAGGATCAGTCTGGCTGTATCTACACAAAAAGGCAGGCAAGATCCAAGCTCCATTCACTCCCAAGGTAAATGATATATAGAAGAGTGGAGACTCCACGCCCAAGCGCAAGGTGACAGAAGTCAAGCTTAGCTTCCACTAGGAAGTAACCACCAGCAAATAAAAATCTTTCCTTTCCTCTCCTTTCCAGAACAATAAATCTCTTCCTTGAACCCAAAGACTGCGTCATCGGATTACCTATGGAGAACAGGAGTGCGTCAAGACCAAGCACAAAGGAAGGCCCCCAGGTTGTTCCTAGGACACTTGAGAAACAACAGGAACATTCAGTCCTCATAATCATTTGTGGACTCCCCCCCCTCCCCGAACACTCGATGGAGTCTGCCTAGAAATGCGCTGTCATTGGATGGGGAGCCAGAGAAAGGGCCTCAATTCTTAATCACATTCAGTACGAATTCTCTGAAACCTAAGGTGAGGTGAACATCAAAATCTGTCATCTAAACATGGTTTATTTGGTGAATGTAGATACTGAAGTGTATTATTCTTTGTGGGTCTTTGAAACACAGTGTCCCCTGTTCTTTGGGATGATATCACGGACAGCTAGAACTAGACTCACATGTTTATAGAATGGAGCTCGGACATGCCTGATGGAGGCCCAGCCATGAGGCAGAGCGAAGTGTGGGGGAAGTGGTGACTAGACCCAAAGGCCAACATCACAAAGTCTGGTCAAGAGGGTGAGCCATCTGTCTCCGAGAGACCACGTCTGTTTCTCACTCAAGTATAAATAACCTGGGGTTTCAGATCAACATTCACAGTTTCCACATTATCAAGTGATAATCCCAGGCTGAGGGAGGGGTGACTGGGCTGAAAGGAGAAGATCCTAACTATCAACCAGAGCCACAAGTTGTCAGATCATGCTACAGCCACTAACGCGCTAAAGGATCATTTTATCATGCTTCTTGCCTATAAAAAAATAAGCAACGGCTAGGAACCTGACTGCAACAAAAGCTTATAATTCTGGGCCTGATCTAATTCAGTCATATTAGCATCAAGTGGCCCTTGACTAAGACAATGTGATGATTATGTGAGGTTATGTAATCATCAAGCTTCACGGTTTGTGTAAATAAATGGAACAGAAGGTCTGGAAATCTGCTCCAGTTGTACAACTGCAACCCTACCTGCTACCCAGCTATCTATCTCAGCGTTAAAGATTCATCATTTAGAGTCTGACTAAGAAAGCTATTGAAATAATCTTGGAATATTTAAATTTATAAAATATTTGGCATTTGAGACATCTGGGATTCGTGGGACAAATCAAGCTAGGAGTCAGATTAGGGTTTGTACTGTCTTGCGTGAGGATCTTTCTTCCAAAGACCTTGGCATGCAGGACTATCCTGGCTGGAAGATTTAAGCTTTTGCATCATACATCAGCTGCAGCAGAGATTGTGTTGCTTCCCCTCTGGCCAGGAAAACAAACAAATAAAAACAAAAATAAAATTGCTTCCCCAATCCTGGCGCTTGCAGATGGGTCGTGGATTTACTGGAAACTCAAGCTCAGCCCCCACCGTTGCCCCGTGCTTCTTCAGCTGACAGACTTAAATTAAACTCACAGTAAAACTCAAGGGATTTCCAGTTCCCAGCAGATCTAATATAAAGCAAACTGACTTGGAAAAAAAGTCCCAGAATTCTCTCTCCCTTTCAAACCCCACCCACACTCTCCACTGTGACCTCATGGTGACCTTTTCAAGACCAGAACAATGGCTGTTTGGGTGTGTGTGGGGGGGGGGCAGGGGGTGAGGTCATCAGAAATACAGAAAGTTATTAACCCGTATCCTAGGAGATGCAAACATCCGTTTGTGTCCTTGCACATGCATTGTCTGCTAGTCATTATGAAAGGTATGAGCAGCTTGGGGCATAAGACACCCCCCCCACACACACACCACCACTTACATTTAGTCAAGATGTATTCAATTTGCTTCAGTTCCAAATGGCTTTATTATCCTGACTGATTCTCTCCAGTATCTATGCGACATTTAATACATATCATATCAAGTAGAATATGGTATAACGTTACTTCACCGCCTGTGTGCCAAGCGTATCCTTAGCTGATCTGCTTGCTTTCCTGTTCCCTGCCTCATTCTCTCAATCATTTCCCCCCTCATTCCCTATGTTATTAGGTTCTTAAAGGTTTTTTTGTTCTGGACCTCTCCTTCATCCAGGAATCCACCTAGGGAGAGAGCAGCCAGGCCGGGAACAAGGAGGAGACTAGACTTCCAGTTCTCCTGTGGTGGGGGTTAGCTTTGTGCATGGGGATGTGTGGGAGGCGCTCAGAGGCTCCACTCGAAATGTCAACCGCTTTTTTTTGAAGCAGTTTACCCCCTACTGCTATGGCCAGCAAATGTAGCCAAGTAACAAACCCGTCTTCAGATTGCAAAACGCACAGCATGCATGTCCACGCAAATTTACTCGAGCATGTACAGTGACTCTCTCTACAGATGCTGATGAGTTCAGTTTTTCGTAGTCTTATGCTTTCTGCTCCAGGACCCAGAACTGTAAACAGCTTGCGCCGGGAATCGAAATGACGTTCAGACATGCGACGGCGTTCACCTCTGCAATGACCTTACCGTGTGGAAGGAGCACTGGGCAATGTCCTGAGGTCTTACAGGGGAACGGGGCCTCGCCGTAAGGAACGGCATGGAATAGTTTCGGGGCACGTCGACGGCAGTCATACTTTGGAATGCAATTAAAACGGGGGGGGGGGGGGGGGGGGTG
>JAODJX010000040.1:16808765-16820558 GCA_026776945.1 Isichthys henryi
CATACACAGATACATATATACATATATATATATATATATATACACACACACACATACACACACACACACACTAACTGAGTGGCCACTACATTAGGTACACCTAGCTACTACTGAGTATGACATACTTTTTTCCTCGCGAACTACTTGCAATTGTCACCTTCCTGTTAGCTCCAACCAGAATGGGCATTCTCTTCTGACCACTGTCATTTCAGAGCCACCATTGACTAGATGTTTTGGTTTTGTTCATCACACTATTATCTGGAAACTCTAGATACAGTAGGATGTGAAAAACCCAGGAGAATCGCAATTTGAGATGCTGGAATCAGCATGTCAGTCACCCAGAATCACACCAAATTCAAATCTTCTCAGCCGGTCATAGTCAAACAGTAACTGAACCTCCTGACCCTGACTATGTGCAGCATATTGTGAGTTACTGCCACATGGTTCGCTGGTTGGAGGAGCAGGTTGTTTGCGCTAATGAGCAGGTGTACCTAATAAAATGGCCTCCGAGTGCATATATGAAACTATTCAAAATGTTATCAAAAGTAACAAGTGGCAGGAAGCGTTAAAAGTTGTGAGTCCAGTACGTGGCTCTTGACAATTTAAGTTAATAAATTCTGCAGCCAAAGAAAAAAAAAACAGCAAGACGGAGTGTGAAATTTCAACTGGGAGTGACGTGTAGAACTTAAAAAAAGGACACATAAGCAGAGAAAGGGGAATAAAAGCAGAGAACAAAAGGTAGAGCATGCCACACAGAATGACCCCTCCACGCTGAAACGCAGACGTATAATAGAAATAATTCTTTATGATAGGGCTCGTAACAGATGATATTAAAAATAACTACCATGCACACAGCAAAAACACCTGGCTTGTTCATGTTATAAAACTTTCAGGTCACGTAACCACATCACCTTTTGAAATTAAGCGGACACAAATACAGCGACAAGCCTACCTGCCACCACTTATTTGTTTTGAATTGCTGGTTCTATGGATTTAAAAGGCACTCTATAAATTTGGTTCTCTCTCCAGTCTTTAATACGTAGCCTGGACAGCCAATTTTTGTTTAGCAAAACCAATGGATCATTTGATATTTCCATTCATCTTTCTTGGTGAACCCTTGGATCTCAAAAAAATAAATAAATAAAATGCTCCTTGTCCGGGATACATCAGCTTTTTCAGTAAACAGCTGTACAGTAAAGATATGAACTGATATACATCACAATGATGTCAAAATAGTGGTAGTGTGGAGGCCACTGAGATTAAGATCTGAAGGCCTGCCACTTATCTTCAACCACTCTCTACTCATAGGAGTATGGACTGCAATATCACCATGAAACACCTTTTGCCCTTAAGTCTGGTTCCAGGTTCAACATATTAAATAATAAATGTAACTAGGACGACAGTACATGTGTACATTAAGATGCAGGCCTTAACTATGTGTTCTGCAAAAAAAGGAGTTGTTTACCTTCAAGATGGTAGGAGAGAGACAATAAGGGTCAAATGCAGAAGAATTTTCTGGAAGGGACCTGCACATGAGCTTCTCTTTTTGCTAAACATTGTGCCTTCATTTTTTTTATTCACAGTTTAAAAAAAACTTGGATATCAGATATGTCAACAGCTTGCCAAACCCAGAGCTAAGAAAGGATGACTCTATGGCACCAAGCTGAAAATTTAAGATGATACTATAAATGAAAAATACCATTAAAAGTCATAAAAAATGCGTAATCCATGCCTTCCTATCTAATAATGCAGACTGCCATTGACAGTCACACGAAGACAAATGGGAAATTTATAACGATCATCATTACTTCTGCTTAATCACTAAACTTCATGGAACATTTGGGCTCCTCAGGAAGACCAGTAACCTTATCAGGGTCACTGAAGAATTAATGACCATACATACTGATCCTTTCACTTGAAAGAGGTTGCGAAAGTCAAATTTACCTAGTCAGTTGCTGTGTCAGTGGTGCTGCTCAGGGTTGATGACCAAACTTCAGTCCCACCAGCTGAGATGGGAGGACAAGACAGCTGCTGTAAGCATATGCGGCCCAACCACTCATCAGAACCCAGCCAGTGTATCAGCTAAACAAATAACTTCCTGCTGAGAGTCTGAGCTAAAGGGAGCACAGCTCGGACTCACAAGTGGCCAGCAATTAACAATTCACCCAGTAAAACAATCCCCAGAAAACTCCCACCTGGCTCAGTCCTATGGGTCACTAACTGGGAGAAAGTACCATACCAGTTCGGCAAGGCTAGCTTCCCCTGCGCCCTAATACCACCACAGACGAGATGGCATCAGCTCTTCGGCAACAATCCACAGTATCCTTAACAAGACTGTGCCTCCCTATTGCCAGACAGAAAGTATAAGGTTACCCCCCAACTCTGGAACTAGCTGGTGTTTTCGCCAAGACACCTGCCAGGGAAGCCAACCCAACTGACTCATGTAGGGGTGCAAAGCTGGGATAAGGATCTGACCGAGGTGCATTTCTGAGAGGATGACGGGACGCACGCTTATCCATACCAGAGCAGGCGAGGCGACTCGGAACCACAGCAATCAGGCGAGCAGCCGTACACATACATCCACCTGGACGGAGTTGCACTAGGCCTCAGTCGGGTGTGTGGGAAGACAAACGAGAAGGACGTTCGGCTCAGGTCTGGCGTAACGTGGGCAGAGATGGAACCCTAATGATACTAACTAGCAGAGACAGTCCAGATTTCTGAGGGCAGAATGAGGCCGAACCAGACAGGGGTTCTGCGGAGTGTTTGCGGAGTCATTCGCCCACTAGCTACGAATTTTCTTCAAATTAGACACGGCTAAAGAATCAATAAGTGGCTCAGCAAATGAAAGGATGAAACATTCAAAATGTCAAAGATAAAATGATACGTTTTTTTTTTTTAATGCCTGTAACCCCAATATTCCCAAGTCACCAACAAATGATGGATAATGCAAAGAAAATAGCTATAAGGACACGGTCAGGTCACATTCATAATGGGCATGCATCTTAAATGCCAAGAAGGTATTTGGTCTTGGGTCTAGTTCTAGAGGGCAAATTCATCGACGGTGTTCCGTGAAATCTCACTGCATTATTATGGAACAACCCACTACTGACATTAACGTTACTGCAGCTAATGCAGTGCTTTTTTAGGTTTGCCTGCTTTGTGGTGTGGCGCCAGGGCAATTTCAGAGACGCATCTGTGGTTTCTACAGCTAATACAGTTCGCATGCAGCAACAGGTGATCACTCGTCACTAAATGCATTCATCCAGCAGACCTCGTCTTAGCGTTTAATGGTCCCAAAAAGAACAATCAATAAATAAATAAAAAGAATATGCTTCACTGTCAAAGTCACAAAGACAAAACCAACCCTATAAGGATGACGATGGTCCCTGGCGACCGTATAAAAACATGCGTTTATATGACATATTCGCTCAAGCTTTCAACTTGATTCACAACAGCCCTGATTTGTACCAGTTCTGAGCGGATATCACCAAATTACTCAAAATGCTACAAGCGTCGCACATGCATTTGACAGCGACGTATCAGTACGTGAAACAATATTCCCTCCAGCAGATATGAAATATGAATAAGTGATTGTATTCAGCACATTCAGTTCACATGTTCATTAACTATGCATTCAAACAGACATGACACTCACCTAAAATTAGATGTTAAGAGTGATCTCAGAGCTAATTCATCACTTACTAGAGTAACTGGACCTAAATACACTGAAGCTTACTAGCAGAGTGACTCTCCTTCCCTGATCTCCTTAATTATAAATGTGCCGTCTATGATCACATCTACTCATCATGACAAAAAAAGGGTTAAATTCCCAACCAGGGAAGGGAAAAAAAAACAATTAATAAATCAACTCCCTACCACACACACACACACACACACACACACACACACACCCATAATAGAAATTACTTTGATGCAACTGTCTTTTTGATCTTTAAGAGAGTCATTTTCTACTGCATCTGCAGGTCATCGATTTCGTTTTTTATCGAACCCGTGCAATAGGAGTCTCCTGAAAGAGCAAAGGAGAAAATTGTGGTGGGAATTTTGTGGGCTCATCCACTGCAAGTGAGCATTAATCCATGATGCCGGCCAACGACAATGTCAATGTCCTAATGCAGAACGGGAGCTGACAACCAGGGGCAGGGCAGCATGAGGTTTGCACAGACTTCCGCTGTGGAGTGAGCAAGGAGGATGCAGAGTCTGCATTGCCAGCGGTGGTGGGGGGGGTCTCAGTTAGGAAGTTACACCACAGGATTTGTACAGAAATGCTGGTGAGTGGTGAGCTCAACTTACAGCCTCCAAAACGACAATGCAGCCCCTGATGTGATGCAGGAGCACAAGCATGGAGTGCGAGTGTCAGCAAACACATCGTTCTACAGGCCTCTAATCGGAACTCAACAGCTGGGACTCGGGACTTGGCAAAAGTGACCAGCATAACCCTGCATGACTGACCTCTTACTTCCTGCTTCTACAGTGGAACAAGGAAACTTGGTCTAAACAAGACCAGGAAATACATAAATCCACAGCCACAGGGATCCATTCAGCGAAACTCAAAGGTGTCCGTTTGTTTTTTTTCTTTTCATTAAGTTACTAACGTTGGGCGCCCTTGGAAAGAGGGCCGTTTCCAGGATTGGAGTTCCCGCCGGCTTTGAGCTTCCAACGGAAGTGAAAGACTGTAGAGGAGGAGCCGTAAAAAGGAAGAAGGGGGAAAAAAAAAAAAAAAAAAAAAAACAGGTGGTGGCATTAAGGTAGGAGGGTTAGGAGAAAGTAGAAGTAAGAGCATAGAAAACAGCAGAAGTAGCAGAAATAGCGCTATTACTAGTCATGGTAGCAGTAACAGTGGTTGTGGCAGTAGCTGGATCTACTCGTCTTTCATGGAGTTGTCCGTCACCGTGATGGAGTCCCGTGCCTTGCCTTGCCGCTTGTACAGCCGGTAGCCCTTCCGGCAGAGAAGCACAAACCAGTAGACCTGCGGTCCTAGGATGCACATGTTCCCCAGGTTAGCGTAGAAGGGCACGTGGAAGGGCACGCTGTAGAGCGGGATACCGTAGTGCTGGCCATACATCCAGTACATGTAGGGGAAGAGCGCGATGCGGCACATGAAGAAGCTGAACAGCACCAGGATGCCGTTCGCCTTGTGTGCCCAGCAGTCCTGAAGACTCAGCTAGGTGTAGGAGGAACGGGGAAAGCGGAAAAACAGAAAGCAGTGCTTCGAATCATTATATAGAGCCGACAGAACGAACCACCGCATTAAAATTAACCTCCGCGGACTTTTCCATTTTCAGAAGAGTCGAAAACTGACCCACATAATGTTGCCAGACGGCAAGGTCAACAGTTGAGAATTCGCTTCGCTTCCTTTTTCTTCACACAACTCCAAAGGAGAAGGGAAATTGGCACAAGGCCAGAGAGATCCCCGCAGTCCACAAAAGACCTGCCTGAGATTGTCATTTGGCCTTTCTGCGGTGCGGATCAACCAAGTTCCGAATGATCCGACAGGCAATGCAAGGAGAGCCTCAAAGAAACAAACACACCCCACGACTTCCCTTTATGCAGCGAGCATAAAGGCTAAAGGTCATATTATTTTCACGTAAAACAAAAGCACGCTCGACAGGGCCGAATTTGAGAGCGCCTTTCTCTCTCCTAAGGAGATCTGCATTCAGTGGTGTGTGGCTGCCATAGCACTGCAGTCAAGGGCCGTCCATGGCTACAGGGACAAAATAGGGACGAGACGAGTCATACCTGGATCAGGATCTTCCCCAGGGAGACAAACGGGGTGCTGAGCTCCGTCAAAAACAGGCACCCGATGAAGAAGTCCCCCAGTCCACTCCTGAAAAACTGTTTAAAAAAAAAGAGGACTACAGGGTAAGGAACCATCTGGCTAAATCAGTCCAACAAACAACCAGCCTAACCCAAAACTATGACACCCAAAGTATTTGTTCCAGTTGCAGATATACTTAAAATTTCTTGTTAGCAGTCAACATGGCTGCGGAGGGGGAGATGGAAGAAGCTTGATTGTAATCTCAAATGACATAGTATTTACTGTGCAACATCTTTTGAAAGCAAGTACTCTTCAAGAATCTGCATTACCAGTTCCAGAATGAGGTGGGCCCTCTCGCACCCAACACGTTCATTTACGATGTTACTTATGTTTTTTTTTTTATTTATGTCATGGCACAAAACACAAACTGTTTAAAAAAAAAAAAAAAAAGTAACAGTTTTGTGTTACGGGGGGAAGAGGCAACCCACCTAACTGAAAGTGACGTCAGATTCAGAACCAGCCTATCGCGATAAATAAAACATTTCAAGGCTGAGGGCATCGGCGTTGAAAACAAAAGGATAGCATCAGAGAGTAAGCCAACTGTAACGCGACACCGGTCCATCCCCGCGGACTACTGTTCACATTTAGGGGTGTGTGTATGGGAGAGAGAAAGAGAGTGGGAGGCATCAAGCAAAGGGGGTGGAGTATCCGGGCCGCAGCTGTACCTAAATAATAAAAGGAGTAGCAATGTGATATCATGTCACTCAACATGGGTTTCAGCAAAGCAGACTTCTGCTGGGATGAAGTGTACAGTGCACGTCAACGTATACAGATCACTTACTTTCATAAAAACAAAATTTCATGCATGCATTAACGTGCAGCTTTCAAAATCTTTCAGAAGGGCTCGTCTCACCATCGTGACGGGAAGGAGAAGGGTGAGCAGAGCAATATGGTGCAGCACTAGCTGGAACTCCCGGCGGAGAAATGCGTTGACCGTTCTGAAAGAATGTGCCTTGTACTCCTCGTGCCCTTTGACCCGGAAGCGGTAAAAGTGGCTCATATACATGGCGAAGATGTCATAGGTCATGTATGGCACACCGTACCACATCACAAAGTACATGGCAAGCCAGTGCCTGGGACAGAGGAGAGACAAATCGTTCCTTTTAGTAGGTTAAAGAAACGGCTCAGTGTTCAAAGAACAAACCAACCATTTTCCATCGCAAATGTCTTTACTTTAGTAATTACCACTTCCAATAGTAATACATTTGCCTGTATTTAAAATAACACAGAAAATTATTAGGCAGACTATTAATGACATTTACACTGCTAGAATATACTTTTATAAAAGGGCAAGCCTGTTTTGTCAGAATCTTCCGTTTTTTAAGTTACTAAGCAAATGAAACAGGTGATACGTTTATCGTTTACTCAAAATGCCTTTGGCAGACGTGCCATTGCTCACGTGATTTAGGACTAACTTCACAGCAAATTGCCTTGGCACCCTTTTGCACATCTAAACATCACTGTAAGCCAATCTGGTAAGAAGTAATCAATGAGCAAAAAGTGCCCAAGACTACAGCACTCGTTTGGAAAAAATGTATCTGCGAGCGGCTTAAAAGCGGAACTAAAACAAAAAGCAAACAAACAAACACATCAAAACCTGACAGGCAAGCAGGGCCCTTGCTACCGGCCCACTACTGGAAATGTACTAAAATGGACGATATATTTTTGGGAAACGAACCCCAAGTGACACCCCTCGATTTAACCTCTAGGCCGCTAAGCCTGAGAGTGGGATCATTCTAGATGGTCCAGAAGGATCCATTAGCACTTTTACAGGGAAACAAGAGATGTATCCATCCCACATGTGGAAACTTCCATAACTCGTGGGTCCCGTGGGTAAATGGATGAGCACCGAACTAAAACTCGCCCAATCGCGCGACACCCTACAAGTTCCCTTTGCCAGTATCAGTGACAATTTTTAGCAGTATCCTGCAGCAACAACAAGTCCAGGGGTTTGGGATGAATGGGGGTGGGTGGATTCACAGCTTACCGGTCAGTTATCACGTTGCTGCAGGAGGACACCACAATATAGCCTGCTATGGTGGCCATGATGGCGTGGATGGTGGACACCAGTCTAGGAATGAAAGATACACCAAAGACCATCAATCCTGCACCGAGACAGGGGCAGTGGCTATAGAAACACCTTATTCAGGACACTCAGCTTAACTTACGCTCCCTCACACACACACCCCACACTCCTACTGTATCCAGGGCCAGATACCATTACAAGTCCCACATTTGCACAATGCATTCTTTGTATTTTCCATGTTGTTGTGTGTGTGTGGAGGGTTATAGTGGAAGGAAAAGTGCTTTACCACACGATGCGCTTAATTCCCTCTAATTCAGAGGCTCTGGTCAAAGGTCATTTTCATTGTTATTTGTCAATTTTGATTGCAAGCAGTTTACACACAACTTCCTAAATCCCCAGCTGCTCGGTAATGAAGTCCCAAGTAACTTGGAGTCACATGGGAGGGCCGGTGATGACAAAAATGGAAAAATGAGGACGGCCCCTTTTCACTCACATGCAACGGCAGTGTTTACCATTGACAAAAAAAAATATATATGTATATTAAACAGAGAAGCCTACTTTGCTGCCAAAAAGCCGTACGGGGAAGAGAGCAAGCAGAATCAACCTCAAGCAGACGAGGAAACAAAATGGTGCAAATGTGAAAGTCTCCCGTCGCATATTTTAAAATTAGTTTCCTCATAAGCTTGAATGCAAAACCAAATCGAAATCAGTCATACATTTCCCTTCTCACGGGACACACAGGGACAGCGCTGATAGGACTGTTATTATGGGACACAGAGAAACAGATGAAGTAATGCGGAATTGGGCCTGTGTGGACAGTGTTGACCATCTGAGAAAGCAGTCAGGGAGGTGCTTTGTGTACAGTTCCAAAGCTGTCAGTTTGGCTACCAGGCTGTGTGAGGTAAATGAGTGTGTAACCCTAAGCAAATAAACTGCATATAGACAGCAGAATCAACAGTCAGGCACTCAGACACATAACACGGCTGAAAGAGAAGCGATGTCATCTGAAATTCACACAGTAAAAAAAACTAAACAAAAATAAAACAAAAAACATTAGAGAAGATATGCTGGGGAATACGCTCCGATCAGTAGTTAAGAACGAATTTCACCTTGTCTGGGGTTAACAACCACCACCAGTACTCCCCCCCCCTCCTCAACCCGTACATGACTCAGAGTGGAAGATGCCGGGAACATCTTCACAAACTACATTCTTAATCTCGAAAGAACACCTGCTGGCTGGACACTAATGCCAGGAAAAACAGTTTACTAAGCAATCCTTTAAAAAAAAAAATACTTTCCGTCATGCAGTAGTTAGATGGCCTTTCATTCTGCGATGGAAGAGAGGGCAAAACGCGAGAAGAGGAAACAAGAAAATGCCAAAATATGGAATCGTGAACCGGGGGGAACCGATGAGAAATTTCGAACATCTTTAGTAGCATCTGAAGATCATTACTACAACAATATATGCACGAGCGATTAAGGCCAGTGTTTTCAGCTAAGCTGAGCTCAGCACTTTTCATTGCAACCCCCCCACCGGTCTTAGGAAGATTATAAACAAGGAGTCTATTGAACGGGTTCAAATATGTGCCTCACTCCAGTACATAGAAGCGACTGGCTTAGACCGGATATTTAATCTAAACGCAAATCTACAACACGTCAATGGTAGCAAAATAAAAACGTTTTATAAAAAAAAAAATAATAATAAAATGCTCCAAAATAATAATCAGTTACAAAGTATGTTTTTATCTCTAACCAATAAAAATAAACAAACAAGCATTAGTCATTTAAACTTGTTTTTTTCCCTCCTCCCCAAAAATAACTTCTTAGTTGGGGGTTGGTAACTTAGGTACCGCTGAGCGTATAAACTGGGAGCCGGTTCGGTGAAAGTCCGACATCCTGAGTTACTGCTCCTACAACTAACCGCATGCGGATTGAAGTAAAGGGGAATGAAATGAAAGCAGTTACCTCTCGCTGACCAGGACCACGTCCGCATCTGTCCACGTTTTAAAAGCACAGGGCAGTAGTTTCCTGAAGGTGAAAAAGAGTCCGGGGAAAAGTACGACGCCGCAAGATAGAACCTGCAACATTGTGGCGTCGCGCTGGCGGAGCGGCTCCGCTTCTCTGCTTATAATGCGGGACGGAGGCGGGCAGGCGGCTCTAGGGCTCCGCGTTTAATACCAGTGACCGGGATCCACCGTGCGCGCTATAGGCTGCATCGGCGTTCACACCACCGACGACGGAGTCACCGGCAACTGCCACTGGAACCCCCCCTACCCCCCCGCCAGCAACTGCTGTGTATCGTATACAGATGAGCCGGGTGAAAGAATCCGAGGACTGATTGCTCTTCCGTCTGGGTTGTAAAATCCGCTATCCCGGCCAACTGTGGTTAACGGACTGCATTACAAAATGAAACTTACTAATGTGATGGCAGGAGAGGGGAGTAAAAAAAAAAAAAAGTTACGCTCCTGCAAAAGAAAACCAGCGCCGTGGTGAGCAGGACAGGAGCAGCGGAGTGAAGCAGGCTTGCCGTGAAAGGCGATGCTAGTGGGACGGAAATCCCATCTTTCGGCGCAGCGGGAGCCGTAATTCTTGCGTTGTCCCGATTCTGCTCAGCGCGACAACATTCGATAACGTTCAGCGAGCCCGGTAGCATGGTGACTTATCTGTGGAAACAGCGCCTACTAGCGGCCAAGCGCATATCCATATATCTTGTAACCGCTTATGCGGAGCAGGGTCGCCTGGAGCCTATCCCAGCCATAGCAGGGCCCCAGGCTGGGCTTCGGCCTAGAAGTAATCCTACACCACGGCCGAGGCACCATTTTAACTGCGGGAGAAATTGTGACACAGGGAAAATATGCAAACCTCACACAGATGGAGCGAAGTTAACAATTGAACCCAGAACCCGTTAAGTGTGAGACAGTAGCAGTAACCAATGAGCTACCCTTAAGCGACTGTCCACCTGAAATAAGCATAGTGTAGTGGCGGGTCGTTGTGTTCTAAAATGTATGCCCATTTGCAAACGAATCATTCCTTCTTTAGCCTATACAGTACAGTATTAGCATGCTAATTGCTACGGGGATTAAACTTTTAGCACACAGCCCCGCAGATAATTTTGTTTTTTTTTTCCACCTGTAAGATTATTTTGTCATTAAAAAAAAATCATAAATTTATTGTTTGATCTTAATCCACCGCATTCTCTACTAGTGCAAATGAGTCTGAGATGTTTAAAAATGATATCCAATGCCTGAAATTTATTTGGTTATCTGCAGCTATTAAAACCAAGTTGTGCAAATTACTTTTTTACTTGATTAACATTAACTGAAATAGTGAGTTACTGTTTTGAAATTAAATTGTTGTACATTTGTATTTATGCATTTATGTCACAACTGCTTCATGCTTCCAGAATGAGACTTTAAATCCCACATCTGCTCTGTGAGTAGCTATTGCATGTTTCCCCATCTTGCGTATTTCCTGGAATAGGCCTCACTCTCTCCATGACTAGGGGAGTTTCAAACTATTGAACAGATCAGGGGCTAAATGAAGTTTTCCTGGGGTTTGACTTATTTGTTTTTGAAGAAAGATTGACATTGGGGTTAAAATAATCAGGGCAAGGCTTAAAATACTCAGGGCTGTAGCCCTGAGTGATTGGACCTAAAAATGGCCATGTCTATGACCCTATACTCAAAAATGGTTGGATAATAGAAGAATATTTTTCAATGAATTACAACCTTAAGCAAACATTTTCACTCATTGGTGTAAAAATTTTACTATAAGCATAAATACTTAAAAAAGATATCTTAATTTGTCTAAATTAATAAACCCTAACCCTACCATCCATCCATCCATCCATCCATCCATTTTCCAAACCGCTTATCCTACTGGGTCGGGGGGGGGGGGGGGGTCCGGAGCCTATCCCGGAAGCAATGGGCAC
>JAODJX010000040.1:16843956-16890430 GCA_026776945.1 Isichthys henryi
TACTGGGTCGCGGGGGGTCCGGAGCCTATCCCGGAAGCAATGGGCACGAGGCAGGGAACAACCCAGGACGGGGGGGCAGCCCATCGCATAAACATAAAATCTATAATAAAAGTGTTAAATCAACCCCTTAAATACAAATTCAGCCTCAAAGTTTCAGGTTGTCTGATTCCGAAGATGGCAAAATGTAAAACAGGACATTAAAAAATCCAAGATGTAGATGGTCCCCAAGCACGTGTAGCATTAGATTAGGTACCAAGCCATTTTGTGCCATTGTTATCTTTACTGCTTTTGCCAAAACTCTTTTAATGCCACAAAAAAAGCTAAACTCAAATATTTGCAGGTTAAAGGTTCAAGAACCATCTGCTGCCTGACACTCTGCTCAGTGGGCACATTTGGAAAGTTATATCTAATTTATTGTGTGCTGGGCGGTCTTTGGATTAACCGTTAACCACAGGATATTATTACAGAGGTTTATAGCCCCCACCTGGTGACTTTATATCAAAGCTAGAACCAGGGTTACGGGCTGGCATAACTACTACAAAATTGGGTCCAGTTTCTTCTATTAGAAAAGTCTGATTGCTCTTTTGTGCCTTTGGGCCAGATTCCAGTGCATGCAGGTCAAGGTCTAAAATAAGTAACAAACAGTATCATATCACTGGAGTGGGTCACTTTCATCAGTGTTACAAAAAATCCCTACATATGGCCCAGTGTTACGGCATGTCTTAGTCGGATAGCTTTTCAACAGCTTAGATCCTTTTAAAGACATGATTATAAGTTTCAGACAATAACGTGCTGTCATTGATGCAATTTTTGGAAGAACCAAGGCACTCCTGTAAAATGTAATAAGCTGAAACACACTTTTCCCTGTATGGACATCTAAAATACACAAAGAAATATATAAGAAAGTAAAAATCCAGAGCAAGATTTATTTATTTTTTTAACCAACTAGTTGCGTATGTTAGAGAGTACTCTGCTTGGTTGCAACAATATCTTGGTCTGGATTTTTCATTTCTGGACCTGCACTATGCACCTCTGTAAAGTTCTTTGTAGCTGTACTCATTAACGGTCATAAATAAGGAGGTACCTACAGTATAGTATCCGAACACCCATACATCTTCTCACTGCTTATGCTGAACAGGAACATTCCACACATATTTATAGTAAGTGAATTATGAGCTATACATGTAACACTCAAATTTCTTACAATAAATTATGGGGGCTGTGCTTTGAATAATCTGGAGCGTCCCCAACAAAAAAAGCCATCACATTTATGCTCATATTACTGCTCATATTATTGCACTTTCTACTAATGAAGACACAGTTTGTGCCTCATTAGAACAACGAAAACAAAGTACAGCATGATATGTGCAATATAAGGAATGTTTCACCTTCTTGCTTCTCCAGCAATGTATGTCACTAGATAACAGCAGCAGTTAAGGGAATAAAATATAATTGTAACTGTATATTCTTCTAACCCTTCCAAATCAGTCTAATGGTGTAGATAGTGATCCACTCTATAACATTAGTGGTTTCTTAAAAATATATTAAAGGTTAAAACCCCTGAAAAATTAGATGACATGGCTGAAGTTCTCCAAAAGGCTATGGCACATCTTGGCCCAGTTTCAGGCCACAGAAGAGCCCCACACTCCCAGGTCACATGACCTAATGGATCATCAAATGACCTTGTAAATAGCACCCCTGAAGGGGCTTGAGGAGTTCCACATATTTCACCTATATTCTATTACTTATTATTATGGCTGTATTCCAATTCTGGCACCTTCCTCGACTGTATGACTCCTGCATCAGTAGCTCCCCCAGGCTTAACACAATCTATGATTTCAGGTGTAACACAGAATGTGCTGTTCCTTACAAGCATGCATTTCTAATGCCCATTTCTGGTTTGTTGGTTTGCATAGTAACAGAATTTTCAGTAGTGCTTTACTTAAAGCAGTCATATAAATGCATTATGCATATCTTCATAATGCATTGTGATATATTCATAAAGTATTATAAACACAGCTATAATTATAAAAAGGCATAACGCATTATAGCCATGTTTATTATGCGTTATGAATGCTCTACGAAGCTCTCATCAATAGTGCACTATAAATACCTTCACTATGCATTATATCGGTCAATATAAGAATTGAGGATGCTTTGTACTGCATTATGAAGGTATTTATAGTGTATTGTACATGAGAGCTTCAGAGCATTCATAACGCATAATAAACATAACTATAATGTGTTGTCTTTTTATAAATAGTTATAACTGTGTTTATAATACTTCATGAATGCATCATAATGTGTTATGAAGGTATCTATAATGCATTATAATGATTACCTTAAGGAAAGTGTTGCCAAATTTTCTGTCTATGTTTGAACAAAGTTTGAACAAAGAACATACACCACTCAACCATAACATTAAAACCACACATATTGACAGGTGAGGTGAGTAACACTGATTATCTCGTTACAATGGTACCTGTCAAGGGTGGAATTATATATTAAGTAAGTTGATGTATTGGAAGCAGGAAAAATTGGCAAGCGTAAGACTTTGACAAGGGTCAAATTGTGATGGCTAGATGACCGAGTCAGAGCATCTTCAAAATTACAGGTCTTGGGGTGTTCCCAGGATGCAGGGGTTAGTACCTACCAAATTGGTCCAATGGATGGCCAATTGGCAAATCGCGACAGGGTCATGGTAGCATAAGACTCACTGCCATGCATGGGAAGCAAAGACTAGCCCGTCTGGTCCGATCCTACCAGAGAGGTAATGTAGCACAAATTGCTGATAAATGGTGGCTATGATAGAAAGATGTCAGAACACAAAGTGCATCACAGCTTGCTGCGTATGGGTTCGCGTAACCGCAGAACAGTCAGAGTGCCCATGCTGACTCTTGTCTACCACCAAGAGAGCCTACAATGGGCACGTCAGCGTCAGAACTGGACCATGGAGCAATGGAAGAAGGTGGCCTAGTCTGATGAGTCATGTTTTCTGTTACATCATGCGGATGGCCAGGTGCATGTGCGTCGTTTACCTGAGGAAGAGATGGCACCGGGATGCATTATGGGAAGAAGTCAAGCTGGAAGAGGGAGTGTGATGCTCGGGGCAACATTCTGCTGGGAAACCTTCGGTCCTGGCATTCATGTGGATCTTACTTTGACACGTACCACCTACGTAAGCATTGTTGCAGACCAAGTACACCTCTTCATGGCAACAGTATTCCCCGATGGCAGCAGCCTCTTTCAGCAGGATAATGCACCCTGCCACACTGCAAAAATTGTTCAAGAATGGGTTGAGGAACACAAAAAAGAGTTCAAGGTGTTGACTTGACCTACAAATTCCCCAGATCTCAATCTGATCGAGCAGCTGTGGGATGTGTGGGACAAACAAGTGCAATCCACGGAGGCCTCACCTCACAACTTACAGGACGTAAAAGGATCTGCTGCTAACCTCTTGGTGCCAGATACCACAGGATACCTTCAGAGGTCTTGTGGAGTTCACGCCTCAATGGGTCAGAGCAGCCAGCAATGTTGGTGGTTTTAATATTGTGACTGATCGGTCTTGTGTAACACAAGCTCAGATATGATTTTGGTCAGCCGTTTTCAGGCACTGTATTTGTCGTTTAACCGAGGAGCCACAACTGGTTCTATTTCTTTATTGTTTCCTCGAAGCAACACAGGAGGTGCACAGGAATTTATGAGCAGTCAGACTCCAGACTATGAGTGAGGAAACATGGTGGGAGTCACCATTTCACATTCCTCTGTAATAGGTTAGTGTTAGTCAGCCCTGTATGCGGTCGTTCAGGTTAGAGAGCATGTGCGCTTCTTAGCCGGCAATGGGGTGGGAAGGTTTAGAAGGGAGTGGCAGGGAACACACACCTGACCTTGTCCTTTTGGCTGTGGGTCTGGGAAATAGTGGAATGATAGTAAGTGGATTTCCCCCCCACCCTCCTATTTAATACTTTTAGGCTTGTGAGCAGAGGAAACTGACATCTCACAAGGCTGATAGCAAGTGCAAATTATGTTAATCAAACCCAACTTGAACATTTAAAGCGGGGGTCTCAAACTACAGTGCTGGAGAGCCAGAGCCCTGTGTAGCTCTAGTTCTTTCCCTTTTCCACCACAAATGATTCAGCTCAAGTGCTGTGTGGTAATTAGCACAAGGAGTTAAATCAGGTGCATTAAATGAGGGGAAACCCAAAAATGTGCAGGGCTCCGGCCCCCCAGGACTGAACTTTGAGACCCCTGAGTTAAAAACATGTTTGTCATTCTTGACAGAAATACCTATTTTTTTCAGGTACCAACTCATAAATTGGACCTTTCTAATTGGAAATGGAAATCACTCTGAAATCAAGTGAAGATACAATATTGCCAAACCCAAGATCCTGCAAGTCAGCTTTAGATAAGTGGGCTATACAGTAGATTGCATATCAAGGTCACTTACATAATAAGATAAAACTCTTCAGGTATGTACTGAGCCTTTTTCAAAATAATTTTTAGGTCACTTTTGTAAGTTGAAGATCTGAACCGGGACCAGAGCCAAGAACAGTAAATGTACAGTGGGTATAGAAAGTAACAGCCCTCTTTCAGAATTTATCCCATTATTAAATTACACCCTGCAAGTGGAAAAATAAATAAATAAGGCATACCTCATTTTAAATTTATACAGGAAATCACCATATTCAATTAAAATTACAACTGTAAAATATCTTGGTTGGAAAACACCTATTTCCCAAACTCAGATATAACCAATATAAATGGTGCCCATCTGTGACTAACTGTACATACTTTGATATGGTCTGTACAAGAACAGATGTTTTTAGAGGGTTCCGCTGCTTAGTAGTACAATTTAAAGCAAAAAAAAAATTATGGGTGTAAAAGTAGATTCAAAAGAGCTTTAGGATAGTTTTGGGAACACATAGGAGAAAAGTGTAAGAAGATCTCAAAAGCTTCAATGATCGCGACGCACTGTAAAGACAATCATCAGTAGTCGGAAAGACACTATACCACCAAGACCTTTTCTAAATCAGGTCATCCCTCCGAATCTGATGATCAAGCAAGATGAAAGATGATCACAAGCTAATAGCAACTTCAAACCTACAAGGACAGGTCATTGTGTGCTCTACAAATCTGTCCTCTATGGAAGGGTGACAAGAAAAAAGCCACACTTCATAACAGGACTTATCAAGTTTCATTTAGGTTTTCCTAAAGCAAACTGTACAGACTGTTCAGCCAAGTGGAAAAGACCAAAATCAACATTTTTAGGTACAATGCAAAACAGTATATCTAGCAAAAACCCAAGGCATCTTTCCAGGGGTGCTGTAAAGGTGGGTTAGTTAGAATGACTCAAAAAGGCTGTTGAATGACAGACGGCCCTAAAAATTTTGGAACATAAAATTGGATTGACCTGAATTGGAGGACCCAATATGCTATGTTTTCATGGTGTCCAAAACCTCTAGTGGCACCCCTGCATCTTACCACCCAAAAAACACCATTCCCACAATAAGGTATGGTGGTTCAGGCTCATGATAGAAGCAAATATGAATCATGCCAAATAATGACATTGAAGAAAACTTGTGACCCTCAGCCAGGAAGTTGACAGGAAGGCAGTGCACCCTTACACACGACAATGGTACCTCCTAGGGACATGTATACATATTCATATACAGTGGTACCTCAATACTCGAACTCACCAGAACTTGAATTTCTTAAAAGTCGAACCAACCAGTTTGAAAAAAAAATGACCTAGAACTCGATCTGAATCTCAGAAGTCGAACCGCGAACGCCGACCTAAGATAATTCGTACGCACGGGGAAATGAGTCATGCAGCACGTCTCTCAGCGGAAACAAAGGGTATCGCTTCAGTCTCAGCCTCGCATTGGCTGTGACAGTGTCGTTTGTTGGTGATAGTGCTTTTATTGAAAATATCAGGTAATACACTGTACTTTATATCATTTTGGTAGCCATTGCTCACCAAAAAGTTAAATAGTACCAATTTTTTTTTAACTTTACACATTGTTTGGATACGTTTATTTTCTTACTTTACAAATTACTTTATTTCCATTTTGATAAATATGCTTAGATGTGTTTAGTATAAAGCTCTTCTTCTTTTATCCTGTTCCTTTTGTGCTAAAAAAAAACATTTTTAGGTGTAATTTTTTTGGGGCCGGGAACCAATTAATTGGCTTCCCATTATTTCTTATGGGGAAAATTCGATCAGAACTTGAACTTTTTAGGATTTGAACCCGAGTTCTGAACAGATTAAGTTCCACTTCTGAGGTACCACTGTATTTTATAGTTCTTTTCGCTTGGATATTACAAGACATGAATAATGGTGATAGAAATATTAATTTTATTGTTTTTGGGCTGTAGGCCAAAAAAGGGGGCAGTGAATTTCTACAGTGACTGTAATGACAGTGTCTCCCCTACCATTATATATAAGGGGGTACCTTATATATAAGCACCACCCACCCCCCCTTGAAGGTCAAGTTAATTTTATTTAATTTTATTTTCTATATAGCGTCAGATCCCAACAGAAGTCATTCAAGGTTACCTTTCCCATAGAACAGGTCTATACATTGTCCTTTTATTAAACAAAGTAAATAACCTTGCTATTTATCTTATTTACACAACAGCTTGTCATTTTTGTCTCTACACGGTCGCGTGTTTACAATTCTCCTCTGCTCTCTGTATCGTGCATGGCGGAGCTCCGCCCCGGTGCGCGCACACAGAAATATAAAAAGAAATATTCTGATGTTTAGTGCAGTTCTTATATTGACTGCTGTTATTAAAAGAGACACATGAACACCATGAATCCTGTTGGTGTTTGTCTGCCCCCCCAATGTATACATTGTGCCAGTCCAAAGTAATACACTCCAAACTAAATGTAGCATAAAGTAAGGGATGAAATTGACAGGTTCAAGTAGGACAGGGTGGGAGAATCTGGGTCACACAGCACAGAGGACAGAAGTATGACTATCCCTGTGTGTACAATAAACAGTATTGTGATTTGGTGTTTTTACATCAAAGTCGGTGTGTTTGGACAACAGCTGTTAGGAAGTTTTCCTGCATGTGTATGTGGGTGCTTCTATGACAACACTGTGTTGACCTATGTCCTTCTACTGATTATAGACTGCATTCAGTTTCTTTCCTGGGCCCATGAAGAAACACACACACACACACATACACACACACACACCCTTAGGTCTGTGCTTGAGCACCATTGCCCTTCCCATTACCCATGCTTAGCCGTCGGGGGTTTATTTCCCCACCATTTTCTTCCCCACCACTATACCCAAGTATAGCCCCCATTTCTTCTTCCCATCTAAATATCCAACCATCCATTTCCTGAAACTGCTTTCCTATTCAGGGTCACGGAGACTGGGTCCAAGATGGGGCACCAACCCATTGCAGGGTGCACTTACACACACCCACCCACCTAAGGGCAATTTGTTAATTCCAGTTAGCCTCAGCATGTTTTAGGACTGTACCCGGAGTACCCAGAGGAAACTACAGGATAGCAAGGGGGGGACCTGCAAACTCCACACACATGGAACCCTAGCACCACCATGTGCCCCTCCCCCCTCAAAATGTCACATGGGTAATTTCACTTGTCTCACCTGGACAGCCTCACACATACTTTTGTGTGTTCAGTGTATATTCATCGGCATGTGCAATTATGTATATGCATAAATGTGGGCCTAAGAGTGTATATGTGTTGTGAGTGTTTATGTTCATATCGTATGTGTGTGTATCCTTTGGGAATGTCGTTGTGCATATGGACATGTCATAAGTAGTGAAATGGATGAGAATGTATGTTTGCTGACAAAAAAAACTCATAATTTTACAAAACATCTTCCCCAGAAAGGGGAAGTAATAAGCGAAATAATTTCACCTGTAAATTTCTCTCTCATAAAATAAGATCTTCAGAATTTAGATTAAAGATCTCAACTTAGTTTTTTTTGCAAAAAACAAAACACCACATGTCTGTACTAGCAAAAGTCAACGGTAACCATTTGACTTCCTGTCAGCCTGCAGGCTCACCAGTGCGTTCCGTGGCTCACTGCTTATGTTGAGGGCTGGAAGATTCACATTCCATTCCCTACAAGGACGGTGGTTATGGAATGTTGAGACTGGTGATCATGTGGCAAAACAAAGGAACTCACATTTATGTCAGCATATATTTACATGTCCATACATGAAGTGTGAATCACATGCAGTTGAAAGGTAAAAAAGCACAAAGGTACTTCTGTGTCTTACTGCACTATTCATGACTTAGTTGGCATACCAAGGCACGAAGATAATCCTTAATGTCCTTTGGCAGGGGTGTCAAACTCCAGTCCTGGGGGGCCGGATCTCTGTGTAGCTTAGTTCTTTCCTTTTTCCACCGCAAATGATTCAGCTCAAGAGTTGTATGGTAATTAGCGCAAGGTGGTGCAAGGAGCTGAATCAGGTGTGTTAAATGAGGGGAAACCCAAAAGTGTGTAGGGCTCCAACCCCCCAGGACTTGAGTTTGACACCCCTGTCCTATGGTGTGTTTAAGGTTCATTTGGCATTTGACTGAAGGGGATTACCAGTAAACATAGTAAACCTCTTTCTTCTGTTGGACACGGATTGAAGAAGGAAACAGTTGCATCCTGGCAGGGGAGGGATTGAGTCTTAGTGAGCCAGCAGTGCATATCTGCCACTTTAACTAACTGCCATTGCAAGAAAGCCAGCAGCCTTTTTAGACACTGCACAAGTCTGAAACAACAACAATAAAAAGGAAAGATCCCAAGTCTTTTATGTAAACAATCTCAGATGTCCAGATATAGACTAGTATATACAGCTAATACTGGGCAGAACAAACCTTTGCCTCCAGAACTATGTCAAGAGTCAACATCCTGCACACAGCTGCTGTTCTGATCTGTTATTTTTTGGACTTGTGATTTTCCTTTTAGCTTTTACCAGTCTCTTCATTCTCCAGCAACCTCTGTCATGACAAAGGTGTTTACAGACATTGACTGGAAGTTTTTTTTTGTTACCCGATTTTCTGTCGACACTCTAGACAATGTAGTGTGTGAAAGATCTCATGAGGGTGACTGTTTCTGTGAAGCTGGACCCATCACTTATGGCACCAACAATCGCACGATGCTCAAAACCGCTTAGATCAGGCATCTTAGCTGCTATAATATTTAACCAAACAGTAAGCGAACATCTTGATCCTTCCTGAATTCTGCATGTATTCAGCTGCAGCCACATTTACTGTTTGCGGGATCAGGCTGTTTGTATTACAAGTGGTTGGACATAATAAACTGCCCACTGAGTGCATACAAAAATGATGAAGTATAAGTTCATCTAACAAATGCCACAATCTACAACAATAGTTATGGCAAATTTGTAATGTTAAATTATAGCCTCTAGCTCTGTGTATCACAGAGATAAAACATAAAATCACATTACCCCTCCAGTACCTGTCTGAAGTACTAAAACAGCAATGTTAAGGGTGCACCCCTCAGGCAGCAGTACATGGCATTCACACTGTATATGCAAGGATATAACCCCCCTGGGTATCCCGCTGAATCACTGAGACAGCAAGGTTAAGGACACTGCCCCACCTGTCTATTATTCGGCAACAGTAAGTTAAGGACATATCAACCCCAGGTAGCTGTCTGCAGGTCTAAGAAACTTAAGGATACAGAATCTGGCCCCAATGCACCTCAGTTTGCTGTGCAGCAAAGGAGTCAAACAAAGTGTCAGGCACCAAAGTGCCATGGTGGGGAATCTCTACACACTAAGAGGACAGGCAGAACTAAATCTTGACAAACTTTCTCCGCACAAACACTGCCAGGCACTACAATAGCTCTGACAGGCACTGCATAGCTCTGACATGCACTGCATAGCTCTGACAGACACTAACATAGCTCTTACAGACACTAGCATAGGTGAGAGGAACTGCGTAGCTCTGACAGGCACCGCATAGCTCTGAGAGGCACTGCAAAGCTCTGAGAGGTTATGCATAGCTCTAAGAGGCACTGCACAGCTCTGACAGGCACTAGCATAGCTCTGACAGGCACTGCATAGTTCTGACAGGCACTAGCATAGCTCTGACAGGCACTAGCATAGGTGAGAGGCACTGCGTAGCTCTGACAGGCACCGCATAGCTCTGAGAGGCACTGCAAAAGTCTGAGAGGTTATGCATAGCTCTGACAGGCACCAGCATAGCTCTGACAGGCGCTGCGTATCTCTGACAGACACTGCATAGCTCTGACAGGCACTAGCATAGCTCTGACAGGCACTAGCATAGCTCTGAGAGGCACTGCGTAGCTCTGGTGCATGATGGCCTGGATCAAGGTCACTGCTGAGCCTTGCTGCATTTTAGTGCCAGGGGTGATGTTCTGCTGTAGGGAAAGGGGCAGAACAGCTGGGGCCACACTGAGTCGATGGATTACAGAAGTGTGTTTGCATATGTTCGCACATGTCAAATGGGCAATGAATATAAACATGCACAGAACAAAGTGGTCTCATAACAATAATGTTGTAGTAAAAAGTTTTTTTAGTAATTCAGTTGACCTCAGTTAAAAAACAGCTCCACCTAATTTTGTTGTGTCAAGTTCAAGATTATTCATCATGAGAATTATGCCTCAAACTGTATTTAACGTTTTATTTATTCAGATTTTCCACACAGTGTAAGCAGTCAAAGCACAAATTTAATGGAACCCCGCCTTCATTACTGGCCTCCCTGTTGACTTGTCTCTAAAACTAAAAGTGCACAACATTGGCTGCACCTTGCAACCTGAAGTCGGATTCTGTACCGTGACAGTGCCCATGATGACCCACAGATAGTGGCTACAGATCAGACAACCAGCACCGATGAGCCACAATGTTATGGATAGAACACAGTGTTCAGATGAATGGGAAGAATTACATGTAATGTAGGGGCAGCAATTATGAGGCATAAGCACTGAGTTAGCAGACAGCTAGCAAAGTGAATTGGTGCAGGAAAGGTGGTTGCCTCCATACCAAGAGGCTACACTGCAATTGCACATGCCGCAGGGCACATTTTTGACATTCTTTAGTAATGAACAGTTCATTTCTAGGTAAAAATGCAAACACGAATGCCACTCCATGACATATGACTAAACCCCACCCGCTAGTGCCCATGAGTTTTCCAAGGCTCCACCCACCACCTTATCACTCATTGAGTTTTGATTGGCACCTACATTTCAGAATGCTCTGCAATAACCCTAGGAGGATGGTTTCCATGGAGCTAACACAGAGATGACCTCAACACTCAAGCTCTGTAGGGTTCGGACAGCATTCAGCTAAAAGTAACGTCACACTAAAAAACTAAATGACAGGAGATGCCTCCAAATCTTCCCTGACATAAATCCTGCTGTGCTCAACATTGAAGGACTTGGCAGCAAACTCCGTTGACTGGCTGGAGATTCACCTTACGCATTGACAACGACACAATATCTGTAACTAGACTCGCAACGAGGTAGTTGCAGGGCAGCTGTGAGGGCAAAGTGGCCACTGTACCCTTAAAAGTACTTGCTTAACTTTAAATGCTTCAGGAAATCGCATGAGTCAGGCTCTAATTAAGGTGCATTGTCTTGCAGGTCTCAAGCCCCTTGGGGGACAGAGTTTACCACCTCCATACTTTGCTAACCACACACCATAAATATTGTTGTAGTAATGAGTTTGGGACTTTAAAATGAATTTACCTTGACAACCCGGCCCTAAAGACCGTACATGTTACTTAAACAGATAAGCATCAGTAGCTGTGCCGACAGAATACGTTACCAAGAGGATGGAAGGAATTCTTTCTCACGCCCAATCAAACAGGTTCAATATATAATGTCTGTTTATTTCTGGCCTTTCACATAGTTGCCCCAGCCCTTGAAATAGGGTTGTGACAGAGATAGCTCTCACTTCCACATCATTACACTTCGCTTGCATCAACGGAAAGCATTATATGGACAACGCCCAAGCCCTCAAGCCTGACTGTGCCATGCAATGATGGCATTGTCTTCTCTACAACAGGTATGCAAGCTCGCAGAGACTCCCAACCAATGGACGAAGGTGAAAGGTATTCAAGGCGACTATAGACAACAGATTCATTAGATGACTAATATTATTAATGAAAATGTGGAATATAGCTTGAAACTATTTTAATATGTATCATTTCTATCCTGAGGGTGCTGTTCTTTGCTGGTGTTTTTCTCCATATCTGTAAATTCCTCAGTGCTGTGTGAATATTCACGTACAGTCATCCATCAACTTCCATCCTATCAAGTAACGTCCGATCATACTTGTTAGATGTTAGTGGACATATTTTATCCAGTGTGTGGAATGTCGCAAGAACCAAAACACACCAATTGTGCTGCCACTATAGAGGTTTACTTAAATGTGTGTGATATTGAATCTTACATTATACAGCATATTTGACTTCTCCCCTATAATGATTGAGATACATCCAGATTGATTTGGTCCTCACTTACCAGGATGAAATTCAGACATAACTCAATGGACAGCTGTATTCCAGTTGCTTTTTAGAGTCTGAAGATATAGTTAGAGTGAACCAGCGATTATTCATTATGCAAATAAGTGGAAATAAACTGCATGAGAAAGACCTGTGATGGACCAAGGAACTTGATCAGCACCATTCTAGTGGGCTTAGTGGCTATTGAAGATGGATAAACAAGGAAAAAACAATCAGTTCTATACAAAAGTTATTATACATAAAAGTGGAATATGATAACAGAAATGACACCCCCCTGATCCCGAAGAAACTGCTGGTCTCATCAAAATATGAAACAGCAGAAGCCTCCTTGCAAGAGTGTATTACGTCCACTGGGGTTTGAAATTAACACTTTGAGTCTGCAGTATTTTTTATATTTTGTTTGTTATGCTTGTCAGCACCACCTTAAAGGGGCCTTGCTTCACTTAGTTGAGTTTTTTGGAAAGTTTTTCTGTTTTGAACTTTTGTCTTGTGCTTCTGTCCCCCCCTTGTGGCAGTTTGGCAGTACTGCTATAGATCTTTTTATCATCATATGATACGTAGAAACTGAGATTAAACCAGTTGAATATAAAGAGTCACAGTCACAGAGGACTGGTTGGCTGAAACAAAATCTTGGTTTGGAATTGTACTCTCTGGACCTGAAATCTCCACCTCTGGATATACTTCACTGGACCACATATTTCTTCAGATGCAGGCAAATATGATTGCCTTGCAGTACATGTGATTTTTTTCAAAAAGGCAATATAATATTAATGGAATATAAATCATTACATTTTCTCAAACACCTCAACTATCATAAGTCTGTGCACCCACTAAACCACCATATCACAGAATTGTACCAAACAGATTCCACTGGCCCTGGTTGTACAGCAATAATGTTTCTGCTTCTCTAAATTTACTGTCCTTTGTTGTTTGTCGCCACCTAAAGGTTGAAAATCTACATTACAGTACATGACAGTAGTGTTCTTATGTCCTTGACTCCACCCTCTGTGTGTGAACTATGCATGTTCTGCCCATGTTACATGGGTTTCCTGTAGGTACTCTGCTTTTCCCCCACAGTCAAAAGATACAAATCGAGGCTTACTGACATCTCTGTATTGGCCATGACGTATGACTGCATGTATGAGTGAGTGTGTTTGTGCCCTGCAATGGAATACCATTCCACCCATCAGCCTTCTGCCCTGTGCTGCCTAAGACTAACTTATTTCCCCTTTCCCACTAACCCTCACTAGGGTAACTGGTTAAAAGATGGATGGTTAGATGGATTTTCTCATCACTGCAAAAATCCAAAAGTTCTGAGTCAGACCTAAATCTCTGCAACACCCTTTATGCACCCACTAGAATACATTACAGAGTTCTCGCAAATGCCTTCTTTAAACACTGAAGGTCAAACTGCTGTAGCCCTTTCTGTCATAACTAACAGACCATTCCTCTGGCCTTACCAGGAACAAAGAAAAGAAGCTGTTTTAATTAAACACAGAACAATTCTTCAGTGCTTTCTGAAAGACCCTTCTCAGCTAAAATAACCTTCACGGCGAAACAGGAATATTCTACCCTGGGAACCCTGGGGCGTCTTGATTATGGCAGAAATCATAATCACAATTATTTCGGTCAATATTGCCATTTACTGCCCATTCTCTCCAAATTGCAGTTTTAAATCACTGCAATTAGTCAGCAAAAGGAAGTGGGGGAAGCATGATGTGCCGCATTCAGATTCAGTTTTGGCACATCACCTTGAACAGGCTATAATCCCAATTCTGAACCGACTAACAAAAGGGTACAGCAAGCCAACTGTAAGCATACACAATAACAGGACAGAATTCGCATTACTTGCC
Source organism: Isichthys henryi (assembly GCA_026776945.1). Taxonomy (NCBI): domain Eukaryota; kingdom Metazoa; phylum Chordata; class Actinopteri; order Osteoglossiformes; family Mormyridae; genus Isichthys; species Isichthys henryi. The sequence continues at coordinate 16,858,297 of JAODJX010000040.1, forward strand.
GGGAATCGCATCCCCATTCTCACATAAAGATTTAAACTAAGTAGCAGGTACAATCCCCTGACACACCTGAATTTATGAATGTCAAATGGATTGAACTTTATTCTAGGGTGTTAGCGGACACTTTCGAGGCCATACCAGCACACTTCCGACATGACCCAGTTCAAGATAAACTATGACAACTATGAATGATGCATCTGGGCAGAAGTTCACCTTCCACAAAGTAGGGCCCAAACTAGCTGTGAATAGGGGGACACTGAGACATCTTACCGTGCTGTCTGGGCCAGGGGACACAAGGCGACCTGTGCTGGCTCTCTCCCACGAGCGGCTGGTGCTGCCAATGGCCTCCTGTGTGGAGCTGCGTGCGATGGCAAAGCCAGAACGGCTAGTGCGAAAGGCGTCCATTGTCTGTCCAGCCCGGCTCCGGCCAGATAACCGGGGCTCATCATAGTCCTGTCGGCTGGTTCCTGGGGAGCCAGGGGGGTCGGCTAGACCCAGGGAGGACAGGTCTCGTGTCAGGTCTGTCTGGCTCACGGACCTCCGCCGGCTCAGGGATAGTCGGGGGGAGGCCCCCGGGGATGCAGAAAGATAGCCAGGCCTGGCTGGAGAATGGCTGTAGGCAGCGCACCCCCCGCCCCCGTTCAGGCCTCCAAGACCATAGTCCCTCATTGGCGCCCTGCTCAGGCTTTCGCTGCGACGTCCATTCAGCAGTTCGCCCCGGGGCAGCGGCCGGCCGCGGTCCGGCTCCGGGGATGCGCTGCAGTGTCGGCCACGGCCCGCGCTCAGGTAGCTGGGGGACGTGTAGCTGGACGGAGCACTCTTGTAGGCCAGCCGCTCGTGCTCGGCGTACGAGCTCAGTGGGGAGCCGTACGAGGTGTAGTGGCCAGTGTAGGAGTTGTTGCTGTAGCGCTTGGCCGTGGACGTGATGCGAGACATGCTGGAGTGGCGGCCGCAGAGACGTGGTGGCAGAACACATTGACTGCAAGACAGGAGGCGACGGAAGTCATCGTTATGAAAACCCCCATTCCTGTAACCACTTTGATTGTTAAAAAATAATAATATGCCCATCTATCTTTCATCCAATCACCCAAGATGGGGTCATAGGGTGGTAGGCAGCACAGGGCACAAGAGACCAGAGAACATCATGGAAGAGTCACCAGTGTGTCGCAGGGCACACATGCACTATTTCTAAGGGCCAGTTCAACTAATGTCTTTGGGTTGCAGGAGCAAACTGGAGTGCCTGGTGAAAACTTGGGAAACACAGGGAGATCATGTGAACTCCAACCACGCAGAGCACACAACCCTGGACAAATTAACCCCCAGGGCAATTTAAAATTTAATAACATTGTCAAAGCCAATGTAAAACTGAGGTGGCTAAGAGAAATTTAATAATATTGCACATGATAATAATAATAATAATAATAATAATAAGAGATAATACTATGTTAGTGACGCGGAAAACACTCCTCATTACATCAGGAAATGTCCTCTTCTTCGCCAGGGAGCAGCTGTTGTTTTCGCTCTGAGTACATTTTTCCTGGCTTTTCTCGACGAAAACATCCTCAAATCGATCCGCTCGGTCGCAAGCTGCCTGCTTTTTATGTGCAGCATGCACTGTCCCCCCAGAGTGACAAAGGTGGAACTTCAGCAGGAAGGTGCCCAACAAACGTGAGAGCAGAAGGGAACGCCACCGTCGAAACACGGAAACTATTAGAAAACGAGTCGTGTGCCTGTATACTGAGATCGGCAAGGCCGTCTCATTTATTTTTACATCATCTAAGACCTTTTTCCCGCTGTACTGATACTTGAAATATTTGTTAGCTTTTGATACAGCACTTACAATTCTACAAGTAAACTAGCACTCAAAGTATCAGATGCAACATAAAGCACAGTGAGGTCTGGAGCTCTGCTCAGTGTTGGTCACCTGTTACCTCTTCAAGCTCAAATCCTGAGTATTACTCTAAAACAATCACTATTACCATAATATTTCTCCTTGTTTCGAACAAGCAGAGAATAGAACTGAAGATGAGATAACCAAAGCTAGCAGTACAAAGACTACAAAGACCCCTGCAAGCGGCTCCTAAGTGAGAGCTGGCAGGCTAGTTGGGGGGTACGGCAGCGGATAAGCTGTTTGCCGGACACTGGGAATGACTCCATTAAAACCTCCTCATTTCTGGGCCATGGCTTGTTCCTGTGGAGACAGACAGTCCCTTGTTCACAAGGCACTGCGGCATGTGAATAAGTAAAAGTATCCGGTGCTGTCGATACGCTCCGGGATCTTGGTTGTGGCAGGGTGCTGGGGGGGAGGGGTCTCCAGTTTCTTTAATCCAGCCCTCATCATGGACTGTGAGAGCATCAATAATTCAGCTGGCAGAGAGGAGGCAGCTAACTGGAGGCCATCCAGCTAAGGTGAGCTGCTTAGTGCGGATCCAGCAAGAAGGGGTGGTGGTGATGGCGTGGCCATGAGACGGATCGCCACATGTGGTGGGATTACTTTTACATTTACTGGTGAACGGCACAACGTTTTGAGGATAAGGGTGACGGTGGCTGGGATCGGACATCGGAGAAGCGCGGTTTAGCGGGCACCCCGTGAGGTCTGTCCCAGGCCTGAGAGGTGAGCGAACCACGTGACTTTCTGGTAGAGGCTTGTGGAGTGTTTTCAAGTCACTGGAGTAGGCTTTTCCAGGAATACTCTCCCTCCTCCATTTTAATAAAGGCAAGCAAATAGGAGACAACATGCACACAAACACTGGCCAAACTGAAACATAAGCTAAGCACAATGACACTAGCTAAACATCGAATGACTGGCTAAAACCTCATTCTGTCCAATGTCAAGCTACAGGTCAGATTTAATCTAAACTCGAACACAAAGAGCACATACAAGTGATACCTCCAAAACACTCAGACCAAAAAAAAGACCCAACGTTAATCAATGGTTTCTAGTTTACATCTCAATAGGAAGAAGCAACTCCAGACCTGCAAGACCCATCGTTTGCTGGTTTCCATTCGACCTCAGACCTTAATTATTTGATTCAGCTCAAGTCCAGTGGCAGAACACTCACACGTTTACACCCACCGTGCCGTTTTTTTCCCTTTCGCTTTCCCTGGAGGTTCCGCTCACTGCGGTTCCCATGACTACATGCGAACAAGCTCTTTCCTTCTGATACAAACACACTGTGTGCCACTGGCGTTTCACTGTCCCTGTCACCTACAATGATGGATGTTTGTCACGTTACCCAAGAAATAACTTTGCTTTCTTCCTCACAAAGTACCCCAACTACCTTAGTATAATTTTGTGTCTTATAAGATGGCTAAACCCAGAAATAAAATGCAAAGCTTAAAAGTTAATTGAGTTAAGCCCCATAATGAATGGTGGAACAATACCAGCAGTGTTGTCCCAAGCAAATATCAAAGATTGGAATCATGTTCAATTCAGGCATTTTGTCCACCACAGCCCAATCCGAAACTCCATCTATTTAATTTCGCCCGATGTACATTAATTGCACAGAATGTAACGTACCATCACACACTGCAAAAAACCTGAGGCACATGGCTTCAAACTACAAACTATGGATATGTCAGCCATGTGGAAATTCCTTAAGCTGAAAATTCAAAGTAGCCCAACAGCTACTTTCAATGTTTGCAATGGCATTCTTTCTAGAGGAGGTAGCAACAGTGTCATTTAATACAATGAATCTAATGACACTTGATGAGACTATAAGAAAGAATTCTGCGAAATAGCGAGACTCAGGCGAAGTATGCACTGACGTCTACTGTATGTGCATGTATGTTTAAATATTTATTAAAAGATCGAATTGGGACTCGGAATCAGTGGATATAAATATTGAATGGATAGGATCTGGGTACCAAAAAGTGGATTGGGACATCCATAAATACAACCACAATAAAAACCTGAACCCATGGCCAATGGTCACATAAGTAGTTCCACCAACACTCCAATACCTTCTAGGCCTTGACCCTGAGAATTTCCCATGTTCCACAGAGAAGAGAACTGTAGTAAAGATGAAACTAAGCTGACTAGCCAGTAGCCACACAGACCCGTGGACAAAAAGAACAAAGGCAAAAGGGTCCCTCTCCTTGCTGAGACTAACAAATCCAACAAGCATATCACATTAATAAATTTAATAAATGTACAATGAAATGTCAACTGTTCTGACTCGCAAACCAGGATGGTACTATTTATAAAAAACCGAAGGGGTGGTAATCAGTCAATCTGTTTACTTGAATGTGAATGATGTAAAAGCCTGGATATAACTATACTTACATGGGTGTGAGGAAGAGATACGCCAGCCACTCTAAAACAGGGAAAAGGGGGAAGTGTAGAGAGAGAGAAAGGAGTCTGTGGGCCATTTGTCTGTACATCACGAACGACTTATCCTACCATCTCCTGCAAATCCAAGGTATGCTGCTAGAAGTTGAAAAAATGCATAAACATGCTCTTGCTCTCATCAGCTCTTGTGCCCTTTAGATAAAGTGGACTGTGGTTTTTGGGAACCTCCCCCTTTGACGGAAAGAGGTGCACAAGATGCTTGGCCACAATACAATTGAGTAAGGAATTTTTAAAATGCCCAGTCACAGTGTCCTTCATAACATCCATCCATTTAAAATAACTGCTTACCCATTTAAGCTTGCGGTAATGCAGAGCTTATTCCGGGAAGGACAAAGAGGAGGCACGATTCACTCTTAGTGAGCCATTTCTGTGGGCACTAAAAATTTACCACTGCAGTGAGTGAAGGCTTTAATTACCCTACAGATACCCCTTTTGCCCCACTGTGTTTCACATTTAGGGCTTTTGCATTAAATACCCTAGTTCAAAAAAACCCCTTTCATCCCTTTCCATTAGGCTGAATAAGTGTGGATGAGGTCAAGTCTCATTTGACTCTCCAAAGCTGGCTGAGTGAAACCACCAACGAAACCAGCTTACCTGGCTGCAACCCATCTAGGCAGACATCTTGGCCCAGAGAACACAGATCAGCTTACGCAAAACTACAACATGCGATCACTCAAAGGGTACAGTGAACAAGGAAAACTATCACTAAAACAATATGAACAAAAATTGTGGAGTTGCATTGTATATACAGAGAGTGTGGTTGTGATGTATGATAGAACCACCTTTGCCCTGCACCACCAGCATGGCCAACTGGAGTAGATGACCTGCTTCTAATGTGAGAAAAATGACTGACATGTTTATGTAAATGTACAGCCGGATTACTGTTCAACACAATGGCCTCCTCAGTTGCTTGTATGACAAGGAACTCTGTATGAAAGGATAGCTAAGTTACTCTGTGAAAATGGTGGCCGACTAAGGGGACATATACAGGCTGCATGTCCGCAGTGCCCACTGCACGAATGGGGCGCCTACCTGCAGTGTTCGGAGAGGCTGTTCTCAGTGCCAGCAAGCAGCAGTGTGGCAACTCATCCTCCCTCAGCACAGTGGCATCTTGCCGTGCAGACCTGTGGAAAAGTGACAAGGACCACCGATATCAGGACAACCAGTAACTCTTACCTACACCCACCCAGTCAGTTCTTTTCCCCACTGTTATTGTTGCCCGTTGCAAATTAGACTGAGCACACCTGACTTTTCAGCCTGACCCACTGTACCGCTAAACTTCAGCACCACTTCATTAAAACGTGGAATGCCATCCTGGGCATCAGGCTTGAATATACCTATAAGCTAAGTGCAGTGAGAGCAGCACAGCTCACTGAGCGCCAGGTGCCGTCCTGGCAGAGACAACTGAGGAATAGTTAAGGGACTGTATAAGAAGAACAATCCAGAAAACCGGAGATCAGGTTACAGAACTGGTGAAAATATACCGGGGGCCCGCGACCTGCGCAGGACGCTTAGATCTCACTGGAATTACAAATCGCTCTTAAAGCAGAGGTAAAAAAAAAAAAAAAAAAAAACACTTAAAGCAGAACTACATTGTTCATGATCCAAAGGCCAATGACCGTGAGGGCGAGCGCTTTTTATTCACCAGCTACTTCGCTTTCGTCAGTCCCTACTCGTTGATTTATGTAAAAACCATGTCCTTGGCTGCACAGCATTTTGCCGATTTCCCCTATGAATTACAATGGTACAGGCGAAATGTCCGAGAGAAAAACGACAAAATCCTTTCATCCTCCACCTTCGGGACATTTTAATGTCTCGAGCTCAGTCCGGGAAATAGCAGCAACAACACAAACCCGCGTAAATTTTACACGCGAAGCTATGTAAATAATGTAATGTTTTATGGGTGACAGGAGTATAATATGGAAATGTAAAACAATCTAGTTACACAACAAAAAAAAAAACAATCACAACTTTTTAGGAGAACTCAGATGACTTCTCTTCCCACCAAGACAACGCCAAAGTTTCGCGTTTGCCAGATAGAGGGGCTGGTTGTATCTTCTGAGGACAGATACGCCAACGCAACTGCGGGTAAATAAATAAATAGAGAAAGAAATGCGGCTCTGTGGCCAGCTAGTGCTTGTGGAGTGTTACTCATCGTGATGATGTCAGCTCCGAGGTAGCAGAAGCAGCATATTCACCCCCAAGACTTGACAAGCCAGCAACGGATTGACTCACACGTTGACAAGAATTTGCGTTTTTTTTCCCCAAGACCCATAACGCCTGGATATACCACGTTGCCATTTGGCTGGTCGTTTATTAGTATGATATATATCTGCCAAAAAAAAAAACACGAGGAACTGAGGCTGGCCGGGCAGCGACTCGAGGCGGTGACGCCACATTCAGCTGCTGTTATACGCACCGCGTTAGCCACCCGGCTAGCCAGTTAGCTGTCAACCCGGTACTGTTAAAATATTCCGCTCCATCACTCACACACACACGCGCGGCCGGATTCTGGCTACGTCCCAAGAAGAACAGACAGTCCTGCTAGACACACAGGCAAAGAAAGACATAAGAGGGGAAACATGCGGCGCTTGGAGGAGCGAGCAGCCGGTGGCCGCGGTGGCGGAGCCCTCACCCTCAAGGTCCGAGCTCATAGTGAGACTACTGTCAAAATAAAGACGCATCGCTCTATGTCCTAAAAAGTAAAATTACGCCCTCTTCTTCTCCAAAAACGTCATTCCACAAGAGACTGGCATAGACCCCACCGCTGGGAAAAGTCACAGTTTTTTTTCTCTAGTATTAAAGCTCTTAAGGTGCGAGTTGATATCCAGTTTATTACAAAATAACGGTCTTCGCTCTCTTTAACTCTGACGTAACGGCTAGAAACCTGCAGCGCTGATTGGTGGATTTTACACCCCCCCCCCCTCACAACTCACGTCGCTACCGAACCGCCTTCGAAGCCATTGCCATGGTGACTGGAGTAAACACTCCGATGATGGATTAACTGTAAGGTGCGTGTTAAGCGCTTGCGTTGCTGCTGCTGTTGCCGCAGTGCCGAAACGCCGGTAAGTAGGTAGTTAGGTGAATAATCCCGGTGACCCGCTACGGGAGGCACTATATCTTGTCAAACCAACAACCTCTTCTCTCCTTCTAACATTTTCAACCCAAAATACTGAGTGTATACGTGTAAATGTATGCATTGCACACCAGCATGTTAACATACAGTACAGGTAAAAACCATTTTAATTAAATGGACATAAATGATTTCTTTAAAGCCACATAGGGTGTAAATATCACTCATTTTATTATGGACACACTTGTATAATGCTTTTATAACATGTGATGTGGTTTCTCCACATCTAAAACAATACAGTGACAATATTATGTCATTCATTGACGTTAAGTTTACTAAAGTTGTTGCTTCATTTTTTTTACATCGTTGTACAATAACAATATCATTTTTACCTTATTTTTCTGGAATTTCCCATAATTGCTGGTTTTAAGCAAATCAGAAAACCAACTATACATTTGTACATTGAGAACAGGGACTGTAATTCCTCTTCTCTGTGAGAACTGTAAAACTCATATATGCTATGAAAATAACATGAAATGTGTTTCACGTCTGTATTTGACTGACCCCTTTCAATTAGAAATATTCCCTTTATACCATACAAACATTACATACTGAAGATGAGTTTAGTTTCATAATTAATGCCCAGTTTGTCAACAATAATCTTCAAATCCTAAACTGCCCTGCTACATTTGATTCTGTTTTCATGATCCCTTATCCGTATCAGTCCTCTTTATAATAGTTCTGTCTGCATTTGCCTGTATTTGGTTCCATGGGGAGGTTATACAAAATGAACTGTTTAACATTTCAGCTGGAGATTTGTAGGATTCATACAGAAACCCAGAGTAAATCAGTTCAGAGCTACTTTAAAGATGTAAAAATAATCCATAAACACTGTATGCCGCTAATAATCCAGCTGCAGATGTCAAAACCGTCTGAGGGAATTCGTTTGCTTTGACTAGGTCTGAGCATGGAGATATGTGCTATGAAGTATAGACAACTGTGGCAACTGAACTGCGCTGTGAGGGCAGACGACACAAGAAGACTATGCCTGACCCAGGCTCAAAATACTTTACATTTCCATATAGGGTTAGTTCACTAAAATGTGTTATTACCATAATACTCTGGTGTTTCTCATTTCTAATCTTGCTGTTTTTTTTTTTTTTATCATTCCCATTATTACAGTGAAGCTGTGGCCCAAGGATTCCACTGATTTTCGGTCCAGAGGTGACGGCCAGTGTATGTCACGACCTATAGCTGTGATGTTGTGACCCCAGTAGACTCTGCTGTTGGTTTTTCTGGTGTGAGAGCCTTTCTGAAGCTCTCCTCCTTTCCCACGCACACGCTCTCTCTCTCTTTCTTCTTATCCCACTCAGATCAGGAGAAGGAGGTATGTATGGAGGCCAGGATACTGCCAGCAGCAACACTGAAGACCAGAAACAGGACTAATGGTCGGGGCTCATCGCTGGAACTGGCGACTTTGAGAAGGAAGGAAAGAAACATCAGGCTCAGATTGACGTTTCAATATAGCAGGCAAAGAGGTTTGTGCGATGTATTGGACAAGAAGCAATTAAAATGTTTTCATACCCCATAATTCCACGGATACAAAAAATGATATGAATGTTCTTAGCAGACTCTTTGAATGATACTTTTGCAGTTGTCAGGAAATAGTCAACGGTAAGAAAAGTGGCATACATAATGCATGCCTTATGTGATGATGACTGACAATTGCCAAAAGGTGAAGAAAGGCTATATAATTCATTCATTTTTCATCAATGAGCACTCCAGAGAGTGTGCACTCCAGAGAGTGCGCATTCCAGAGAGTGTGCATTCCAGAGAGTGCGCATTTCAGAGAGTGCGCACTCCAGAGAGTGCGAATTCCAGAGTGTGCATTCCAGAGAGTGTGCACTCCAGAGAGTGCGCACTCCAGAGAGTGCGCACTCCAGAGAGTGCGCATTTCAGAGAGTGCGCACTCAAGATTTTCACAAGTGCAGCTGACAATTATGCAAGATATGGCAATGACAATTTTACTTCTTATCAGAGCTGTAGATCTGAAGGCTGAAACTGGCACTGCAAATATCTGCTTAATTTGCATAATCCAGGGTATTGTGTAGCAGGAGGGGGGCAAAGATTTCAAATGGCAATCAATGTTTTTACTTGAATTGGGTGGTGGGACAAGCTCACCTAAACAAGTCTTCCCATCATGCTGCAGCGTCCCGGTCACACAGCTGCACACGGCTCCAGTCACCTGGCTGGTGCAGATCTGGTCACACCCACCATTGTTTTCCTCACACCAATCAGACTCTAAGGTGGGGAAGGAGCCATGGACGACCACCACAGCGTGTCCAGAAGCAACAAATCAAATTTCGTTTAGTATTGTACACTAGTGGCTAAAATTGTGGAAACACTTAGCGTTTTTGGCATCATGCTTTAAAAATTACTACATGAATACTGGCGGTAATCTTTATAAACAATCAAAGAATTTTTGCAAATTTCATACATTGGATGATTAAATAAGTAACTACAATAACTAGAATACAATTCTGCAATCTCTAAAAATTAGAAGTGTTTCCACAATTTTGGCCTCTAGTGTATTTTAGTACACGGTGCATTAAAATCCATTTTAGAATGTCGAAGTAATTTTCAACAAGAAAAACCAAAAATCTGCAGGACCTATAATTTAAAAACTAAATTTACTGGATACTTGTAGCATTTTGCAGAGATATATTATTCTAGAAGGAGCTGATCACTGAATGAACATTTTCAGAAACAAAAGACCAATGAAAAACCAGGTTTTTCAGTGCAGTATCAAGCTCACCTTTCCTCCTAATGGGTCCCACGGTTAGAATGTGCTCTGTTTGTTCGCTATATTCTGAACTCATCCTCCTTTTGTGTGGACAGTTCTATGGGGAAAAAAATAACCGGCACGTTAAATTCAGGCCTTCACACAGAGCCTTAAAATTTCAGTCCTACACAACATACATTTTTCATAGTTCTAGAAAAATATTTTATTGAGCTGCAGTTAAAAAAAAGTCCCATGTAATTCAAACAATCTTTTCCACCCATCTGTGATTAAAGTGTGCGTTATGCAGGACAAGGGATCATGAACTTGGTTGACTAACTGTTGACAGAAATTCAGGCCCTTTACACAGAATTACCTGCAATTATCTATTGAAGGGCTCTTTAAAGTCAGTTACAAATCCAGGCCTTGTTTTCTGTTCTCCCAGGTATTTAGTTTAATAATTACTGATTCTGATTGGTCAGAGGCTTCACACCCGGCCTACAGGTGAAGGAGGGCTGGAAGATCAGCAGGACTCGGCCCTTGAGAACCGTGATTTGAATAACCCTGGTCTATTAAATTTCCATGGCGTTTGAGCAGAAATGACTATTGGTCAATGGTACTATTCAAACGGAGAGCAGGATCGTCTTATTGGACTTACCACTTTGCAGGCGTTTGTTTCAGAGTCGCAGAGCGAGACGTCACAATGCAGGTGCACCTCATCGTAATCCCCGATGAATTTGAAGACTGTTACGTGGAAGCGACACGTCAGGGACACCCCATTCTCTGCCATACCGATGGTGTTGTCTTTGATGTTTGGACATCTGCAGTATACGTATTTCTGACTTGAGTTTACAATTCAAGTCATGGTCTATAAACTACAGTAAAGACAGAGTATTTCGCTGAAATAGCTTTATAGCTTAATGAGAGAATCAGATTATAAATTACAGAGCAATGCTCATGACAAGTGTTCAATAGCTACCCTTTCTCAATGATGATGTAGCGAAGACGATCGCTGCTGTATCTGGACGGTGTGGCCCAGCACATGTTGACAATAAGGATGAGCTGGTTCTTATCTGCGCCCTCTACAAAGACCCCCACGAACAGGACATCCCGCGTGCTGAGAACCACTTCACCCTCGCGGTAAGGGTTGCGGTAAGATGCATTCTTATACAGGGCCATCTTGGTGATGAAATTGCCCTCTTGAGTGGGTAAGGTCAGGTTTATCACACTAGAGAGTGAAGGGAGAGGAGTGTAAAGATTAAGAACATAAGATCAGTAGTCAATCATGTGAACCCTGATTTCCCTTAGAAGAGAAAGAGGCTCAAAAAATATCCCATCTTCTAAGATCTCCCAAGGTGATCTCTCACCTCAGCATGGGCTTGAGTACTGTCTCAAGGGATATTTTTATATCCAATTCATAGGCGCAGGAGAATTCCACGTTGATTGTCTTATCCCGTGTGATGACGTTACCTGTGTTGTTGACACTCTCAATCCACACGGTGTTCTTATACATTATGTGAGTGCCGTTCGACTAAGAGAAACACGATTACCTGTTACTTAACAACCTTACACACAAAGTCCGAATCAGGGCAGCAACTCCTCAGTGAAATGTACTACCTGCACAATGGAACCACAATGGCCTTTGGTATTGTTTATATGGAAGGAGATGAAATCCTCTCCCTCAATTCCCGGGCAATGCTGATCGTTGATTCGCACGTCCTCTCGCTCAAAGCCCAGTTGGAACAGTTTACATTTAGATATGGACACCTCCATCTGAGCATGCTTGCAGGTAACCTCTGCTTGAATGATGTCATCGTCAGCTGTCAGTCAAAGAGTCAAAGACGACAAAAGGACGATGAAAAGGAACAAAGGCCTGGTCGTTCTTATTAAAACAGACACAGAATGGTTTATTCTACTAATCCCACTCAGGTGTTCTTACCGGTCTCAGTCATGGGCAGTTCTGGACAGCCACAAAGGTCTCCTCCGTTTTCTTGTTCGCAGGTGTTGTTAGAACAGGTCTCTCCAGCACAGGGGTCAAAGATCCATTCTGCTAAATACAGGTCCATGCCCAAAATTAGCCATCTAAGTACATTCTGCCTACGTCTAGCAACTGCTATCACAATGCTTGCTCTGATCTCTCCTTAACTTTAGTACAAGTCATTTCAAGGCATTTGGCAAATATATACATGTCATACACTTTGACTTTTAACTTGAAGCCTCCCACCCCTTACGATTGCCTTTGCTACTCAACGGGTGACGCTGTCCCCTTACAGCAGTTCTCCTGAGTGATCCACTTGGTGGTGAGGGTGCCGAAGGAGCGGCAAGCCTCAGCATACGCAGCCAGTGAGCCGCACACCTGCGCCTTGCGATGGTTATAGCAACCATCCAGGTAACAGGACTGGTAGAAAGGCCTGGGGTCCAGCAAACCGTGGCAGGGCTGGAAGAAGCCTTTCATCTGGGTGAGTTTCAGGCAGGCGTCTTCGCCCTGCAGCTCTGAAACGGCGCTGTTGTCACAAGACTGTGCTAGGGCCACATACTGAGTCTCATCGCAGCTGAAAGGGATCCGCAGAAAGAATGGAGATGAGTTTAAGGTTTTTCTAAACATCTTCATTGTTGAGGGACAATTTCCACGTCTGGACATTTCTCTCCATTTTCTATTTGCAGTATCAGTAAATTTACACTACAGTGAGCAACTTATTTTTGTATTTAGTTCAGGTTATTGGCCTGTTCTGCATCTGCGAAACCTGCCCATTATTCCCCAGAGGTGGAAAGTTCAGGTCCAGAGAGTACAAATCCAGACCAAGGTTCTGTTTCAAACAACCAGTTTGCTACTCTGTGATTGTGACTCTTTATACTCAACTGGTTGGTTGAAACAAAACCTTGGTCTGGATTTGTACTTTCTGGACCTGAACTTTCCCCCTCTGTTATTCTCAGCACACATTTTCTCTTATACTTTGCAGTCATTTGCATACGGAACTCTTATACTAGTCTATTGTTCTAAGACACCTTTGCAATGTGTTTTCTACACATTTATCATTTCTATTCTGTTTAATTTTGCTTATATGGTACTTTGAACTGCTTCTCTAATGTGTCTTGTAATATCGTCCTCTGCTTCATGTTTGGCACCGAATCATAACCAGTCCTGGTGTGTTTGTGCGTCCTTGTGGTTGTGGAAAGCCAACAATACACCTTCATTAGTAATGTTTTCAATGTTTGGAGGTTACATCATCATACAGTACTGTGCAAAAGTTTTAGACAGCCAAAAATAATTATGTTTAAATAACTGTCATGTTGGTGTAAAACTATGCTGTTACGCCTGGCAAAGTGTCTCAGCTTAGCTGTTTCAAAACCTCTGCTAAAATAACCCTGTTATTTCCAGCAACCACACAATACACCCGTGTGTTTTTTCACCTGACCGCTAGCCCACCTCATATATCTATTCAATATGTCGTTCACTTTTTTAACTAATTTAGTTAATTAATTAAGCGAGCTGGTGGTGAAATTTCATAAGTACATAGAATGGTTCAGGTGCCACTGAGGAGAAGTTGGGGAACTGAAGTGGTGTTCATCTAGCTATCCAAGGAGATATCAGTAACTTTTTGGAGAACAGAAGACATTTTTACTCATTTTTATTGTGTTACTCGTAGTTTTCATATGTTCTTATGTTAAATTATATTTTTCTGTTCTAAAAAAATGTGCACTTACTACCCAGATAAATAGCGTTAAACATTTCTTTTGAGTGCCTAAGACTTGTATGTAGGAAATGTCATCATTGTCACATTTCCTGATGGGTCAGGCATCGTTCAGCATGATCTAGCCCTGTGTCATAAGTCGAAAAGGGTAAGGAATTTTATCAACAGGGAGAAAATCAAGGTGCTTGACTGGCCTGGACGCTCTTTAGATGAAACCCTATAGAGGTAAATCCTCAAGCAGCGCCATGGGAGGAACCGTAGCACAAAAGATAAACATTAATTCAAGTATGATACCGGTACCCCAAGATCCTCAAAGACTGCTCAAAATTGTTGGATTCTATGCCAAATCACATTCAACTGCAACAAAAAAACTGAGGAGGTCATATATTGAAATGTTGATATGTGGAACTTGTTTCAGTTAATTTGCACAAGGGTGTACATACTAGTAATAAAGGGTTCTGAGTTCTAAAATTAAACTGAGGTTCTCTAGTAAGAATCCTATATTAGGGCAATAAGGCAGCCTTTTGATTTATTTGCTGTGCCTCCATCACCTGTTTTGCATGCCGTTCGTCTTCCAGCTCTGGGCCAACTCTAGGGCACTGAGTGCCGCCTTTCCTCGGGAAGTGATGTAATCGTCTGTGGGATCCCCGTTGAAGTTTCCACAGAGGCCACAGACCTTGTTCTGCAGCCTTGGGCCCATGGTGATGCTCAGTGTGTTGAAGCGATTGTAGCGCACCTGGATGTCCTGCACAGTGTCGATGACTAGGAAACCCTCCGACGTGGACACCCTGGTCATCAGACCAGTGACAAAGGGAACGGAGACTGCTGTACCATTCACCTAGTGCAGAGTCGTCATACAGTTCATACAAACACATTGCACCTACAACACAAGTACTGCATAGGAATTATTCAGAACTGATTGTCTTGTGTCTCAAGGATTGTTTCATGCTGCCAGTCACTACAATTAGAACTCATAGATCTTTATATATGTCCTAAATGATTTAATCCTTTCTATTGATTCTTATAGCTACCACTTATTCATACAAAGATACCCTCGTTTCAAAATCTTGCCCATATTCCTTATTGCGTCTTCATCCAGCTAAGTCTAAGATCCGTCACTAAACACAAACCTTGACAGTATTTCCAGAGATGAGAATGCTCTCCTCGTTGATATAGAGATAGACGTGGGAGATGGTGGTGAGGTTGGGTGTGGTCCACTTGTCGAAATTGGCAATGAGCTGGAAGGAGAGCTCCGGTAACTTGTGGCAGATGGTGGAGAGGACGAAAGAGCAGGAGGCCGGCAGACGGAGCGAGGCCCCGTCGAAGGTACGGAAAACGCCACCTCCCGAGGCTAAGCAGTGCCGGCTACGCCGGGGGAAGCAGCCTCTCACGCCGTGCCGCAGTGCACACTCCTCCTCAGCCTTGCAGCGGCGGGGGTCGCACTGAATCAGATTGCGTCCAATGCACTGGCATCGCTTGGTGCAGTCACTGTTCCAGAAGAGCTGCTTCGGCTGGGAATAACAGCATGCAAGGAGGATGAGAATGCGACCTGAGGATGCATGCAGGCTAATAGGCGATGAAAAATTCCATTACAGCTTGTGGAAGCATGACAAACCTAAATAAGAATTCATATTTGGCAAGAAGTGATGTGCAACCTAAGATCCTTTAAATGGCGTTAGGGGCATTGCTGTAGTTTGCTTACATTACAGTATAAGACCGGCTTCTGAATATAATTAAGTAGGTCAATATGCAAATTGGCTGGCTTGCCAGCAGCTCTTTCTTAAGGGCAACTCCAAGGCAATGGGGTGGTGAGTGGCTACGTGTTTGTGACCAGAAGATCAGCAGCTAAAGCCCCTGTCTTGGCAGAAGAGTCACATGTCCATGGGCCCTTGAACAAGGCCCTTAATCTCCAGCTCCAGGGGCACTGCATGCTGGCTGACCCCGCTCTGGGACTAGCCCCTTGGAGAGCAAGATGGGGTAGGCAAAGAGAAGAATTACAGTGTACTGGTGCATATAGGTGTACCTGTACTGGTGCAAATGATAAGTAAAGGACTCATCATTCTTTAAAAAAATTAAACTGTATATCAGTCTGTGGAAGACAGTAGTAAAGAAAGGCACACATCTTACCTCATAGTACTTGCCATCAGTATAGCAGCCACAGTTCTGACTGAGGATACAGCTCTTTCCATTAATCACATAGCCCTGGTCACACTGGCATCCTTCCACACAGTAGTGGTTGCAGTCACGCTGCCCACGGGCTGGGGCACACTGGGGCTGGCACACAGACATGCAGCTGGAATAGTGACTATTCATGGGGCAGGTAAGGGCTGAGTGTCATTAGGGAAGAAGGGGGAAAAAAGTGTTATAAAGTCACGTGACGTGAGGTCCACAGATGATTGGTCTGATTTGTTTCATTAATAGCACATGTCATTAAAGCGAGGCGCTGGGAGAGCTCACTCACTGCAGGGAGTGAAATTCCTCCAGCCAATCAACGGGACACCTTGCGTCTGACAGGTGCTGGCGTAGATCTGCAGCCAGTTGCAAATTGTTTCCGGTGCCCCTTGATCCAGACAGGTGTCCTGCAGGCAGCTCTGGTAAAAATAAGCGGGAGCCACCTTGCTGTGACAGCGGGAGAACACACCACGTCTGTCGATGATCCGGCCGCACAATCGCACAGCCTCTGGCTCTACGTAGCTATAAAGACCATCTCCCAAATGGAAGCGGGAGTTTGAATTGCTAAGGCTGTAACTACCATAGTTATAATTTCCATTGCTGTTGGCATTGCTGTTGGAATTGCTGTTGGAATTGCTGTTGGCATTGCTGTTGACGTTGAGATTTCCATTGTTATTGTCAGCTAGCAGGCCGTTGTCAGAAGCTATTCCACGTTCGAGCAAGCCACAACGGGGACAGGCATCCTTGCAGCCAACTTGACAGAAAGAATCTCGTTCCGCCCAAGTCTTGCCCCAGTCCGTGATGCTAACGTAGGACCCTGTGGGCAGGCCCTGGCAGAGCCCACAAGTGGAATTGTAGAGATTGCGTGGGAGAGTGAACAAGAGCAGTGTGCTCCAGTCGAATGCCACCTTCATCCCAAAGTCCGTCTCTAACACTACCTGCAGCCCAAAAGTGAATATGTTGACTTTCCCAGGTCCCAACTTCAGTGGTAGGTACAGACGCTCCTTGTTCACCTGTTAAAGGAGATCATTCATTGCAGATAATTGTTAATTCTATCAGGGTACAGTGAGTACTAACACCTGGAGGGCTGTACCGTTCCCTCCCTCAGGTATTAAAATGTCAAGGTGAGGCATCCCTTGCTTAAGAGATACCCCCTTTATCACTGTAGATATCATTTGTACCATACTTACAATACCAGTCGAAAGTCTGGACACACCTTACCACAGAAAGGTGTATTTGTGCTATTCTCTACATTTTAGAATAAAACCGTCAAACCTATATAATAACATACAGCTGCGGGAAAAAATTAAGAGACCACAGCACAATTTTTTCTCAATTTATGGGTGTGTGTCTGTGAATGATATATATTGCAAACTCCGGCCTGGATCTTCCCTGCTTCTCATTAATGAAGGGCTTCTTCCTTGTTTTATGGGACTTCAGTCCTGCTTCTAGGAGCCTGATATGAATTGTCCTAGCAGTGCACCTCACACCTACACTTAATGTATCACATTCCTTTTGAAGCGCACTTGATGTCATCCTACGATTCATGAGAGACTGTCAAATAAGTTAATATTCACCTCTGACATTAGAGAGTCGCTTCTGCCCTCTACCTGACTGGTTTCTGGTCATTGTCAACATCTCCCGCTTCACCTTATTCTTGTGTCCTGCTGTCTTAGAAATTCTGAACATGGAAGCAACCTGCTGATCACTGTATCCTTCTGCCAGCAGAACCAGGATTAAACCAGGATTTAAAATGCAGATTTATTTAAAAATATAGAGTGGTCTAATTTTTTCCACGGCTGTATATGGAATTATGCACTGACTGAAAAAATATTAAACAAAAAAAAAAATTGCCAGGGAGGAATCAGCTCTGTGGGTTGGAATTCACAAGGTTGCTGTTTCAAATCCCTGATTGGCAGAGTGATCTCACCATTGGGCCGTTGATCAAGGCCCTTAACCCCAAATGTCCCAGGGACTGGCTGACCCTACTGTCTCCTCTATACCAGTTTCATGAGGTGGCCTCCTGGGATGCTTTTCCAGCTGTCCTGAAGGAACTGCCACACACACACACACACACACACACACATCTATATATATATATATATATATTTTTTTTTTTTTTTTTTTGAGCACTCATTGGCTGCTTTTACTTCACTTTCTGGTCAAACTCTCCCCAAACATTTCCGTTGTGTTTCAGTCAGGTGGCCAGGTCATGTGATGTGACACTCTCACTCTCCTTTTATAAGTGGCTTGGTATGTCCAAACGTTTGACTAGTACCATGCATAAAATAATGTGTCATTGTAAACTTTTAAATACTCATGTGCTAAATCCAGTGACAGGCGGCCATTGATTTACATGCCTTAGCTAACTGATCCTTCAGGAAGCACTTTGCTCAAAAGCTCCTAACAGAAACCTTGAGACTGAAAGCTAGCATTATAGGCTTTCCTTAGATAGATCCCATTGCTTACCACAACAGTATTTTTGTAATTCCTCGAGATCTCAATCTCATAGTCATATACTTTGAGGACAAAGCCTTGAACCCAAATTGCTTGTCCTGTGTCCCGATCTTCATTTCTTGCCAGCAGCTGGAAAGGTGGGAAGCCATTGTTGTTGTCCTCTTCTCTAGATTCATCCCGCTCCCTGTCACAGCTAGTGGTCACAAGACGGAGAGAGCAGCTGGTCTGAAGCTCAAAGGGGAGGCCAGAGAAGGGCAGAAAGTGACTGTATCCTGCAGCAATGCACACGGCCTCAGTGCGCGGTTGGCAGAAGTAGAGTCCGGAGTCTTCTTGGCAGAACTCCTCGGAGTGGCATGGGGAAATCTGGCAATAGACCCGGTTGTCGGCACCGTTGCAGAAGCAGCGCTCTTGGCACTCCCAGTCCGTCCAGAAAGTCTCATTGGTAGCCAGCTGTCGACCGCGGTGCAAGCAGCCACAGTCACTCTTGTGGATGCACTGGCCATCCTTCAGCACAAAGCCTTCCTCGCACTGGCAGCCCTCAGAGCAAGGTAGGGGACAAGGACCATCCAGACCAATACTAGTGCAGGTAAGAGGGCAGGCACTGGTACACTCCTCAAAGTGGCTATTCTCGGGGCAAGGCAGGGCTGTGAGAGCACAAATCGGGAGTGAGAAAGAACATGAGGTGAAGGAATGATACTTGAAGTGCTACGTTAAGGTACTCATAAATGTACACTAGTGGCCAAAAGTGTGGAAACACATAGCTTTTTTGACACTACTCTTTAAATATTGACGGTAATATCTATAAACAAAGAATGTTACAAATGTCATACATTGGATGATTTAAAAAGTAACTGGAGTAACCGGAATAGAGTTCTGCGATCTCTAAAAATTGGACGCATTTCCACGATTTTGGCCATTAGTGTAGACGTATGTTTTCAGATTCATCACTTGTAAAGCTCTTGTTTCAGACATTGATCAGCGATGCCTTGGGAGGTAACATGAGGAACTAACTTCACTTGGTATTAATGTGCTATGGTGCACCTGAAAGGATCGTTTGGTTACATACGGCAGTTAGTGGCACTTCTCCATGGTCCCAGGTTGATCTGGGCGTCTTGGCAGGAGGATGCATAGGCTTGCAAGGCGGAGCAGAGTGCAGAGCGGTTTCCCTCACGAACACACATGTTGTATAAGCAGTTGCGGAAAAAGGGGGATGGGTTGACGGCGTTGTGGCAGGCCAGGAAGGTGCTGTTATTGGGATCGTTGATGGTACCGCAAAGCCAAGGGCTCTGATAGAGACGCAGGTCCACGCACATGCGGTACAGGTCCTCGCAATCGCCATTGCACGTCAGGTCGTCGGCAATGGCCCGCCAGCCTTCGGTGAAGAGCTCGGCGCTCTCTGCCAGCCGGCTGTTGGGCAGCCGGAGGTCGTCGGTGGCATTGCCGTTAAAGTAACCACACAGTCCGCAAGTGGTGTTGTAATACAGCGTGGAAAGCGTGATGTTGAGAAAGCCTTGACGGGTGTAGCGCACCTTCACCATGCCTGTCCACTCCGCCACAGTAGCATTACCTGGGGCACGGTATATCACTAGGGTCTCCATAGGGTGCACGTAGGGTAACGGGACAGGCTCACCATTCACCTGGATGTGACAGATGACAAAGACTAGTTACATTACAGCAAGCTTGAAGAAGTTTTGTACTGGCACATTAGTGAAATTGCCGTATTTTAGCTTCATAATTTTAACGTTCAATCCTCTATTTGTACCACTTCTGATTATTCTTATAATCTTCCAAATATTTATCCAGTAACAGCTACAGGCAGCATATGGCACTTGGCCGGGGCACAGCCTGAAGTCCATCACAGAGCACACACATGCATACAATCACATACACACTGTGCAATCTTAGAGACACCAGTCAGCCTAACTGCATGTCTTTGGACTGCAAGAGGAAGCTGGAATCCTCTGAAGAAATCTTCATAACAGTTAGAACAAGCCCCCCAGCCCAGAAGGGGTGAGGCAACCTTGCTACTTACTGACCCACGGTGCCACCCTCATTGTTACAGTCCCGCATACAATTTTAAATTATAATGGCACTAACCTTGACAACATCAAAATCGGAGCCACCCAGTTGTGCTTCCAAGTTCACTACTCGGGCCATAACCGGTCGCACCCACATAGAGCCCTTGTTCATCAACTTCCGGCCGATCTTGACCTCCACAGCCGAAACATTTGGGGGCAAAGCTCCACAAGGCTTTAGCAGGAAGTAGGAGTTCTCGTTGGGGAACGTGAGGGTGGGGCCGTCAAAGGTGGACAGCACCTGGTTCTGGGAGACTGAGCACACGCCCTCCCGGCGGGGGTAACAGCCCAGCCGGCCCAGCTCGGCCGTGCAGATCTCACCTTCCG
Source organism: Isichthys henryi (assembly GCA_026776945.1). Classification (NCBI taxonomy): domain Eukaryota; kingdom Metazoa; phylum Chordata; class Actinopteri; order Osteoglossiformes; family Mormyridae; genus Isichthys; species Isichthys henryi. The sequence goes on from JAODJX010000040.1 coordinate 16,879,220, forward strand.
TGCAGGAGTCGTTGACGCAGGAGATCTCACCGTCGGGGCCGCAGGTGCAGTACTGGGAGCAGTCGCTGCCCCCGTTGCTGTTGGCCACCCAGAAAGATTCATTTCGAAGGTAGTAGAGTCCATCGTGCTCACAGCCACAGTCCTCCTGCCGCACGCAGCGGCTTCCGCTCAGCACATAGCCATCGTCACACTGGCATCCCTCGGTACAGGGGTGGGCGCAGTACAGGTGAGAAGTCAAATCCGAACAGGATGGAGGGCAGCTGCTGGTACACACCTGGTAGTGGCTGAACTCAGGGCATGGCAAAGCTTACACAGGATTAAAGTTAGAGGGAATAAAAAAGTTAGTTAAAAAAGAAAAACATCATGGCATGAAATACCCCCTAAGCAAGTCTGTCAGTTTATCTCATGGCTGAAATTCATGGCTCCTTTCTTTTCATCGAATACAAGTTGTCTTTACTTACATTGTCTGTCTACTGTCTCCAAGAGGTTAGTAGCTAGTTTTAGATATACACTAGTGGTCAAAATTGTGGAAACATTTCCAGTTTTTAGAAGTTGCAATACTTTATTCCAGTTACTGCAGTTACTTATTCAACTGACCAGTGTATGACATTTGTAAGTATTCTTTGATTGTTTATAAAGATTACCACCAGTATTCATGTATTAATGATCAAAGCGAGTCTCCGCCTGGGTCACATGTGTGTGGAGTTTGCATGTTCTCCCCATGTCGTCGTGGGGTTTCCTCCCACAGTCCAAAGACATGCTGAGGCTAATTGGACTTGCTAAATTGCCCATAGGAGTGCATCTGTGTGTGAATGGTGTGTGAGTGTGCCCTGCAATGGGCTGGCCCCCTATCCTGAGTTGTTCCCTGCTTCGTGCCCATTGCTTCCGGGATAGGATCTGGATAAGCTGTTTGGAAAATGGACGGATGGATGGATTATTAAAGCACGATGCCTAAAATGCTAGGTGTTTCTGCAATATTGGCCAGTCAGTAGTGTATAGGCCGAACAGAATTGCTGGTAGCCTGTTATAATGGGGCAGGTTAAAGGAGAGAATCTCACCACAGAAGGTCCGGGACCTCCAGGTGCGAATGGTGACACCCAGAGCCTGGCAGGCCAAGGCGTACGCCTGGATGGCCTGGCACAGGGTGGTGATGTTGTCCCGGTTGCTGCACATGTCATAGACACAGCTGTACACAAAGGCAGTGGGGTCCACTACTGCGCGACAGTCCCGAAAGGGCCCATCCGTCTTATTGATGATGCCGCAGTAGTCAGAACGAAAGTAGAAGGACTCGATGGCCGGGTCGCAGACGCTGCAGTTGTGGGTGCAGCCGTCTGTACAGCGCCAGTCGGTGCCCTCTACCTGCCAGCTGCCCCCCAGCTCCACAACACTCTCTGCCAGAGAGCCGTCGGGCAGGACGGGGTCGTCGGCCGGATCATCGTTGTAGTTGCCGCACAAGCCACAAGTATTGTTGAAGTAGGAGCTGGGCAAGGAGATCGAAGCATAGTGCTGGCCATCGTAGGTCACGAGCAGCCCGAAGTCTGTTTCCAGAGCTACAGCCACTCCGGACTGATAGACCCGGACAGCCCCCAGCTGCAGCTGCACGGGAAGGGTCTTCATCAAACCGTCCACCTGAAGGGGGCACGGAGCAGCACATGGAGTTTTTGATTTTGCAGGAGATTTGCACTTTTTCCCGTTGACTATACTTATGAACTTGGATTATGTAGTAATGTTGGACATACACTGCTAGTCAAAGGTTCTTACCACTTTTCATTTTTTTTCATAAACTGCAGTTTTTTTTATTCTTGTTAAACATTGAAAGGTTGAGTGAACAACTATACATGAAAATATAAGTCAAGAGTATGTAACAGTGCATGTCTGACATACTATTAACTGGCAGTGTGGTGATGGCAAAGTCAAACTCTAGGCTGTCCTTTAACTTTAAATGCACTAGTTAACTGTTTGATCCCATGAAACAGAGCCGTATTTAATGTCCATTGTAGAAAGGATGCCTCGAATTTTCTCTGCTGTAATAACTGCTAGAGGAAGTTATTTTGATGAATGAAAGGTATGACATTTTCTTGTTATTAAAGCCACTGCAAATTTGTTAGCAAAGAATATTGAGTGTATTTTTAGTAAATGTTAAGTGAGTAACATGCAAATGTAGAAAAATAAGCTTTTGACTGATAGTGTATATCATGAATGCTACATGAAATTACTTGCCAACAGGTATGCTTTGCTGAGCAGGAATACTTAGATAATCATACTTACAGTAATGATTTTTAGCATTTTTTTGCCAGTGGAAGGACCAACCCTGCAGTCACGTTGTCAGCTTACCTGCACTGAGCCTTGGCCATTCCTGAGCAAGGTGACACGGTGACCATACATCTCGACTGTTATGTCACGTAGCCAGGAAACCGTAGCAACGCCACGGTTCTCGTTTTTGGCTTCCACGCTGAAGGACGGCAATCCCGGAGTCTCCCAGCAGGGCCGCGCCAACAGGTAAGAGCACGTACCCTGGAAGTGATAGAGGAAGCCATCGAAGGTGTGGTAGTGGGGGTCACCAAACACCACACAGGTACTGGTGCGGGTGGGCTGGCAGTGGTATGCCCCCTCTTGTTGCTCGCAGGTTTCAAGCTGTCCACATGGCGCTTCCTGACACATGACCTCATTGTCTAAATCCAAGCAGCGGCATCTCTGAGAGCATTGGTCAGACAACCAAAACACTTCCCCACGTCGGAAGAACCTCCCTAGAATTTAAAGGAGAATTATAGACAGAAAATGAGCTTGGGCTTCCAAAAACATCACCAAAAAAGAGAAGTGAGCAATGGTAACATTTTACCGTTATAACTGCACCCATTGGCTGGGTCTATGAGGTCACCGTCAACTCGGAAGAGCCATCGTCCAGGCTGGTTGACATTAGTGGTCAGCTCAATGTTGACAACTTCATTTGAGCGCGATCCGGGCAGGTTGAAGAAGCGGCTGATGTCCCCACCATTAAAACCTGCCTGGATAGGAGGGGAGAATATAGGAGAGAAGCTGACACAAACTAATTTGACCCGAGTTTAGACTCATTTAAGTTTTAAGCCACGTATATTGCTTTTGATTGTTGTTTGATGTAGGCTCTGATTGCCTGGGATATCTTCCTGATTACCTGTGCTGTGGTGCCTCCCAGGCCTGTGAGAGGGTCCCCACCGCTGGCAGTGCCTGTACTCCAGGCAATCTCACCATAGTTAAACATGGTAAAGTAGGAAAGGCCATCAGATATGAGTATAGCCTGAAATGTGTTCACCTGCCCGGGCAGAGAGAAAAAAACAGAGAAGATCCACAAGAGGATCATGCTTGAAGTAACTGTGAATTTGAAATGTTCAACCATCATATATTTCTTATGGGCTCGAACGGCTAGAGAGACAATTGTTCTTACTGGTGTGGTCTGGCTGCCGCCATAAAATGTGACCTGATGCCAGGTGGCGATGAAGAGCCACGTAGCAGTGAAGGTGTTCATGGCCTTGAAATACTTGCGGATGTCTTGGGTGGCCCTCTCCAGGAGTTCGGGTTTGACGCTCTCACGGTAATACACATCACCGCGAATACCGTTGTGCACATCCGCCCAGAAGGGAGCAATAAAGGAACGGCTGTCAGTGAGTGGGAAGGCCTCAGGTGTGAACTGGTTGACCTGGACGTTGAAGGAGATGACCCCATTGTTGTTCACCTGCAGGAATATAATCATAATTGTTGGTAAGTAGGTCTGAATGTGTTCTGCGAATAATGATAAATCATTTTTAAAGGAACATTCTTGAACTCACAAATATTGAGCGATAAGGAACGTTGAAGAAGATGAATGGCAAGAATAGATCCACTTCTGGGGAGCTTCCATCATCCATCTTGGCAGTTTCAAAATCTCCATAAGCCTGTCCAAAAGGGTACAGGACACCCTGAGAAAGAGCTAAAGGATGGAAGAAGAAATTAAAATCAGTATTGTTACTTAGACTCTTCCGGTCATGAATGTATTTCTTATATCTATCAGCCAGTCAAACTATTTACATGTGCTTCATCCTTCAATTAGGACATTGATATTTTCAACCTATTAATAAAATGGTACAATGCTTTCTGTAAGTCCAGTTAGCGATTTAAAAGCGATTTAATGACCTACTTTTGAGTAAAATGTCATTCTAATTATTTAACAGTTAATGTACTTCAAGAAATTAAATTAGAGAGAGCTACTAACCTCTCGGAGACAGTAGACAGACAATGTAAGTAAAGACAACTTGAATGCTTGATTTGACCATCCTAGTGAACCAGGGAAGAGAATAATGGATTCAGGGGTGATTTTCTTCATTACTTCAAGTCAAGTAAGCAGCAGACAATGTCAAAATCACAACACTACCCCACTTTTCTTAGTGTCTAAGGTTAGGTTCAGGTACTGACCAGGATGAACATGCTTTCCTGGAATTAAAATGCATAAACGTTGCGTAATTCAGTACTTTTTGTGTTGTTTAATATTTTGTCTAGACCTACTCATACTTAATTTCTAACAAAATATACATAAAATATATTTGATGGCGATTTCTTTTTGTGCAGCCAATTCAAATGGAGTTTGTGGGTCATCAGGGGCACCAAGAAATGTTGGTAGTGTACAGTGGAAGACCTCCACAGGTCCGTTCAATATGTCCTTTTCTCCCGATGACCACTGTGGATAAAGAAGTAGTAAAAAAGCACATGGATTTGGGAAATAGGAGAAAAGGGGGTAGAAAGGGAATGGATCACTGATATATAACCCCCCTCCCCCCCTTAAAGAGCAGTCTCCCAAGCCTCCCTCGGGTCTTTCCCTGTCTTCGCGACACGGCAGTCGTTAGCCGAGCTCTGAAAAGGCCCCATTATCTCACGGGGAACAATGTGCCCAAGATCACATTCTCTGGGGCTCTTGTGCAAGTGGGCAGCGACACGCCATGCCAGGTACTTTGGCGTGCTATGCATCTCCTGTGTTCCCGCCGCTCAGAAACCACTGGCGCGGGGCATCAAGGGCACGCTGCTACTTTAGCATGATGTACTATCGACTGTGGCGCGTCGAGACAACTAAGGGGCAATTAACCATTCAGAACGTCAATGCTGTTTTGACCAGCGTGGGTCATCTTGCTGTCTGTTACAGTTCACACTACTGCGAGAGCGGCAGCTAATCTTTTAAATTAAAGTGTGTTTCACTTAACACAATGAAAAGAAATGTTTTACATCTCCAACATTAGTGCTTTAAGAAATGAATCCAGAATTATATCTTTAATTTTGTACTATTTTACTGAATTCTACAATGGGGGAAAAAAATAATTGAGGCTTTTTCTTTGTAGTAAATAAATGTGCTGCTCTGTCTTGGGTTCTCAGTATTTGATCCCCTATAATTAAGTGAATTAATGAATAATGATATAATGAAGTATTTCCTGCACAATTGCTTCAAAAACGTTTTATTGGATATTGACTTGAATTTGGTATATTTATGGAGATGCATTGCAAAGTATAAAAATTAAAAAAAAAGTTTCTGTTCCTGTTTCCGTAGGACATACAATGATTTCTCAGTATAATAGGCCATTCTAGTTCTATAACATATCATCTATGTTATATCTCATCTAACTTTGTAAGCAGCGTTATCTGAATGTTTAGCTGCTGTACACACTTTTGAATCCATTTGGCTTGGATAGGGTGTGATGCTAGCTTTGGCTGTAACTCGTTCAACTCCGTGCCAGGAGTGTAAACCATAAGACCTCTGCTCAACACTAACACTCTGCACAGCTATTATTATTTTTCATATAATGATATATTTCATGTCCTTACCATATCATATCATCACAGTACTAGCTAGCATAGCTAGACATTGGAGAGCAAACCGTTAGCCGCTACTTGCTAATATATACGCAAGAGTTCAACTACTAGTAATATAACTACTAGTCCTATTCCTCCAGAAGAAATTGATTATTCATCAGGGCATAATTGCATAATGGAGAACCCAGAATGATGAACCTCTTCTGTAGTCTAATAAAAGACTACTTCTAAGAAAGCATTAGTTACACTCAATGTACTGTGCACTTGACTGGAATGGTGACAATGACGGAAAGGGGGTTGCATGCCCCTTTAGCTCTTTTTAAGCGGGACTCATGCAGCACAAAATGATGTTGGATCCTTTCATTTTCCAGGATTCTTTAGGGCACTTTATAAAGCTTAATACGGCACATTAGTAATCTCTATACATGATGTGGAGATACTGCCTATCCAAAAACCTCAGAACATCTGAAGCCATATCACTATACAATGTGCCACAAAATGTCAAATCGTGCAGAAGATTTTCTGAACTATATTGATGAGTGATATTTGCTGTTATGGAAGTGTGAAATTATTCATTTTTCGACTTTCTAAGCAACATGTGTAGATATAAACACAAACCACTGTCAACAGAAACAGTCAATATTCGGTCAATTATCATAAAGTGGAATTTGAGAAAAGTTTGCCTCCCTAAATATAAAGGAAATATTGAATATTAAATAACATAAATTTATAGTAAATTTAAGGTTAAAGCTTTTGAAGCATAAGGTTGAAATGTCTGAAGCATTCTATATTGTATTTTAGTTAGGAATGTCATTACATCTTTTATATATATATATATATATATATATATATACACACACACACACACACATATATATATATATATATATATAAAAGATTCAATGTGTTGATAAATTGAGGGTACAGAGATATTTTGTTTTTCCATTGCAATATTATAGGTTTATCATAAAATTTATCATTTGTCATTCTCCTACTTGTAGTATGTTGTTATTATTTTAAATCTACCAACTGATTATCTGAGTATTCCTACTCAACAAAACATACCTTACCCCTTGTGCCTAAATCTTTATGGTTTGTACCAGTTTGTATATATTCATGGTGGTTTGCAGTATAGTTTGCTGGATACTTATATCCGCCAAAAAGAGCTACGACAATTCATTTAAAAATTCAAATCTCATTTGCAGCCAATCTGAAAATTTTAATGAAATTTTTATGAACTGTCAACAGCTGCACAAGTGCCTCGGTCTTGCGACAGCTTCCATCGTTCCAGCATGCGAATTCTCGGAAGCGGACACCTGACGGAAAGCCTTCAAGATTTACTTACCTGTTAGGAAGACAGACTTTGCATCACACCTCTCACCGGGTTCCCAGCACCGCAGACCACTCTCCCATGAAACCAAGCGACATCCACGGGTTTATCAGGGTGCCAGTGTGTGGGTGAAGACGACGACAGGTAGTCAGGGAGGAGGGATGGGGTAGGGGGTGGGGGATACGTGTGGACAGATAGTCCAACCTTAGCAAAACACTTGAATTCCACTTCCCTTGGATTACTGGTAATTACAACGGCAGAAAAACTGAATCCTTCTCTGGGTCTCTCCTGATCGATTTCAAAAACAAGGGAAAGTGAGTGAATGGGGGGGGGAAAAAAATTACACAGCGTTGGGATATGTTCCTCCAAAATACCGCATTACCGTTTTTCACAGGGATAGTGTTTAACTTCATCTGAGATCAGCTTTTTTGGGAAACGGGGAGGGTTCAGTAGGTGTAGAGGGTGAACGTGTGTTCAGTGAGAGAGAGGGGGAGGAGACTACGGCCTGAAGAACGTTGAAACCAGACCTTATTTTCTCCCAAGCAAGCTAAAAGTGCTTCAACAAAAAGCAGAGCTTGAAAAAAAAGAAAAAAAGCCAACCTGCTGGACTTGGTCGTAATTCCTTCCACTGCTCTCCCAGTAGGGTACGCTCTCTGATGTAAAATGTTACACGCGGGGGGCAAAGTAGAAAAACTACATGCGAGAGGAGATGCAGTTACACAATTAAGATGAATTACTTAGGGAAAATGACGTCTTCTTGTTGTTTTCTCTCTAATTAAGATCACCTCATTTTCCAACGTACACCAGACAATGAAAACTCATTACCATAGATTCCTGAAAGATTGCATTGACTTTCAGTGGGGAAATCCCTGTTGATAAAAGGATTGGAATGGACAGTAGCACAGTAGAGTCAGAAGACCATTGTTGGAAGGACAGTAGTGGTAATAGGAGAGCATAGGGGATAAGGTATGAGAGGCATCAGTATTGAAGAGGCCTGAGTTCCTATTGACTAAGCCAAAGTAGGGGTGCTTTCAATGGCAGATTCTTTTACACCTCCAAGTCTTATCCTTGTAAATTTACAAAAGCCCCTAAACACAACTATGGAATTGAAAGGTCCCAATAGGCCCCAATAGACCTGCTGTTCCAATTTGGCTCATCTCGTGTTGAATCAGTGTCAGGAACTAGTGGTGATGGTGTAAGACATGAGAGGAAGATAGGGTGATAGGTCCCACTAACGAAAATGGAGGACATGATTGTGCTAGGATAAAAGATTTCAAAGCATCCAATCCTGATATCAAACAACTGGCAGAATGAAAGTGCATATCCTTCAGGAAACATGCTAGACATAGACATGAATCAGTCGATGTAACCCAAGCAATTCAATTAACAGAACTGCAGCATCCAAAACACTTTAAAATTAGGGAGGTTGAGGTCCAATGTCAACATCCTAGTTTTGGGTTGTAGGCCAAACCATATCTTCCCAGGCGGTTGCAGACTTGAATTCAGCTAACCTGAACCTGATCGATTACCATTTTGTCCCTTGATTTTCACCTTCTAACCCCTTTTACCCATCAGTTGACCTAAACCTGCCCTCCCGTCGTCTTGCTCACAATACAGGTTCCCCACAGGTAACCAAAACCTTCTTGTAGGTGACTCTGTCTTTTGAGGGGCACAATACCCTCTGTTCAAAATGCTTTGCCCTTCGTCTAGCTCTGTAATAGCAGGGGTGTATCAGAATACAAACTGGCCATGTTTGCCCTCAAACAAGTTCCTGGATATAGCTCAAGGAGCAAAAAGTCACTGTTGAGCTAATATCGGGGAATAGCCATGGAGGTGTGGATTCCTTGCATGCCAATTCTTCTTGAGGCCATGGTCTTAGTTACTATGGTCTAGTGAAGGCTTCTGATATCCATAAGGTTTATATCTGCCACTTTAGCTTACTTTTGAGTGTGTCACATTAAATGACAAACCCAACGGCAAGTCTAATATCAGTTGATGTGTCACTTCATCAGCCTTGTTTCCAACATCTCTGGGTTTTGTATAACCAGTTATGTTGACCATTCTTGAACTGACTTGTTGTAGTTCTTGACTAGAGGAGGTCCAGCTGGAGGGTGGCTTTGGTTAGGGAGTCACATTATAAATCACCGGACTAGAGGACACAATCCCTGAAGTAATTCCATATTTACTGGTCGTATTTTACTATCTCAAAAAAACATGCTAAGATGTTCTTCCTTGTATTTACCATTACAACATCGTCATAAATGATCATAAATCTGCATGGAATTTCATGTCATCAGAGGAAGATTTTCGATGTGTTCAAATCACCAGACAGCCAAATAATATCAACACAATCGGGTTTAAAATCAAACTCAAAGTTTTAATAAATCATCAGTTCATAGTCAAGGGTTGCTGAGAGACTTGCAAAGAGGATCGTGGCTCTTCTGGTTCACAAACACTTCAGCATCAGCTGTAAAGCAAATTGGAACAAACACTTCTTGGCCATTTGGGTCTTAGAACTGCAATATTGTGTCAAACCGCGGTCTTGATGTACAGTACTCACACCCTTGAACAATTAGCATGTGCTAGCTTTACATAAAAGCTGTCCCTTGCTCATCTCTTAAGCTAGCAGAGGATATACTTGAGCTCACAAAATGCCATGTATTTCTGGTTTTGGGCACAGTGGCAAACCTACGTGGCGAGCAAAATACATTGTGCAATGGCAAGAGAATCACTTAGAACAGCATTCTGCCCATGTCTTGGTTCAAGAAGAACTATTTTCTTTGGCAAAGCACTGTCAATGATGTAATCTAGATATCAAATAAAATATCGACACATTTGAAGTATGTGGTAAAACTCGCAACCAGCAGTTTATCACTGTCTTGGTGATCACAAAAATGGCATACAGCTCACTCAGAACAGATGTACCAGGAAAGAAGCATCTTTGAAGAACTGCAGTCTCCATTGTCCCTCACAATCCTACTTGCCAGACAGTGCCCACACCACAGAACCTGAACGTCAGTTATATACTGCGTAGACATAACGATTCTTCATACATATTTCAACCTTTTCAATATAATTTTCAAGCAAACACATTTTGAACACTTCATCGTCAGCACTGATAGTCAGGCAAAACACATTCAGTAAGTTAAAACAAAGCAAATCGAAAAGATTTCCACAATGTAGCAAAAACAAAAAAAAAAAACAAATTAAATAGTTGTACATGTGCAGTCCTACTTCACTGTTCTGCGGCCTTCATTGTTGGCAACATTTCCACCCTTTTAATGTGACTGACAGTTCCTTTCTCAGGTCTGAATGAAAGTTTGTTCGTGATAACAGAATAATAAAGGACACTGAGAGGATCCATCTTCAGCAGCATCATCCCTCTGTCCAAATATACTCCTTCTATTCATTAGCCTGAATGGCCCACTCCTGCTTTCATACACTGCATATGAGCAACAATTCTCTCTCTTTGTGTAATAATCATTTCTCATCCCTTTGCCCCATTTTCTCCAGGGATCTCTCTCACAACAACCGGCTGCACATACCAGATATGGGCATTTAGCTCACACACACGCGCACACACACGCACACACAAGCAGAGGGAAGAATATTTAAACTCAAACAAATTTTACTGGATTTTCTATAATTATAATTTTGTGACATACAACGCTCAGCATTAACATTTTTAAAGGGATGGATTTAAACCACAGCTAAAAGCTTGTATGCGCACAGTACACTCCCTATGAAAGGGCTCTATAATATAAGGAATTCAGTACCGGTCACAAACAGATAAAGAAAAGGGCACATACAGTGATCCCAAGCATTTTATTAAAAGCAGAGAGATGACAGGGCTGCTGCCCACGTCCTAATGCCGAGATGGACCTTTTATGGATGGGGGTGTGTGTGTGTGTGTGTGTGAAAAGCTCTGCTATTATTAATGAAGAACACAACCTTATCCAAGAGTGAAATAAATGAAAGCATTTCAATCTTAAAGCACTCCTCCCGGGGGGGGGGGGGGGGGGGGGGGGGGGGGGGGGGGGGGGGGGGGGGGGGGGGGGGGGGGGGGGGGGGGG
>JAODJX010000040.1:16900814-16915015 GCA_026776945.1 Isichthys henryi
ATTGCTTCCGGGATAGGCTCCGGACCCCCCGCGACCCACTAAGGATAAGCGGTTTGGAAAATGGATGGATGGATGGACTTCACAAACATTGTAAACATGGACATTGTGAAAATTAAAATGCAAATCAGAAGACATTTCTGTGCAATCCCAGCTAGACAGACTTCGTCATCAATTCAAACTTCGCTTTTAAATGATTTCCGTATGATGACGCGCTTTTCTTTCCTGTCAGAAATGTGTCCATTCTGTACTTTAAATGCTCCTGCTGTCTGACTGACCACACATGCACATTTCTTTGTTTATTCCTCTAATACAGAAAATATTCATCATCAAATGTCAAGTTCTGATTTTTCTCCTGCTTAAGTGTGACCCCCCCATAATGCCATAATGACCCCCATGGGGGTGCAAACCACAGTTTGAGAACCACTGGCTTAGTTACTAAGCCCTACTTACAACCATCAACAATGACAGAATTTTGTAAAGCCAAATCATACCATGCTTAGTATTTGTCAACCTAAGTATGAGCACAGAGAGCTCCCACCCCAAGTGTGACCAAGCAGCGGCCATCCAGCTGTCTTACTCGGGGATCTCCCTCGTGAAAATGTGCACCGTCTCCCAGGAGACATGGGTGTTGTTGAGGACCAGTCGTCGAACCCTGACAAAGGCCTCTGCACAGCTGGCATCCAGCGGTGATTCGCTGAGGGGGTTGGAGCTGAGGTTGAGAAAATCCAGATTCGGGATGTTGGATACAATCTTGCTGATCTACAGGAGCAAGAAAAAAATACCATAACAAGTGATGCCCAAATGAGAGGAGTGGAGTGGTTAATACTACCAAAGACTCAGAAGGAAGGAGGCAGCCAGACCAGCACTGAAGACCTTATTTATCAATCTGGTTTGACTGTTATTTTCGGTTTTCCTTTGCCATCGTTTGACATATGACTTACACATCTACTATCCTTTTAAGAACCAACCTATTAGTGCTGACCTGCCCATACTTCCAATGAACTGCAAATGCTGTTTTTCACCAGCTGTGCCAGAGACCGATAAAAGTGAACACAGCAGTGTGACTTTGCGTAGGGCCCTGTGTGACAGGTCATGTTTTTCTCTACCTGATTATTGATCATACACATTATCACAATCTGCAGAGACAGGTTATAACATAACCTGGCGGGAGTTTTACTTATGTTCTGAGGACAGAAGGAAAATGATTGGTTATCTCTGAACCAATCAGATTATAGAGGAGGTGGGTCTAAGCAACTAGAAGAGGCAGGACCGACACATCTGATTGGTTGATCTCGCCTCCTCTAGTTGCTTGGTCCATCTAATCTACAATTTGATTGGTTCTCTCTCTGAGCATTTTTGGCTCTGCCCTCAGAACATTTTTGTGTAAGTAAAACTCCCACGAGCATAACCCTAACCATATATTCATTCCTGTGTTTTCTCTTGACTTATTTTCCTTAAGAGATTTTACAGATCTGTTTCAGATCGACTTTTAAGTGTTAAGCACCTAACACTCAAGAACAAAGCTGCTCCTGATACTGGATCATTTGCTAAGGATTTCACTGCCAAGGAAACCTGATCCCATGGGTGTTTGCCAAGGTCAAATTTGGCTTCCCACCTCATGCCAGTCCTGCAGTTTGTTGTTGGACAGGTCCAGCTCCACCACATGGGCGCAGAAGGCCGAGATCTCAGCCTCATCTCCGGCACGGCTAATGCCACACCCATTGAGCACCAGGATACTGGGAAGGTTTAGTCGATCTATAAAGGAGTGGAAATAAAATGGAAAGACACTCACCCACAATGATGCTCTCCTATTCAGTATAACTTATGCTTTAACACATTTCTACGTGTGAATCAAGTAAACACCTGGAAAAATGCCCTCATTTTTTATGTCCCAATGAAATTATGCACAACACAGACGGTAACCATTTTTCAGCCATCACTGTGAAGTGTTCACAGAAATATAAAAGTTTACAAGGACAAAACCCAATAGTCATTTTGTGTTATGTTAACTTAACAACTGGCAGACAGTTCCACAAATTTACCGGCTACAAATGTAAGGCTTGACACAGCCATCCAAGGTGCTTGAATACGGAATGCTACAGGAAGTTGACGTAAACGTGACATATACTATAGGGTGTTACTGTGCTATATGGCGATAATCGGTGGAAACGGTTTTGTTCCAACAGCATAAAACCACTGGAACAACAAAGGACGACAATCCACAATTTGTTATCATGTAACATTTCTTGCCTTTCAAACTAGTGTTTGGGTGACAGTGGATTAATACACACATGACACTGTACATATAAGGCTTATTTTCACTGTAGCTTCTCAAACGCTGAACCATGAGTGCTTCAAGGACTGCAAAGAAGATAAAACTCAAAAAACAGACCTGGCTGGTCCAGAGTCCACAGCTCCAATCTTGCTCTAAAAATGAACCAGCTCTACCAAGGCCCAGATCGTATAACGCTCCAGCCAGCAGTGTTGGCAGGTCTCACCTTTCATAGGTGAACCTTGAGGACCCATTGGTACCACCACCCCAACGCCGGGCCCTCTGCGGTACGGGAAATTCTCCGGGCTGTACTTCTCGCTGATCACCTCCATGAAGGTCCGGCCCTCATCTTCGGGGGGATCCATGGCACCCTCCCACATGGCCTCTCCGTCGTCTAGGTTGGGATTGGGAAGGGATCAAAAATCACAGATGTTATCCGATAAGGCCGACAGCCCAATCCCTGCACAGGACCACCTCAAGATTCTTACAGCGGCTAGTATTCCATAGCTCCTACAACTCTTTCTCCAGGAAAACATATTTTACACAGAACAATATATTCCTCAATAATACGATTAAATATCATTGGACATAAAACCACTACAGACCTCATACTTCACAGAACAATTCAACCAAAATACAGACAAGCTTAACTAAAAAACAAAAAATTTGCGTCTGAAGTTTCCCCAAAAGGAGCGACAAGGGGAGATGAATCAGCCCCTGTTCAATGTGGAAATCAGAGGAAGGGTAGATGAATCAAATCACAGGCAGTATTAAAAAGTGCAACTACATCCAATACCAAGGAGTGGAGTTATGTTGCAGCAAGTAAATAGTCTACACTGCAAACATACCAGGGGTGAGCATAGCAGAATTTCACCTGCTTTATTCTTTCTAAATGTAAAACAACCCAAGCAGACCTTTCTCACCTGCGGGTGGAGCAGCGTCCTGCTCCGCTGGGCTCACCGTCAAAGCCTGCCTGGCCTCCCTGCGGAAGAGAGAACTTTTGTTAAGTCCAGGGTGTCTGACGTGACTCCAGTCCCTTCGAGCCTGAATTAAAAAATCCTCTGGCTGATACAATTATAACACCTGACTGACACCACCTGAGATGCCTAATTAAGATGTTAAACACCATTCATTTGCTCATTTCTGTACTGATCATCGCCTTGAGCTGTCGGCAAAGATTTCTTTCTGTTTACTCCATCTATATGTTTTATGTTCCTGAAGATTATGAGTATCTTCGAAATTTGAAAAGCGCTGTTCAAAATATCAATAATAATAATACAATTAACAAAAATACTGTAAATATTGTATATAACAAAATCGTTGCTGTCATTATTATTATAAAAACACTTTAAAACTGGATTTTGACTTGAACCATATTCTGTCCCTAATTTTTAACTAAAATCTCTCCTGACGTCTAACTGCAGTATTTATTTTTACCCAGTCTGCCTTCAATAAATCTTTACCAGCTTCTATCTGGAGTAATATCACCTTTGAGCCCACAGATACATGCATTTAACATCCAGTTCTGCTGACCGTACAGTATCATAACGATGTGTGTAATCTCCTACCCCAAAACATGCGCAGGAATAGACTGGTGTCACCTTACCCTATGAGAGGGCAGCCGCAGAGTGAGGCAGTGAGCCCTGACCGCTCCGTGGTTCCCTCCGAAAGTGACCTTTTCCAGCAGCAAGGCACCGTGAGGCTGCCCGGCAGCCCAGCTGAGCAACGTGGCCTGAAATCCCGTGTGGATTCTGCGTGGTTCTCCGTGTGCTCTGGCCACGTCTGAGCTGTGTACCTGTCACATTACACACACCGCTAGACGTACTGGGTGTGTTACACAGAGACAAAATACAAATGCTAAAATGTTTATACTCATAACTCAAAAATCCCATTTTAAATATTCAAACGCCCTTGTAAAAAAAGAATCTTGTGACAGATGAGAGCAGCATGCTGTCAGCCATCTCTTACGAAGACTCATGTCATTGACATGAACTGGTGATGTACCTGCGATTGACTCTTTAGCTTCTGATGGGCCTTTTTGTGTCACTTGGGCCCTGCGGAAATAGAAAGCCGGCAAATCCAAAGTCTTAATTCACAAATCATTCTCTAAATGTCGAAGGGAGCTTCAGATCTGTGCAACCGTTTCATCTGAGTTTGGACAACTGGAAGAATACAAAAACAGACACTCTCACAGAGCTGATACATCTGTTGTTTGCGATTCCTTTATTCGCTTTTCACTAACCTCCACTTGTTTTCTTCAAAGAAAAATAAATCACTTAACAAAAAAACGTTAGAGATAATAAAAGTCCCATCAACAATCAGGCTTATCAGTTTCATCCTTCTATCAGGCCCAAGTTTCAACTCTCGCCAGTCTGCAACGAGGAACTGGGCCTTCGTCACCCCGTCCGGACTGAGCTGAAGTCCTGTGTGGACAGCCCCCTTTCAGATGCTCCTGTGAAGTCCTATCGAAAAAGGTGTCACTGACCAGGAGCCTCTGATGTTCAGCCCAGTCTGTTTGGTTTCACCTTCCGGCCGAGTCAAAGGCCAGGCGTTAACTAACAAGCCATATCAAATGTGAGTATTTTACTGAAAGTGCGCTCTGATTTGTGACGACAACTGCTGCAAAACCTGAACAAATAGATTACCTGTTCTAGAAGATTCTGCGGGTGCTGATGAGTGCTGAATGAAGACACATTGTTTGCCGTTGGCTCCTTTAGAAAACTATATTTAAAGACACTGTCCTATTTAACAGAGGACATGAGCTTTCTCTGTTTTTCTCGCCCTTGAAAGTATTTTTTTGCTGACAAGTTGCAACTAAACATTGACCTCTAGCAAAGAAATATACCTTAAGCAAACCGAGAACATTTTTACTCTATAAGAGATGACAAAAGCCAGGAAGCCAATAATGTCTTGCAACAACAAAAGTAACTTTTTAGCTAAACCTTAATGCTGGGTGGCAACCTTACAGACCTGCCACCGCAAAACAGGAGCCATCCGACTAACCATTGCCATGACAATGGAGTGTTTTACTCCTTTGTCATGTATTGTTTGTCAAATTCTTGGTTACTATGGGTATTTCCATAGAGCTACAAGCAAAAAAAAATTAAGTGAAAACTGAATGGAATGACTAACCAAAGATAAATAAACAATACTTTAAAAATCGCAGAAGGAAAATTTTAAAGTGTTAATCATTACAAGTGATGTGTATAATTTTGACTGCACCATCATCACGCGATAATTAAACCACTTATTTACCTTTACCGTTAACCTATACGACTGCAGAAAGTCTGCATTTACAGCGGCATTTCTGCCAGCTCCTGTATTGAAAATGCTGCACTTCGAGATAGATTTGCCATGGTCCGCTGGTGTGAAGGACGTTTATTTTTAACTACACCATTGTTTATCCCCGAGAGATTTTTTTAAAAACACACACACTTCGCGTTTAAAATTCAAAACTTACAGTGTAAATGCTACTATTTAAATGTAAACGCTATTTATTTTTATTTCCAATAATTATCCGAACCAGTGATAAAAATATCTAGATCACTCTACGGAAAATTCCCCAAAGGCGATAGGACGCCCCCTACCCGCAAACATGTTCATTTGCACGCTGGAATGCGCTTCTTGGTAATACGGTGTTTTGAAACTTGCGATGTATTCAGCTATACGGTCACCAGCCGTCAGCATGTCAGATACTTGTATTCGAATTAGAAAAATATATTTAGTCATTTTGAGGAGTGATGCGTGAAAGACCGCTTAAATGTATTTGATAACACTGTAAACGGGTTGTCATAAAATTCCCCTAGCAACGACAAGAATTCCGATCACCAAATGTCAACTTCATAAACGCTTCATATGCAAACGTACCAAGGTTTACATAGAAGTTTCTTTGTGGATCTGCCCGATAAGAATAACACGACAGCTACAAACCATATATACCTACCTTGCACTGTATTTACTTCTTGATATGCAAAGCACAATTTAGATTGCCATAAAACGAGACAGTGTTACTGATCTTAATTAACTGCATCTGCACGTTTTTGTTTACTTGAGGATATTTCACCGAAATGCTTTTACAAATTTCAGAAAATGGCCGCTAGGTTATAACAGCATATTTGCTTGCATCTCACCTCCCGACAAGCAAAACTTGTTTTTTTCAGCAACGGGCATTACGATCCTTCCAAATGAAAGAATAACAAAATCGATCGCTCCAGCGGTACAGATGTTTTATTGAGTAAATACAGTAATTTGGAACATATGGCGTTATATATTGTCCGCAGCTATCTATAAGTGCTGAATCAACAGTACTGTAGTCGTTACAGTAATAAAAATTCATCAATATCAGTCACGAAAAACATTCGCTTAATAACTGATTCTGAGACTAAAATCAATGTCGAGGGAAAAAATGACAGAATTAATTGTATTATTTCCATTCAACCAAAACAACTCAGTATGATAATGTCAGCAAATGAAGGACAACTGTCTCTTGTTCACCTGCAAGGTGAGTGCCGTTACTGTCGTCGCACAGGTGGCTAACCAGCTAACGAATAAAGGAAGCTAGCTAGCACTGACTAGCCTAGATATACATTTGCAAAGCTATGCCCACTCAAGATTAGCTCAATGACCCCAAACGTACAGACACTGACCAGAACAGCATGCAAAATTAGTCTAGCTAACCAAAGTATCACTTTCATCCAGAGGTAAATCTCAAAAGCGGGACATCATTCAGAAAACTGTGCGGCGAAAAAAGTATTTTAATTCACACTCACCCCACTATCTCCTCCTCACTATGATTTTGTTATTGTTGATCAGTTGTCACCCCTGCCCCCCCCCCTCCATGTCCAGGAAGTGACGCGACACGCACGAAACCGAAGCGTTTTCTGCGGCTTCGTGCAGGAGACTCGACTCCTCGCGCACCACGAACGCTGTTATTGGCTGAGGCTCCAACGCTGATGTACATCAGCCAATGAGATGCACTGGACGCGAGGAAAGTTCGACCCCCTACCGTTTGTGCCCGTGCAGTGTCGCGTGGGTAAACGTACAGCGCGTTGACGTACGGTTTGAAAGGTGCACTTCGTACCAGATTTCCTCAATTTAAAAGATGCACGTAGTCGGTAGTTCATCTTCAGGGTTTATGGTAATTAGACCAACTAAAAAAAGATCAGATGAAATTGATGGCAGTCAACATATATCGTTCCGTTTTTCTAAGTTTTTTTGCATCGCAAATTAATGACTTTTGCATTACGCACCAAAGTACATTCAAGACTTTGCAGATTATTTTAAATCATGCAATGTACGTATTTAATAATTGTATTAGAGAAGTAATACAATCTAATTAAGTTAATACACCGTGCATAGTACATTTCTTACAAAATGAATGTGTCACCCCGTTCTTATGGGCGTACTTCGCAATAGTACTAGTAATACATCATAGACGTTAGTGTGACTTTGGTAGTGTGGCACTGAACAAGTCATCCTTCTCAATAAACCGCATGCTACGCTTTTATCGTGGCAAAGTAGCTCAAAGATTGAATTGCAGTATATTTTTTCTGCACATTGAAGAAAAATTATATGCACCAGATGGCAGTATAACACAGCAGATGAAGAGGGCTTTACCCCTATTAGAAAAGGCTGATGCGTACTTGTATGTATAATTTGTTGAGATGAAAATGTTTTTTTAATAAAAGTACACACTGCACACCATGACAAAAACAGATTTAAAAAGAAAATTCTGCATTCAAATTTCAATTTATTGCACTCTGACAGATGGACACACCAAGGGAGATCTGTAGCTGGAAATGTGCCACACTAGGGGGTTCTGGGAATAAGAAATATGCTGGATGTTTCATCGTCCCTCTTGTCGTTCTTTTTTTGTGTCCTATAGAATGGGAAAAAAAAACATTAAACAGGATCATTAACATAATCTGAGAGGACCTTCGACAACAAAGTTTGCTTTAAATCATACTTTATGGTCAACTTTTTGTATTATTTGTATTTTCAAAACCTAAATAAAAAATGACTAAAAGCATCCAGTGTTTGCACATTGTTATTGCCACCACATTGTACTTTTTATGCTAGTTGGATAAAAGGATTCTGATTATTTATTTATACACCAAAATTACCATAATTTCTCTGTTGGGGAGAAATCGCCCACGTGTCACTGATCTTTGGCACAAACTGAAGTGTATTTCATCACAGCTCGGTCACCTGCGGGGAACAGACATACTGTAAGGGAGTGAGGCCTGTGCGCGGTACCCTGAGCTGTCCACCAGACTGAATTTACATACAATGCTGAAAAATAGTTTTGATCAGGAAATCTCTTCCATTTACATATGTTGCTTGGCTGACATTATTATGGAATGTCTTATTTTTTCATTTATAGTTATTCACTCAAGTTGAATTTTTCCCAGCATATTTCTAGTTGAAGAGGTACATCAGCTAAGACCTGAATCAGCAGTTGTCAGGATCATAAACCAGTACTCCAGCCTGATTTCTCTCTACATGCCACAAATTGCCCTATTTAAATTTGTTTCGCTTCCTGCATTTTCTTACTGGGCAGATAGTAGTCGTACACCTTGATGGTGGCTGGCTTCAGGTGCTCCACCTGAACCTCACCCCTGAGCTTGAAGCTGATTTCTGTGGCATTATTCTGCAGTAGCTGTAAATAAACATCGGGTCAAGTACGACACAGTCTCCTCATATAATTAAAGATATGGTAGGGAAAAGCGTTAATATGAAATTTGATCTACTCACCTTTGTGAAATAAAGCAACACATGGTTGTTTTCAATTTCGACCCGGTCAACCTCCGAAGAGCCCTCCAGCTGCCGAAGAAGGGGACGGCAGTTGTGAGGAGATTCCTCGTGTTATTTGAGCCTTAGTAATATCCCATGAATCCAGAGTGTATATTATTTACACAAGACCAGAGGTGGCAATTTCAGGTCCAGAAAGTAAAAATCCAGACCATGATTAATTTTCAACCAACCAGCTGAGTACTCTGTGACTGGGACTCTTTATGCTCAACTGGTTGGTTGAAAGTAAATCATGGTCTGGATTTTTACTTTCTGGACCTGAAATTGCCACCTCTGCACAAGACACATTAATGACTCATTCGAAGTAGTAACGGAGGAATACATTTAGGATCTAAAAGTCATAAGTCCATTTCGATGGTAGTAGAAAGGTTCTTTGCTATTTTTCTATTTTTACTCCTGTATTGTCCAGAATACTTTGGAAGGACAAGAGCTATCCTGTGTAATAAGATCCCTGTAATTAGAAAGGGAGAATTCCTGGCTTTGGGGTGAAATGAATTGTTCAACTTCCTGTTTTCATTTTTTAAACTCACTTAAAAGCATGTTTGGAATTGACACGTTAAGGTTCAAATGTTAGTCAGTTGAGAGTTTAATGGTAACAAACTCTTAACTCTTGCAGATTCTTACAATAATTGTTACTATGAGAAAAGTCACCTGACATGTGCCTTTGGGGTCAATTCCACCCCAGGGTAGTTGTGAGAGCTATCTCTCCAGATGTCTGGTGCCAGCTCACCTGCTTCAAGTTTTCTGCATCCGGGATGAACCCAGAAAGCATGGCCACATCTGCAATCACCATGTCTGTACTGTTTCTTGGGCCGTTGTATCTGTTGAGATAAGGTATTCACGCATCATTCTGAAGTACCAATTATTGGATCTTTAAACCAGACACTTCCTACGGGTTGCCGATCTAAAATCGATGCGTGGGGCGTGGCTTCCAGTGGACAGCATCTGCCTTACACGAGGTGCATCCCATGTGGAGCAGCCCCCAGTGAAGCGTACACCCTTACTGGAGAATCAGGTTGAATAAGAGGTGCCGTCCACTGCTAGTGCAGTTGCCTTTTGTGGAAGCCGTGATGCTGAAGATGGAGCCATCAGCAGTAGGAGGGATGTTGTAGTAGAGTGCTGTCTGAGGAGGAATAGAGGAGAATCAGCAGTGGTT
Organism: Isichthys henryi; assembly: GCA_026776945.1. Classification (NCBI taxonomy): domain Eukaryota; kingdom Metazoa; phylum Chordata; class Actinopteri; order Osteoglossiformes; family Mormyridae; genus Isichthys; species Isichthys henryi. Next base: position 16,911,053 of record JAODJX010000040.1, read on the forward strand.
CAGGCCAGCCAATCACACAGCTTCCTAAATTAATACATTCTGATGACAAAGGTATTGGCTAAATTTTTCAACAAGACATTAATGTATGAACACTACCAGTCAAAAATGTTTGCACACACTGAGATTTTCTACATTTGCATGTTACTCACTTAACATTTACTAAAAATACAATGAATATTCTTAGTTAAATAAATTTACAGTATGTTCGCCATTTAAGTACCTTTATTAGGAAGAAAACGTCATACCTTTCATTCAACAACAACCTCCTTTAGCAGTTATAACAACAGAGAAAATGTGAGGCATGAAACAGTTAACTTGTGCATTTAAAGTTAAAGGACAGCCTACAATTTGACTTTGCCATCACCATACAACCAGTTAATAGATGTCAGACATGAACTGTTACATACTCTTTCCATGTTATAAAGGAAGCTTGTTTTATTTGACTTGTATTTTCATTTATAGTTTTTCACTCAACTTTCCAATGCTTAACAAGAATAAAAAAAATGGCAGTTTATGAATAAATGGAAAATTGGTAACAACCTATGGTGTGCAAAAACATTTGACTGGCAGTGTACAAAAGTACATTATTTTACACAAACACAATGGAAAGGATAGACGTGTATCACACCAACCTGCACTGAGACACAGGCACTGCCCTGAGCCTCAATCACATACTGCCCTGGGATGCTGTGTAGTTCCCTCTCTTGGTAGATTAGCTTGTTGGTTTGATCCACTGTGAAGTGGTGCATGTCGCCTCCGGAGGACTGAACTGTAACTGTGCTGGCCCCTCCTTGACTATAGACCAGGGTAGCATAGCGGGACAATGCCTGGAGAGCTACCACCGTGTCCTACAGACAAAGAAATCATCCCACCTTTGCTGTGGACTGCAGATAGAAACAGAATTGGCAGGGCTCAGATGATACCGAAACAGCCCTGTCCATACCTGCGTGGAGAAGAAGCCTCCTTGTGGGTTCTGCTGCCTCACCAGCCAACCTGCGATGCGACTGGTGTAGCCACGGTCAGCGGCGGACAGCTGCGGCCGCCGAAGGACAGCCAGGAGTACGTAAGAGGTCAACTCTACTGATAGCGAGCTGGATGCTTCTGAGTTCGGCGGGGACCAATGAAGCAGGCCCTCTGTGGATGGTACCATAGTTCATTATCGTGCAACTAACATGGGTAAACCATGGGGAGATGTCCTGTAAATCCGGCATCTGTGGCATCCGGAATTTCAGATGCATGAGATTAGACTGATCCAAAGAAGGGAAGGATGGCGCTGACCAAGTCAGACTCAAAATCAAACTCTTACTTTCACTGTAGTTGCAGGATAGGAAATGGAGTTTCTGTTACATTATTCATATACTTCCACGATAATGAAGAGTCATCCAACATAATTTAACTTTATATGAATAATGAATAAAGAGGGGTATTACTGAAGGAACAGAGTACCAGAATCTAGTGTTCAAGATCAAAATTTTGTCACATCTCCACTGGGAAAAACTCTTGTATTGAAAGGTATGAATGAATAAATAAATAAATGAATTAATGAATGATTGAATATTCATTCTATTATGACTATTTTGGTGGAAACAGGTTGAGTTCATGAACTCAATACCTCACTGGCCAGGCCAAGTGAAGCACTATTTACCATCACTGGAGGCAACAGAATCCAAGTACTTCAGTAGGCGAGCACTGGTGTCCGTCTCCTGAGCCAAGCTGAAGGTGTAGGCCAGTAGAGCAGTTGTGTAGATGTCACTCAGGTTATGACTGGCCTCCCTCAGACATGTCAAGCTCTTGGCTAGTGCTGGGCTCTAGAGAGGAAGTTTTATATATTTGCATCAAAGAAAAATTAAAGATTTTGTTAGTCAGGTGGTGATAGTTGACAGTTGATTATTTCTTCTGCTTAAACTACATTATCCGTTGACAGTCAGAGTTAACATTGCACATTCATTGCCTGTTCAAAATCACATCCTGTAAAACATTATTCCCGGTCTTCATGGGGTTACAGCCAAAGGGTTTGAGCGCAGTTCTGTGCTTCATTTAATTGCCTGTCACATCAAAATCAGCTCCGCATCAGCAGGCGATCGAAGGGTAAGGGCCCGGAAACTCTCCAGAAGACCACTTACGGATGCACTTGTATTCAGCTCCAGCATCGATGCTGAGATGTAGGCGGTGAGAGTCACATCATCCATCACCCCACCCTAAAAGACCAACCAGTCTACTGCATATAAAACAAAAACTTAACATAATGACATTATTCACACTTTGCATCTTACACACAAATAAAATAATCATATTACTTTCTCACTTTATAAAAACTAAGCATGCAAAGCAGGTCCTTTATTTTCAGCTATCTTTCTGTTTTTCTAATAAAGACTTTGTGGTAACACTTAAATGCATAGATACCTTCATAATGCATTATAATGGAGAGTGTAAGCCTTTATAATGCATTATGAAGGTATTTATAGTGCATTACTGATGAGAGTTTCATAGAGCATTCATAATGCATAATAAATATGGCTATAATGCGTTATTCCTTTTTATTATTAGTTATAACCGTGTTTATAATACTTTATGAATGCATTATAATGCATTACGAAGGTATCTAAAATGCATTACACATGGGTGCTATAAATAAAGTGTTGCAGACTTTGTTTTCAGAACCATTGAAAAAGAGTCAGATATAAGGAAACATCTTCATTATCGTTGTTCGTTTTAAGATGTTTCCCATGGCCTCCTTTCCTCCTGACCTTCATCCTTTTGTTAAACAGGGTCCCCACAGTCCTGAAACAGCCATCCTTTTTCTGCTGAGACTGCAGCCAGGTTGTTGCACCATTGATCACTTTGGGTTCGACGTACATGAAAGATCGCGCGCTGCCAAGTGACCTCATCACAAATGCCGTCAACCTAGAAGGGAAGGTGCTGAATAAGATGGCCGTTTGTGCTGCACTCAGGCAAGCAGACAACATCACTGTCATGTCAGTATACGTTGCATTTCTTTATAGGACAAAATACATCTTATTTCCCTATTTCACCACTGCGCCATCCACATTTGAAAATAAGTATTGAAATAAGGTGGAAAAAAGATTCTTTTTAGGATCCAGGAGTTATTGTCTTTGTAGAGACATTTTCACAAAAGGTAATAAAACATGCACACAAAGATACACATGAATTCCATTAACGGATTTACGATCAGCTGTTCATACCAGCTATTCACTTCCGTTCCATGACCAAAAGTGCTGAATGCTCCATTCACATGCAGATACCTCAGTTGCCTCTGGTAGCCTGTTGGTATGAACAACATCTTTTCTTGTATGCTTGCTTTTAACACTCCTCTTGTTTTTGTACTGTTACAAGTGTTCAGTCTTCTGAAGAACCAGTTTAATTCCAAACCAAATAAAAGCTTGGTTTCTCCATCTCACCTCTGCATCTATTCCTGGTTCCTAATACCACTGGGTCACCAAGCTTGTCCTAAATAGACTGTAACCATGGCCTACTCTTACGTGTGGGTCAGAAGATGTACATCCCACCTGAAGTCAGGTATTCTCACCAGTATTCAGAAAGTGGGTGGCCTTCTGGAGCAGGATGGGGTCCAGCTGTTCTGTAGCCTTCAGGTAGTGCAAGATGTAGATGTTTGGGGCCAACAGTGCCATGTTCTGCTCCCCACAGCCATACGGCATGGCGAGCATCCCATCCAAGTTCTGTAACGCTCTGCCCAGGATATCCCCTGCAGAGGAGTGGACATTAACATCCTAAATTTATCCATACAGACTGGGCTAGTTGGATGCAAGATAAAGACTGCCTTTAAGCGTGAATGAAGCCCCTTGAGGCTAAAAGTTTTCCCTGAGAAAGGTCTTCATATAAAAAATTCCAAAATAAGTTTTAAAACTGGGGCGGCATGGTGATGCAGTGGTTAGCACTGTTGCCTCACACCTCTGGGACCCGGGTTCGAGTCTCCGCCTGGGT
>JAODJX010000040.1:16926044-16938425 GCA_026776945.1 Isichthys henryi
CCTGGAGGATGGGCTCCCCCTTTGAGTCTGGTTAGGGTTAGGGCTTCCTCTGCTGCCCCCTGGAGGATGGGCTCCCCTTTGGGTCTGATTAGGGTTAGGGCTTCCTCTGCTGTCCCCTGGAGGATGGGCTCCCCCTTTGAGTCTGGTTAGGGTTTCTCTGCTGCCCCCTGGAGGATGGGCTCCCCCTTTGAGTCTGGTTCCTCCCAAGGTTTATTCTTTTTATGGAGTTTTTCCTTACCACTGTCACCTCTGTCTTGCTCATTGGGGGCTTTGGGCAGGGACAATGTAAAGCACTTTGAGACAGTGTAATGCTGTGCAAATGCGTTATACAAATAAAATACAATTGAAAGGTAACGTACAAGTATGGGGTAGCGGGGGACACATCCTAAATATGACCTTTGGCTACAGTGCAGCCCTGACCAGCTGCGTCGCCTTGTCCTTGATTTCGGCCAATGTGCTGAGTAAACCCAGCCCAGCATTTCCAGTCAGAGGCACAGGTCAATCACCTTTGAACACCCACACCTGTTTGTTCCCAAAACCAGGCCTGCCTCAGCCATTCCCCCTGTCACTATGACAAATAAACCCTTGAATAGCCAAATGTGGTGCAACTACTGAAAACTAGCCATCCTTAGCGTAGGATAGTGCTCCACCAATACCGCGAGACTCTGATTTGTCATTAATGTTTCACCTGAACCTAGCCTTGAAAAAAATGTGGATAAAGGAGAAGGACAAGTTTGAGATTTAAGAAGCAATCCCTGTTTCTTACCAGCTGATTGACAGGAATCAAATTCTCATCCACGGTAAAAATACGGAAATGCACTAAAAAGAAGGGACAGAAAAGGGGGACAAACATGAATTTATCACTATATGAGAAAATTACATAATACCCAATATTATAATTCCTATGTTGGCCAATGCACCACCGGCGAAAGTATGATATTCATTTAAATATCGCTATGCTGGTCAGAATATTTTATGATCAGCACCAACAATATCTCCCACTCTCAGTGTTTTTCACCAAACTGATTAATGCATAGCTATGCACAATTTTCAAAATGCAGAAATTACTGTCAAATGATTGTGCAAGAGAGAGGGAGAGAGAGAGAGAGAGAGAGAATGAGGCGCAGAGGAAGGGTCACCTGTCTGCCCTTGTTTGTAAACAGGTTTATCAGTCCGAATGAACGTTAAGAAGGACATGGGTGTAAACACCACATCGCTTCTCTTTGTTACTCGAAAGGACGCCCCTTGGACTTCCACCTCAATGCTCTGTTGAGAAGTTACCTTCACCACTGGAGCCTGCAGTTGAAGACAACAGGCCAAATATTGTTATATAATATGCTTATAATCCACAGATATTAGCGTAATTACATATAAAGATCATAAAATAATGATGTCTTACTAAGATGCCTTATTACTAGACTACCATAAAGAGTACAGGCAACGTAGTCTTTATAAAACACAGGGGCACAAACCGCCCTTCACCCTCACCACTCTCCACCCCCAGTCTGGTATTTTTGATTCATATCTAGGTAGATAGATGGTTTACCTGAAAGAGGAAACATTCATAGAAGTTTTGGTCCATCTGTTTGAGAAACAGTGTCCTCCTTTGGTCATTGTGCGTCAGTGCGACAGTCAGGGTCAGGGACTCGTTAGGGGAAAAGACATGGGCGCATACTGTGGCCTCAGAGCCCCCCTGGATCGCACCCGGGAAGGTTACCCAGAAAACACTGTAAAAAACACAGGATAGGTTACTGTGCCTTCAGACACAGTGAAATTAGCAGAACTGAATCAGAGTTAAAACTGATTTATTGAGGATTTATATCTTACAGTCTAAAACGCATTATTAGGATATTCACTGATAAACACGGGTGACACTAATATTTTCACTCCAGGGGTACAAGATTAGAGAGCCCAATGAGTCATACAGCCAGAAAAAAATGAATTTGTAAAGAAACAGCAAATACATTTACAGAAATTGTCATTAAGCATTGATATGACTAGCACAAGCTGTGTTTGAATGGTGTGTGAGTGTGCCCTGCGATGGGCTGCCCCCCCCATCCTGGGTTGTTCCCTGCCTCGTGCCCATTGCTTCCGGGATAGGCTCCGGACCCCCCGCGACCCAGTAGGATAAGCGGTTTGGAAAATGGATGGATGGATGACTAGCACAAGCCATATTTTCAAATAATACATTACAATATAATTTAATTTTATTTAACTTAGGTCTAATATTTTCAAATAGCATTGCCATTTAATGAGTAGGGGGTGGAATTGCACCCGTGGAAAATCTCTACTGATAAACTTTTATACCAAGGATAAATCTCTATCTATATATTTTTTTAACAGTCGATTCTCTGCTTTGCTATTTCCATAAAGAAATCACTCAGAATCCATGCTGCACACGCCCATTTAGCAATCATAAAATCACATCAGAATTAAACGATTGGAACAGGAACCCTGTTTTTTTATTGGTAACATTCAACTTTAACTGTCAACTAAAGGTACGTTTAACTATACGCTGCCAAAGGAGAAGATGCATTTCCGTGCATGTGATGTTTAAATTACTTACGGACTTCCGGTTGCTTGACAGGCGACGAACAGAAGACAGTGCAGGATAGCTACTCTAGACATTTTCAATGTGAGATATTTTAGCGACCCGCGAGACTGGCGCTGCTCTGGTTTAACAGCCGTTTCTGCAGTCTGGTCAACCTTGCAGTTCCACTGTACAAATAGCTTCTTTACACTGTTTACTGAAGGATAACATTACGGTCACTGACATGCCTTATCGACATTTGCTACGATAGAGGCAATGATCTCTGACGTGCTATGCATCTTTCCTTTGACTAGATATGCGGAGACTTCTAGATCCTACATGAATGGTAGCCACGAGGAACACCTCAAACTGTTAAGGAAAGGTACCATAACATTAAATTGTCGCTGAAATGCATATTTGGTGCAGCAAATAAGCAGTTATTTTAGTATTAGGACACTGGAGCAAGCTGTCGTAGCTGAAATCTTTAAGACTGTCTGTAGTCATGGGTATTGTTACGACCCTAGCACTTGAAATCTCCGTGTTCAGGACTATTTCTTATTAAAGTCACTCTCCCATAGGCACAATGAGAAGAGACGACGGTAAAATAGCGGGGGAATGAGGTTGGACGGGTAGCACTAGCTGTTCTATGGATGCGGTTCTGCCGCTTGATGAGGGGGTTTTATTCGGGTTTTTACCTCAGTCCAAAAATATAATTTGCTCCAGAAAATTGGCGAAGCTCTATTATTCTCAGTTTTATATGTGAGGGCCACGATAATCAGTGGATCACTGAGTTACAGGTAAATGTGTGGCTACTGAAAGTGGATTATCATTGTGGGGGTTGGGGGGGGCACAGCTTTTTGGCCATGGTTGCTGGCCTTTGCTCTGGAGTTAAATAAAATATGCTATAGCCATGAGGACATAGCAATTCCTGGAGTTGTTACAGTGAAATGGACTCGGGATTGCGCAATGCACTGCCAACAGGACCATAGGTCAAAGGTTCTGGGGCCCGAGTAGTTACAGTGGCTGTTGAGCACTATCTAGGGACACGCTTCTCAAATGCCCCCCGCTTGGAGTAGAAGGCTTTAGTTTCTGGGTCCAGCGTGGAGATCTCCCTCCACTGTGGAATTATTGTTAGAGAAATCAGAAACATGGATGAGCAGGTCATCGAGGTGGATGATGCACTGGTTGTGGGGGACACGGACCAGCACTTGCTTCATCAACCTATCAAAGGTGGCTGGGGCATTGCAGAGGCTGAATAGCTGGAAGTGTTATAGAGACATCAAGTGCATGGTTGATCCAGGGAAGCATGTATGAGACCTTCTGGGTCATGCTGTTCAGATGCCAGAAGTCTACACAAAAGAATCTTCTGCCCATGCACTGTCCAAAGGTTCAATGCCACCTGGTGCTCCCTGCCATCTCCCGAGTCATCTGCTCTGCTGTTGATGCGTCTGAAACACCAGCCGATGAGGTCACGGCCGCATGGCTGGGCATCTCTGGTGTTGATGTGGCGTTGGACAAGCATGGTGAGGTTGCACTCTTTGCTGCGAAGATATCCAAATGCCAATCAAGCAAAGTATTCGATCTGTGTCGCCACTGAGCTGCCACGCCCACACTGCTCCGCTTTCACAGTCCGTTAACTGTCTGCACCATTTCCAGGGTGCAGAGTGGCGGTAGGCATGTGAATGTTAGCTACCAGGTGGCACAACAAACCAGCCTGATGATGGAAGCATCCCGGATGTCAGCCAGCCACACCTCCAGCTCTGTGGTTCACCACACCAACCTGATTTAAAACCAAGCTGCCCACCCCAGTGTCAGAGGTGAGTCGAACTCCCATTGGCTTCCACCCCGGTGAGCCCGCCTGGATCATGTCTGGTAGGACACCCGGGTGTATGATGGTGGACGCCATATCCACCAGGGCTTGGCAGTGGGTGCCCCTCCACAATGTAGTCCACATACAATCCAATGCCGGCTAACTGGATGACGAATAGTGCTGCAGGCAATGACTCCCTCACGGCGCCACCTGACTGGAGTTTCACTCTAGTTGTGATTTCCGAGGTTTTTTCAACAATGCTCAGTAAGACGCCAGTATAGTTTTACAGATGCATGAAATTTGCAGCTATATATTTTAAATTAATTTTGTTTAAATTGTAGTTATATTAATTACGTTATTTATAATCAGAATTATTAGAATTGTTTACATCAGATATCTTTTGTGAGATACCGTCTTACATTTCTTAAATGACAACCAAAACTCGAAACCTCTTTAGGGGCCCAAATATTTTACTAGCTGGCCTGAAGGGGCCCATGGACTGCCACTGGCTAACCTACGGTGTAGGGCCATGCTGTGGCTTCTTGAGTTGATGATGGTTTGGTATCAGTGGTAGTGCAGTTCTGTATAAATGTCAGGTAGTTTACCCCCATTTTTGTAAGTGTAAGGGTGTATCCGCGGACATGTATAGTTTACCCACCTATTTTTTTACCTCTACACAACGGGTCATAACTATTTATTAAAATAAACATTCAAAAAACAGAATTTATTATGCTAATGGCAGCTAATGCATTAAATGTTATTTTAAAATCTGTTATTTTATCAATATCACACTTAATGTCCGTGTTCAAAATTATTCACCGTCACTGTGACCGGAAAATGGACCATTCTAAGTGGCTTTCTGTACAGGGGGGGAAATCTAGTCCAATCTCCAAACAGTCTGCAGCTCACTGCAAAAGGTCTCAATATTGAAGGGCGTGAAACAGCCAGGCGGAGAACAAAACCATGTCCTCCCCTGACCGGATATCTCCGGCTGTAAAAATTATCGTTCTTCAGCTATTTCAGCACTTGAAGCTCCCAGTTGCATATGTCTCATTTGCCGTTATAAAACGGTGCATCCCGGTTCCCGAATAAGGACCAATTTTACATCAGGTGAAACGTTGTATTTTCTTCTTATTGTGATTTAGCTACACACCTTTACGAGGACTACGAATGACATAACCTCTTGTTCATATGTAAGGCGATGTTAGTTATGTATCGTCGGTTTTATTAGTATTATTGCATATAAATGTTAGCTGCAGCGTTTGATGCGGTATCATACAGCAATATTTTAATTTTTGCTATGCTGTTCACTGTATTATATATGCAATAAAACGATTTATGTAATCGTTGATTTTTCTGAGAATAACTAAATCGCGTATAATTAGAAAATTAATAATTTACTTAACATCTAAAGATGTAACGGCTGGTCTGTCCTGGAATGTTGCAAACAAGACCACCGATGTGATTTTCATATTGTTTTCGTTTTAATTGGCCTTCGCAGTTTTGTAGTTTTTCTCCACCATTCTTAGATGTGGATTAATATGTTTCGATCCACGGACATTGCATTCAGTATTATGATAAAGGGTTTTTTTGTGTGTTTTGTTTATGCAGGTTGATAATTTAAAGACTTAAAGCAATGCTCTTGATCTGTCCCTGGACCAGAGGGCTGGAGAAAAGCAATATGGAGCCCTGCTTGTCTGCGGTCGTTTCTTTTTTATTAGGTAGGTGAAAAGGCGTATGGGTTACTTAGGAATTTTTCCCTGCACGCAAACATATCACACAACTGTTACAAACCAAAAAAAAATGTAATGATGGGTTTGATGCTTCAGTTTGGGTCATGTCTTTATATTTTGATAATTTTGGTTTAAATCTGTCTACTTTTGCTCTTTACTTACCAGTCTCAGGTGCTGGCGCATGGGTAGTGGGGAATGTACCAAGGGGACCGCAGTTGTTCCCCTGCATTACCTACTTTGAGAGGAACCTGAGGGTGGACTGTGAGTTCCCACCCACATACAAAACTCCTGGCCCCTACTGTGAGTTCAAGCAGGACAGCAGGCTGATGGACAGCACCCGACCCGGAGCCAAACCTTTGCTCGACCTGAAGAGGAGGTCGAATGTCAGTCTGGTGCATCCTACCTTGTGCCGTCTCACCTACACCCGCCTGCCTGGCACCTCTGATGAAAAAGCCTACACCTATACCTGCCGGGTCATACAGGGCGAGGTCGCCCTGGAGAATAGCATGGCACTGCACCCCAGTGAGTAAATGTTAGCATGCAATCGCAGGCATATGTGGCAAGCCGTTTTTGCCTTTTATTCATACCTAAAGGATATCACTGATTCACTTCTAACTAGTTAATATGCCAGTTCTTGATATCAGAAATTCCATCGTTGCAAGTTACAATGTGTGTTTCCGATACAGAAATTCAACATTAACTAGATAAAATGTACATTATTGATATAGGAAATTCAGTTTTAAGCAGTTTCAATGGCAGTTCTTGATGTCGGAAACTATTTTAGCTAGTGAGATTCAAAATGTTTTTCTTATTTATTTCAGTGGGAGTTGGAAATTTCTGTAGTTAAAATGCCAATATCTGATATCAGGAATTCAGTTATATCTAGTCAGAAATCTAGTTGGTGATACAGAAATATGTTTTTTTTACTATAAAATCCAATTTCTGATACCAAGAATTCAGTTTTAACTATTTATAATTAAGTTTTTATTACAGCCATGTACAACTAACGTCCTGATATCAGAAAGTGGTATTTTAACTGGTTACAATAGAATTATGTCTAGTTAGAACTGAATTTATGATATTCTGTAGGAATGAATTAAACCTAAAATGGCTCACTGTGGGCACACAGTAGCCTATGAATATAAACATGTGGCCCTTTAAGGAGACATGATGGCTTCATATTGTAATTCTTGTTGTTATTCATGGGATTGATTCACCATTTACTTGCAAGCCATATCAAAGTTAAGGTAAAGGTTTCCCAATTCAGGGAGTGCTTGCTTTGTTTCTGTAATTGATGCTTGGGATGTTTGGAATGTCACAGTATAGATGTCAGACTCTGAGTGTCTGTTTTGTCTCATTTCAGGAAATGTTCCTGTTTGCTCTGCCCTACCTATCCAGAGTACTTCAGGATTCCTATTGATTGTGATGTCACTTCCTGTCATTCTGGGATTTTTGACTGCATGAAAACAAAAGTCCTTTTGCCTTTCTGGATTGGAGGAACATCCCTAGGGTCACACACTACACAGTTCAGACAGTCTGTAGAGGTTTTCCATCTGTCATCAAAAAAAAGACTTTTTTAAAAAACCTTTTACCAAAGTATATTCAGCACAACTGTCACACATTTGGTGATTTTTCCTTGCTCTTTTATATGATTTAAAATTTTAAATATTCAGGAGGGGCAGGACGGGGGCCCGGTGACCTCACATCTCTGGAGACCAGAGTTGGGGTCTTCACCCAGGGTCTACCTGTATTGAGTTTGCATGTTCTGCTCATGTTGTCGTGGGTCGTTCTGTGTTTTCCACGGACAATCCAAAAATATGCTGAGGTGAATTGGATTTGCCAAATTGTCAGTGTGTGTGAACGGTGTGCATGGTCTGCAGTGGGCCAGCACCCCATCCTGTGTTGTTCCCTGCCCTGTGGGGATAGCTTCCAGGGTAGGCTCTGAACCACTGTGACCCTGCTTCAGATAAGAAGGTACAGAAAATGGATGAATGGGTCATTTTCAGGGACAGTGAGATTATTAAGCAGACCAATCTCTCTTGATTTGCTCTACACACAGTTTTACAGATACATATTTCAGAACAATTTGTGCTGAGACAATAAAGTTTATATCTTACACACATGATAACAGCATGCATCCATCATCATAACCACTTAATCCCCACTGGGGTTGCGGGGGGCCTGGAGCCTATCCCGGGCGGGAACCAACCCTGGGCGGGAACCAACACACTGCAGGGCGTACACACTCACACTCACATGCACACAACTACAGGGCCAATTTAGACATGCTAGTTAGCCTACCATGCACACTTTTGGACTGTGGGAGGAAACCAGGGCCCCCGGCAAAAACCCATGTGAACAGCGGGAGAGCATGCGAACTCCACACAGGAAGGATCCGGGACCAAACCCAGAACCTGTTGCTGTCAGGCAGCAACACTAACCACTGCACCACCGCGCTGACCAGCAGCATGTATTGTAAACATTTTTGAAATGCAGTCCAAGTCCACTTATATGATAAATCTCCACCACTAAGAACTGTTGAATTTAGCACGTAGTCCATGCACCATTCTCAAATTGTAGAAAGATAAAGCACTGCATTCCAATAGGAATTTGACAATATCAGACCATCACTATATAGTATATGAAAAGTCAGTTCCATCCATAATGGTTTAAAGATGATGGATATCATATATCAAATATTTAAAGTTATGTATTATGGTTTTGTTTGCTTATATATTCTTAGTTTTCTTGTAGATTTTCAGTTAGATACATACATTATTTTATCTGTCATTTTATGACAGACATGCACTTAAAGGCTGGCTCTCCACAAATAATGCCAGTCCCTTACACAGTGACTCGATCTAATTCCTTAGATATTTCAATGAAAACAATTTTACAACATTTCTAAAATTTGGTAGGTAGAACGGTACTACTTTTCTTTTCGATGACCTGTTCTTTTTTTCTAACCTACGATATATTACTTTCAGTTGCTGTGTGGTACCTTTAAAGACTGTAGAAATGATTAAGATCAGTGTTAGGAGGTGTGATTGTAGCGGAGTAGTAGCTGAAGGCATTTATAATCAGTATTATTAGTGAGGACATGCTGCTTTAAATCATATTTGGCTGCATCACCAAATATATGCAGAAATACCATGTGACCACGCCGTTTGCCTATTGCACATGTTTTAAGTGCCTGATGGATTTTATTTTATTTTATTTTTTTTTGTATTTGAGGCATAACTTTATTGTATGGGCACTTATCCTTCCACAGGAACAGCTAACATAACCTGCTTGCACTGCATGGCTTTTGTAGTGCATCTGCTCTGCACAGATCAAGCATATCTGTGAATGGCTGAATTTGTTGTGTATCCTGCTAAATAAGCTCTTGTGTGGGTGAATGTATACAATTCTCTAAGCCATCTCTTTGTAAAAAAAAAAAAAGGAAATAAAATGTACTATAATATATAGGTATATATTCAGCCTCTGCGTTTTTCAGGTTGCAGGGATTGGGGTGATGTGGTTGTTGACTGTGAAATATGACCATTCAGAGAAAGATGGACCTTGTGTTCAGCATGCCATTAACAATGTGCTATCACTGTTGCAGTGCACCAGAACAACCTGTGGGTGGCACTATCTACTGCACTGTGAATTTAGCTGGAAAGCTTAACTGAGGTTTTCCTAGCAGCTTCTCTTGCACTCTGCTGCTCTGAAAAAAAGACAAGCCTGACTGGCACTTGAGTAATATGTAAGAAATCATCCAATCTATCACTCAGATTCCAATTTTGAAGACAATCATGAGAGACCCATGTGACACTTATAAAATGTACAGTACTGTGCAAAAGTCTTATGCAGTCCAAAGAAATGTTTAAAGCTGTTTATCTGGGCAGCAAGTGTACTTTGGCTTAGAACAAAAAACACAATTTAACATTAGAACGTGTGCAAATTAAGAGTAACACAATAAAAACTAGTAATAATTTCTTCTGTTTTCTAAAAAGTTACTGATATCTAGTTGGATGGCTAGATGAACACCGTTTCAGTTCCCAAACTTCTCCTCAGGGGAACCTCAGCCGTTCCATGATATGGTTAAATTTCACCACCAGGTCAATTAAATAATTAAATATATTGGTTTTAAAAGCCAGTGACAGATTGACTGGCTGTATGAGGTGTGTTAGTGGCCAAGTCAAAAAATACATGGCTGCACTGGACGTAAGTATTTGTAGCTATATTTTAACTGTTTTCATACATGTGTATTATGCGTTGTTCCCTTATAAAGGCCGGAGAATGACAAGTTGGTACAAGCGGCTCTGGAGGTTTGGAATGAGCAAAAGTTTTTAAGACCTTCCCTCTTAGCTCACAGGCAAGCGAAAGTGATATATGTTATATTTTGAGTTTAATCGTTGTATATATCTTATCGTTAGCGAATATGTAATTGATGTATTTTTTTTTATTTGTCCTGTATCTTTAGTTACATCTGTGCTCAAGAAACTTGGATCCTCACATTGTGACTAATAGAGGCATAGTGAATAATACATACGTTTTGTTCCCATTCTGTGTCATTTAGTTTCAGATTTTGGACACGAAGATGCGCCTTGTCTTCATAATTTGTTTTTTAGGTAAGCAAAGAGACTGCCTGCGATTACCTCTTAACAATTATATATGACTGTCATTCCCTTTGCTAAGTCACACTAAGATACATAGCTGTATCTTAGTTGTGGGGGTCACAAATGTCTCATGTAGCACTATTTAACCAGGTGCTTCACCTAACAGACGCCAGAAGAATGTCCACCAGACATCTGTAAATCGCGTTAGACAAGAACAAACCATTGTACTGAACTGAATATTTTGCAGGGTTCTCATCAGCCCAGAGAGTGAAAGAAGTTGTATCTTGTCAAACCAAGGAGAATAACCTAAGGATAGATTGCTTGTTTGAGCCTGACCTAGCTGGTGCCCAAATCACCTGTGACTACATGACTGAGAACAGTCTGGTTGGAAGCACCAACTCTTCTGCCAAGCCTGAGACAACCTATAGCGATCGGACCGCTGTTACCATAATCGACAAAACGTACAGGCTTTACCTCACTGGCTTCTCATCTGACAAGCCTCAGAACTACATTTGCATTATCAAGCAGAAGGAGACCTCTGTAGTGGACAATCATCTTAGTAAATGCATACATTTCCTTTGCCTTTCTTATTGATGAAATGAGGTGACTGTTATATGTGCTTGTATGAATATACAGTGGCTTGCAAAAGTATTCGGCCCCCTTGAACATTTCCACATTTTGTCACATTACAGCCACAAACATGAATCAATTTTATTGGAATTCCACGTGAAAGACCAATACAAAGTGGTGTACACGTGAGAAGTGGAACGAAAATCATACATGATTCCAAACATTTTTTACAAATAAATAACTGAAAAGTGGGGTGTGCGTAATTATTCAGCCCCCTGAGTCAATACTTTGTAGAATGTGTATTTGCCTGTGTACCCAGAAGCTAATGACTGTGTTCTGTTTGTTTTTTCAGGAAAAATTCCTGCCTGCTCTGCTCTGAACATTCTGCTCCAGCCTGGCTCGGGCGTACAGCTGACCATTTTGGCACTATTTGTATTGTTGGAGCTCCAGTAAACACCCACAGCATCTGTACTTAGATGGAACCAGAAGCACAGCAGCACTGCTGAGTGACTAAGCATGTTTGAGATTATACAGATTAGATCCCGTTAAACAATAACTGAGAGGACACAGTATCTCACTGTCAATTTTACTGTGTTGAACCACTCCTTTAGATTTGTCATTCTTAAACACACTCTGCCTGGCCTCATTAAGTTCAATATGAAATACTAAACAGTTAGTATAGCTCAGGCTGTGCCGTATTTGTTTATATTAATCAGTCCACCAGTGATAAAATTTGTAGCCTGATTTGAACTTTTTTTTCCCCCCCGAATAAATAATCTCTTATCTCGTATGTGGTGATGCTTAAATATTGGTTTATCGAGCAGACCAAATAAATTCAAAGGCCTGTTAGAAACTTGTCACCTCAGTGTTTGATGTCTTCTTTATTGATTAACTTGACAGAAATGCTTCCTTCAAGTAGCTGTCACCGCAGGAGCCGCAGTAGGGCACGGTGCAGGCTGGGAAAAGGTGACGACTCACTTGCGGCCCCAAGAGACAACAGGGGTTTATTGGGGAAATGGAACACGCTAATATCCACAGTGGGGGGGGGGCACCAAACAGCAGCATAACGAACACAGAAATATTCACAGTGGGGGGCACCAAACAGCAGCATAACTTGAACACAGTAATATTCACAGT
>JAODJX010000040.1:16948754-16965893 GCA_026776945.1 Isichthys henryi
CCCGGAGGAAACCCCACGACGACATGGGGAGAACATGCAAACTCCACACACATGTGACCCAGGCGGGGATTCAAACCTGGGTCTCAGAGGTGTGAGGCGACAGTGCTAATCACTGCACCACCATGCCGCCCCTGTTTGATAATGGTTTTTAATAAAAAAAAATTAAATGTTCCAATCAAAGTCTGATCTGAACTAATATCAGACTGAATTGAATTTTTTATTTAAGTATAATTTTTTTTAAGTTAAGACCCAAAAAATGACTAGTTAGGCTTCTTGTCACTTAATACTGTCTAACTGGTTTTTGCACATTCTTTTGTCTAAAGATTAAACATTATTACTGCTATTTAGTTTAGTGCTGCTTTTGTTTACTAATGGAAGTAATTGTTTAAACGCCTGTTAACTATGGTATAACCTCACAGTAAATACCTAATTTCCATTTCTGATTATGTTTGGGGGGGACGACGACAATATTTTAGCCATTTTCAGTCTTGACTTCCCTTGTCCGGCCCCCTATTCTCAGAATACTGGAGCCACAGCATATAGACATTTCTAATCTCCTCCTCACATCATTTTCGCCTTCACTTGTGCTTCTGCTCACGTTTGCACTGGAAGTACAAGTTGTGAGATACCAAGCAGTGAAAAGCTGAATGTTGGTTGCACAAAGAATAGATATTTAATTAGCTGTGGGTAGAGAAGGAAAAGTATGCCAGCAGCTGATGGATGGACTCTTTGCAGCACCCCGCCCTGCCTTAAATCCTAGAAGAATAATTCATGCCCTTTTTAAACAGCTTTGCATTTGTCTCTCAGTTGCTGTGTTTGGGACGTTGTCACTTTTTCAGCCAGTGTTTACTGCTGGATGGGACACCGCTCAAATGGTCCAAACTTCAAATTTTCAACGTCACATGGAAAGGGAGTGTGATGGACTTAAGTGTTTAGGCCTGTATAGCACACTGGCCTCCTGTTATTTTCCTTTGTATTGTTGCAGGATGTATGTGTGTGTCAATGTCATAGGTCTGTGTGCCTATGTGTGTGTATAATGTGTATAAGGTACTGGACACCTAAATTTCCTTCTGGATAAATAAAGTCTCTCTAGCTCTATCTGTCAATGGCATCGTTACGTCCAATCGCTCGGGATTGTAGCCCCGAGTATTTTAAGCCTGGCCCAAGTAACTTGATCATATCAATCGCCAGACACTCTGCTGGTCCTTATTGCACATGACTGGAAGGATGAGAACATATTATGGTGGGGCCGACTTTGGAAGGATTATCTGAGAGTTCTGCTTAGTCAGGTTTCAAGAAGTCAAACTATAGTTTATTGTCTACTTCAGATGAATGATGTGTGGGATCTTACACTGAGCTGAAATATTGTTTTCCTTTGTCATAGTGCAAATGAAGACTAATAAAGCACTGGGACTCCTCACTGAAAACGTTAGGAGCATCAGCACAAAATGTAGCCATACCACTTAAATCGATGCAACGCGTTTTTTACGCGACGCAACGCGTAATATGGAAAAGTTAAGTTAAATGGTGCTTCCTAAAACATGAACGGTAAGTAATGCATTTACAAAGGCAAGCATAAGGTATGTGGTCGGCCGCTATTCCATCAGAGCGTCTGTCCTTGCATAGATTATGCGTGAAGCCGTTGCTGTGCTTTTCGAGGTTTTATGAGGAACTTTCCCACGGTCTGAGTCCCTGGGCCATCTTGGCAGGGAACTTCTGTAGCTCATGACCACTTTCGTGCGTCGCTTTCCCACTTTACTAAAGAAACTGGGACACTTATGCTAAACAGGCATGGGTGACACAAAAATCTCATAGGTTAAAAATCACTCGTAATTTCATAGGAAACTACACCGCCACCCCAAAACAAAGGGTGATGATAGTCATTTTGCTAGTTATGATAGTTACTGTGTGGATCGATCGCGGTCATAACGGGACACAGTTTTTTGTTTATATTTTATTTCTACTAATTCATTATTAAATCTGGCCAGCAGATCTATCTTTCATTTTTCACAGAATAAAAAACGATGTAACATTATGCCGCAAACAGGCACTGTTAATTTTCACCACCGCACCGGCAATATTATACAAAAGTATAATCTGTGTATAGTTTCAAGTGCAGATATATGGAAACGCAACCAAAAAAATCATTAATGCATTACATGGAATCACTGTACAAACATAATTTCAGCTGCTCAGTTTTCGCTACACTAACGTTATATCTTCGCTGCACTTCCGCGTAACGCCAAGGTTAGGGCCGGTGCTGGTTGTCAAGCAATCAGCAAGATACGGCCACAAGCCCCACCCCAGTGAAACTTCAGAAGAATGGGTTTCTGTGGTGGGAACACGACAGAGATTCCTGGCTCTCTCTCTCTCTCTCTCTCTCTCTCTCTCTCTCTCTCACACACACACACACACACACACACACACCAATTCTAACTCTCGCCCGGTGATATACCGGGATAGTAAAAAAAAAAAAAAATGGAGACCATATGTGCATGTTGCACTGGTGTGCCTAGTTATAAAATTTTGTCCCAGTGTCTCCAAAAATGGTAGCAAAATGTGACTAAATTGTCACAGTCTGGAGCCTTGAAGAGAATATAGATACTATGACACATAAACAAAATATAGACATTTTAAGAAATGGACATTAAGACGTAGACAACGAGATAAAGAGAGTACAGTTCACCACTTGATTGGTGGGGGGAAATTTTGCTATGGAGATTTAGCATGGAAGCAGTCTGTGCAAGAAATAGATTTAGATACAGAGTTATGAGTTTAGAGCCATTAGTCCTTCTAACAGACCCAGTTTTAGGCTGGGAGGGGCCAGACTGTTCAGCGTTTCGGCTGTCTGAAGAGATAGCCACTGTCGTGGCTGCAGAAGAGGTTGTGAGAGGGGTGCCATGGACCTCTCGATACAGTGCCCACTGTAAGTGTCCAGCAGAGGAAGCAGTGGGGTTCCAGCAGTCTTCTCTTCTGTTTCAGTGATTCACTGCAGGGGCAGAGGCCTTGCAGGACCCCAAACTGGCTGTGGTACAGTTTGTGTGGACATTCTTGATGTTGCTCTATAAAAGGTGGACAGGATGGGATGTGGCTGTCTCGCCCATGCAAAGCACTTCAGGAAGTGAGCTTTCTCCTGGGCCATTTTGGTCAGGTGGGATATACGATGGTTCCTGGAGAGATCCTGAGTGAGATGGATCTCTTCAAGGTTTTGTTAAGATGCTAGGAATCAAATTACTGCATTAGTGACTTCTCATAGTGTGTCTTAAACATGAGTAAGATACTTATTATGTATTCTAAGTCAGGGGTGCCCAACTCCAGTCCTGGGGGGCGGATCTCTGTGTAGCTTAGTTCCCTGTTCCACCATAAATGATTCATCTCAAGAGCTGTGTGCTAATTAGCAGAAGGAGTTGAATCAGGTCTGTTTAAAAGAGAGGAAACCCAAAAATGTACCAGGCTCTGGCCCCCCAGGACTGGAGTTGGGCACCCCTGTCCTAAGTGATTTTGTTTTATTATCTTTAGATGTTTATCAAGAAACAGGTTAACCCCTGGTATAAAATTTGTAGCTTTAACAAATTTTCTTTGGTTCAATCCTGGCTTTAATAGCAGAGGGCTACCGTGAGCATCAGGATGCTTCCATACACAAAATTTCAAAGATGACAGTCCATAAGAACAAGGTCAAGCGGCAGGCAATGGGGTCAACAAAGTTACAGACTGGCAGAGGTCAAAAAGGACTCCATTGACTCGGACTGACACGTCCTGCGAATGTCACTCAACAACCACAGAATGACAACAAGTGATCTATAAAGAATAGCAAATGGCAGCTGGTGTTATGGGTATGGCGCAGACAGTTCAAAAAAGACCTCTGGGTGGGATAGAAGTCATACAAAGCTAGGAAAAAAATCCCTTAAATGAGAAGCAAAGAGCCAGGCTGAGGTTTGCTAAAGACTATAAGGATTGGACCATGGAGGACTGGAATAAGGGCATTGTTGTGTTGAGCGAGAGGAAGGGCAGGGAAGCAGGAATTGAACAAAATGGGGTTTTATTAACTAAGGACTGAACAGAAACAAAGAGGATCACAGGCGTTTCAAAACAAGAAGGGCAAATTGGAACCACAGGAGCAAGAACATTAATGTCAGGACTGGGGAATATAGGACTGGGAAGCACCTTTATACAAAGACTAACGATGGTGCAGAATGAGAGGCAGCTGAAGTGAACTTGTTTCCTTCTGCTCTGATGTTCCCTAACTCCGATGATTGGGTTTTCCAGCAGGATCAGGCTCTATGTCACACAGCCAGGTCAATTAAGGTGTGGATGGAGGACCACAAGAGCAAGATCCTGTCATGGCCAGTTCAATCTACAGACCCGAACCCCATTAAAAACCTCTGGCAATGTGATCAGGAGGAAGACGGATGATCACAAGCCATCAAAGAAAGCCGAGCTGATTGAATTTTTGCACAAGGAGTGGCATAAAGTCACCCAAAAACAACATGAAAAATGGGCAGAGAACATGGCAAGATGCAGGAAAGCTGTGATTTAATGTTAGGATTATTCCACCAAATACTAATTCCTGAATTCTTCCTAAGTCCAAACATTAGTATTGTGTTGTTGAAAATGGAATATAATCTTGATTTCTATATAGTATTCAAGGTCTGAAAACACTGCATCTTTTTTTGTTTTCTTGACCAGCTGTCCTTTTCTGCAATCAAATGGTCTAAGTCTATCATTTTTATGTGGAATTTGGGGGAAATGTTGTCAGTAGTTCACGGAATATAACAGAAATGTTCAGGTTCCCCAAAAACATACATATAAATAGTAAAACAAGAAAAACTGAGCATTTTACAGTGGTCTCAATTTTCTCCAGAGCTGTATATTATTACAGTGATCAGTCTTTATAAGTACAGACTGACTGACAACAAGACTAAACGATTGCTGCCTAATTCTGTGACTGGATGTGCGATTTGTTTTTATCACACGCACACACATATGTGCACGTGTGTGTAAGTAGGGCTACCAGATAATCCATGCCGGGGGGTCACTTTGAGCTACTTCAGGTTTCACATGGTACTTTAAAACCGAAAGGCTCCTGTGGTTGGCTGACTGGTTCAATTCTTCTGGTGCTTTTACTGGTTTGTTTCCTTGACTGAGAGACTCATCCAGCTACTTCACAATAATATTAGTGACACACGCATGATTATAGGACACCGACCAATCAGCACTCAGCAGGAACTCAGCGCTTAAGGGAAATGAAGGGGGTGTTCCACAAAGCAAGACTGATCTATTAACCAAATGTCAGGATTGTCCAATAGGAATGTCACTTATATTCTCGTATTGGATAGTTTTCACTTTCGGCTTAAGTTCTGTTTTGTGGAATACCTCCCAGGTGCTTTTCACTGAAATAGTTGTTTACAAATTCTTCTTAGCTCAAACTATCCTCCCTGACATGGCTTATGTGGTTACCCTGTATAATCTTATCTTAAATTACCAAATGAAATGTACAATATATTATTATTTTGGGCAGTGAATCATTTTTCTGCGCTATGACTCTAACTCAAGCAGAAACTCAATGTGTCGCCGCATTTTGCTAAAATACTCTCGCACTGGTAAATTAATCCTATATGCAACACTTTTATTGTCGAGTCTAAGATTTAATATGACTATGAGCCTGCCGTTTTATTATGCACCCCACTCATGTTTTGTCATCTCCCGGTTCATCTAATTGTTAATTTGAGTGTGAAATTCATGCATATGAATTACATCAGCACAGGAAAAAAATGTGAGAATGGGTGTCTGTCGAAAATGAAATGCTTTGCCGGGTATAGGGAAGCGATACCGCGGAGGGACCGCTGCACGCGGCGATCCGGCGGAGTTTCTACACGTCACGCGCAGGGCGTGTGGCGCCGTACCCGTGAGCAGGTAGCAGTCGCGCGCCCGGAGAAACGCCGTCTGTTTGTCTCCCTCAGAGGCGGGTAATTGGCTTGTCTTGCTTTTAATTGACTTTTATTTTAAAGGAGAACTTTTACGCATTTTAAGTAAAGCAGGCGGGCCTAAATAAGCGCAGGGTTGGAAGACGCCGCAATCCTTCCAAGATTTTTTGTTTAATCGACGCTTTTTAAAGGAACACCTTCCATTCGGTCGACATGTTGTTCGTTGTTGTTTTAACTCTCTGTCTACAGGCAACAGGTAAGCCCATATTAAAATGTACACCGAAAAAACTTCGCCATTTAAATTTGAAGCGGTAGTGTATCATGACTAATATAAGATTAATCGAATGTGGTTTGTTTGCAGGTGGATATTAACATCATTTGTCCACTTAAAACCGGCCTAAATTACTTCATGGCAAAGTTTTCTGCTTTAGCCCTATCATTTAACAAAACTGCAGGGAAACTTGTGTACGATTAGCACCTCTTTGTTTTATTTGAAACCTTTTATTTTTTTATACTTTTATAGTAGCCGTTTGAGTTGTGTTTCCCGTAGGCCCGCGTTATTATGCACAGTCGAATAGCTTACAAGAAAAACTGGCCGGGTAGGATGTCTTAAGATAATGACGAGATGCGGTCGGCGGAGAGCCACGTTAGTCATGGGGGGACAATAGCAATCGAAATGGGTAATGTCTGTCTAATGGAGAGCTACTGCTTCGACTGGCAGTTATCATCGCGCCTGCACAATAAAAATTCATTTATCTTTTATTGTCTTTTATTACAGGGAAAAGACCTTGCGGTTCTCGTAGGCCGTAGCTTAGGAATAGGAAATAGGGCTGTTTCCGAAACTGCTGCATACTTAGGGCAAGCCAAATTGTCTTTTACTAGTATGAGGCTTACTCGTCATAACTTCACATTTTGGAGATGTGTAATTTTAGATCACTGCAATGTAATTTTAGTAAAATGTAATTAAGTTTTTTACTAGTTCTGCTACTAAATTCTGTATATGTGGGCCTGGAATTCTTTCTAGTCCAGATGTCTGCAGATATCTTCAATAGTTCTTACTACTGAGAGTTGTGGGTCTCTTCGATATGCCTTTTTACTAGTGAAAGTTGAATTCAGGATATGCGAGTGAAGGATCATTCTTACTAGTAAGAATTGCATCGTATATATCTTGAATTCGTATTCTTACTAGTTCAAATGTCATAATTCTTACTAGTAAAAATGCTTAGACTTGTACTTTAAACAGACCATTTGACTTGGCATACATACTGCGTGCTAGTCAGTGTAGTGTCCAGCATGACAGCTTTTTTTGTAAAAAAAAAATAAAATAAAAAAATTAGTAGCATGCATGCTGTTTTGAAGCATTACATGACCTCCCCGTGGGCCTTTGAATTCCGTACTGACCATTCCCCACAGACAAGGCATCGCTTCCAACGGTGTTTTTCGACTGGTGTGCTGTAATAACTCCTCGGGTGTGTCTGGTAAATGATCAAATTCTTACAAAAGCTTATTATATGGAAGCGTATTGTATTCGTCTGAGATTCATCACCTTGTTTTTATTAGTTCTGTTTATGAATTAAGATAATCATACCGTTTTTACGATCAATGTTTTTCTGTTTCTCTGAATTAATGAGGTAACCTTTCTGTTTGTCCATGGTGCCCAATCTGTAGTTTAATCCGCTTTTATTTCTGTCTTGGCTTGACCCACTGGGAAATATTTGTTTTCAAGTATGATTAGTCTGTCAACTTTGTGCAGGCAGCTATTCTGACCTGCTTGACATTGTAGTGTTTCTCCTGGATCATTTAATCCACACAGCGCCTGAGTTAAACTCCGTGAGGATCCAGTATTTGCAGCATTCGTCTTGAGTCGCAACAAAGTTGCCCTGAATGCATTTCACATGCATCGGCTTATTTCCGTGAGGGATGCCATACTGTTTCAACTGATCCAGGAGATGCTGTGTCAAGCAGTTTGGAATGGGCTACACGCCTAAATAAACCCTGAGGCTCCCGAGCAAAGTTGACAAACTGTTGATAATACATCTATACTTAAAAACATTAATATTTCCCAATGTCTCGAACCAAAGTAGAAGCAAAAGTAGATTAAGCTCTACACAGATGGTGCATCATGAAAAACAGAAGAATGTTGCTCGTAAAAACAAGATGGTTATCTTATTTACATTTATGGCATTTGGCAGATGTCCTCAGTTAGAGCAGCTTGCATAAGAGTCTTGCATAAGTTGCTGTTTCATAAAATTAGAAAATATTACCTGTAAAAAGAGGAAAACTGCCTATTTGGAAAAACTATTTTTTTCCAGATTAATACCATTTGCTTCCATATATTAGAAATTAGCTAAAACATCTCATCTGTTAAGCCCCACGTATATTGAAAGGATAGGCAAATTGAGTGTGTGTGTGTAGTCATTATGTCGCTGAATAGAATTTCAAAAGCATTCAGGGCAAGCTTATTTCAGCTTATTTGGTCCAATTAGTCTCACATTGGTTTGTTGTACTTCGCCCTCCCTTTTAAAGGTATTATTATTATTATTATTATTATTATTATTATTATTATAAATGAAGAATTTAGCTTATTCTTATACATATTCTGACCTTTCCCTGGTGACCATAATTTGCATTCATGTTCATAAAATAGCCAATAACCTTTAATCGTCTGTATTGACACTAGTAAAACCCCTCACAGGAACTTGATATTTAAATTTATTTTTTGGTATTTGGCTTGTTTTTGGCAACTCTCATTCATGGTTGACTTGGATCTTGCAGTGACACTCGTGATATTTTCAAAATCGGTACAACATCTGGGCATGTTTGGTGTACAGCAGATTTCATGTTTTTCATGTACTGCATACAACCAACTACTTTTTGGTCAAATCAGTATGTACTGCTAGTATAGTATGCGGTTTCTCAAATCCTCAGACTTTTGAACACTCTTTTATATCCCCCACCCACATTAAAACTTTAAATAGTTATTACTTGTGTGTGTTTACAAATACGAATTTTTAAATGTCAGTGCCACTGGGTCAAATTTAAGAGAAACATAGTATCACTTAAATTTTGAAAGGAATGTAAATATCTTTTGAAACTGGTTTTTTATTCACTTAAATCTCTCTCGAAAGTAAGCACTCCTCAACTGTGAGGGAATTCTGTTAAACGGGTTTAACTTGGTAAGTTGCTTTTCACAGATCTGATACAAGGAAAAACTAAAGATTGCACTATGCATGTCTGCTTACCTCAGTGTATGAGCTGCAGTATATCTGCGTGAATTCTCGGATACTGAACTTCTCAGACAAAATTATTACTTTAGTAATTAGAACTGGAGTAAAAAACATCTTCCATTTAGAATAGTAGTGTACTGCTGAACGATTTATCGATTTCAAATCGTTTCGCGATTTAGCAAATCGCAAAGACTGCGATTTAGAACATACATTATACAGCAGGGTTTAAAACTTGTGAGAATAGTTTTCCAAATTCATGCCGTGCTTCCTGTGTGACAGTCATGCTCACCAATCAGAAGTGGCCCTAGACAAGAGTATACGCCCACAAACAGCAAACACGTGAAACTCGAAAACAATGCTTCATTTTCTTCTTGCCGAGATTGTTTCAGGAAGGTCCTATCATCAATAATATCGGCGGCGACCTTTTAACCACCAGCAGTGACATACTTCAGCGTATCACACCTTTTGTTTTCGTTAATGAGAAACTTGATTTCTATAAGATTCATCTTGTGAAATTAATCTTAATCCCACAACAGTAATAAAATAAAAGCATCGCTTTCACATAAATATTGAAAGAACAGATCGCTTTAATCGCTATTACAGTTGGGTATGGACACGGACGGTCTTATTTAGAAAAGACATTAAAAGGTAACGCATATAATGTTTTCTCATTCATTTTGTATTTGTCAGAGCAACAAGGCAAAGGAATAAGCCGTTTCAGTCGAAAACTGCATTTTACTTCTCATTTCAAATAAATTGCTGGGTTTTTGTCAACTTCGGTCAGCTGCCTGGGGGATATTCCACGAAGCAGGTTTAAGGGAAAGTCTGACTTTCTTTAGTACCCCCCTGGAGTGAGGCTTTCTGTTTGAGACGAGTCTGCACATGCATTTACTTGTATGTAAGAGTTTTACCACCATGTAAACAGTCTGTAGGGTTTGCAAACTGCCCTAACGTTTTTGATGCCGTTCATAATGGAATAATTTAGATTTGCCATAGGATTTCTTGCGTGAGAGTCTGAAAGGGTGTTACCCAAACCCGTGGGTGTGTGACCTCAACACATTTTGTTTTTCATGAATTGATTTGTATAAAAAAATAACCCTATACGGTTGTCAAAAAGCGGAAACTTCGACCAACATGAAATCACCAATATGAAATGCATACTGCGTTCGAAATTTTTCCAGCTTTACGATTTCAGAACAGCCACTCTTATGAACATTGCGGTTTTTGATTGAGAGTGTTGGATTTGCTGCTGTTAACACTAATAACACATTGGCGCAAACAAAAAAGCTGTATACACCGAAGTAGTTCTTGTTTATTGTCGTGGGAAAAAGCGGTTCTGGTGTTATTAGGAGCCAAGCTGTTTGCTGCAAGATAGCTATTGTTTTTCTTTTTGCTGCAATTGTATTCATTAGTGCGTTGTGTTAAGTTAAAGTATCTTTAAATTCTCCTCCTTGCATTAGAATATAGACCAGTTCATATTTTGACGGTATCTCAAGTGGTAATGCTGCGTCATATTTTAAAAATTTATTACACACTTAATATTGAACTGAAGCTTGACTTATTCGCAAATGAAATCGTAATCGCAATGTCTGTCAGAAAAATCGCGATTAGATATTTTCCCCAAATCGTTCAGCCCTACTGGCTGTACTGTACAATAAAACATTTTGCCACAGCTTCAGGCACCAATGTGTTTCTCAGCTCTGATTGTTTGCTACTGCACGCATCTTTTTCGTAGTGCAATTTGTACCTTATTTTTCTTGAAATTTAAGCGAAATCTGTTATGTGATTTTTAAATTTATATTAGTTGCTTTTGCACTGTGTATATTACAGTACAGTAATGCCTTGCCTCTCCCTTATAAATATCGAGATGCACCCTAATTGACCTTCTTTCCACCCAAATGTGGGTGCAAGTTGATGGATATCTGTATTGCTTATCGCAGTTAGTGTAGTAGCGAAATTCACAGAAATAGTGCAGGAAATGGGATTCGACCAAAATGACAACTCTGTGCAGATTTTAAGGCTAAAACTGCAGATACATATTGTGTGTGTGTGTGTGTGTGTGTATATGTATATGTATATGTATATGTATATGTGTATATATATATGTATATATATGTATATGTGTATATGTATATGTGTATATGTATATGTGTATATGTATATGTATGTGTATATGTATATATATATATGTATGTATATGTATATATATGTATGTGTGTATATGTGTGTGTATGTGTGTGTATATGTATACGTATATGTATATGTGTATATGTATATATGTATGTATATGTGTATATGTATATATGTATGTATATGTGTATATGTATATATGTATATATATGTATATGTATATATATATGTATGTATGTGTGTATATGTGTGTATGTGTGTGTATATGTATACGTATATGTGTATATGTATATATGTATATGTATATATATATATGTATGTATATGTATGTATGTGTGTATATGTGTGTGTATGTGTGTATATATATGTATATGTATATATATATGTATATATATGTGTATATACGTATGTGTATATATGTGTATATAGATAGAATATGGATTTAAAAACCTCAAATTCCTTAACCTCATTTGCAGTATCTCCTTTTTCCACTTTCAAATTGCCGCAAATCGCAATATCTGAGCCACCTTTTGCTTTCACATCACCATTTTGCTTTCTAAACCCAGACTTTATTTTATCCGTTTGTTTGTTCGTTCGTTCGTTCATTCTTATTGGATCACTCATGATTCTTTCATTGTCTGCTCTCTGCCCACTACACAGGCACATTGGCATTCTCAGTGACGACTTCAAATCAGAATCCCAGTGTTCCTGAAAACTCAGGTAGGTTTGGGTGTAATCATTTTCAAATACTGCTTGGTGTGCCCTTAAGTGTTTTCAAAATAATTCCTTTCCTGCATTTCTGACATGGCATTTTACCTTCTTTTTACAGGGGTTGACCTCAAATGTGGTTATTCCTCTGATTTTGGGACCCCCAGAGTTGAGTGGAAATTCAAGAATATGCAAGGGTCCCAAGGATATGTTGTCTATGACAATAAGCCCACCGGTGAGGAAAACATGTTTCCTTCTCAACACTCCTGAAATGTTGGTTGTCATTTGCTCAGTTATATGTTCACAAAGACCTTTCGTTCCTTCTGTGCTTCTCTTTCCCGCTCGGTAAATAAGTTGTATCATGGACTGGAGTACCAACAGAACAACCAAAGTATATCCCTCATGAATTGCATTATGCATATCTACTGAATGCCCTGATTTTAAAGCCAAAGTGTCTGGTACTTGGGTTTATAATATATAATATGCGTTGCAATTGGTGTACATTCAATAACGCATGCGGAAAATTTAGGCACTCCACTGAAATTGCTTGTTTTTTGACAGTGCAAATTGGTGGATCTGCTGCAGAAGCTTGCACACACAGTGTGAACATGCAAAGTTCACAAACCCACAGCGGCAGTGTATGACGACAGTGCTAACCACTGCGCCACTGTACCGCCCTGATAGGCTTGCACAGGGATCGTAATAGTGTGTTGCGTTCAAACTAGTGATGTAGTCAAGACCACTTAAACCAAGGCAAAGTCATTACCAGAGTGTTTTGAAACCGAGACAAGACCAAGGCAGGGCGCGATGGAGACGAGATCAGGAACCGACTGTTTTGAGTTTACATAGTACGGCACACTTTAAAATGTGGAGCATAGGCACCGTCGTGGGGCTAGGCAGAATGGCCTAAAATTTGTGTCAAAATATAATTTGTACCATGTACATTTATTCTTAAAATTTCAATATAAATGCTTCTGGACAGGTAAAGCACAGGTATGGCTACTGCATGACTTACAGGCGTAGGTTTGGTATCTAAAAACCAAAACAAAACACGCACATCCACATGATAAACTCTGGGTACTGGAAAAGGATCAAGTCCACACACCATATGATACTCCTGAATTAAAATTTTTTTGCTACCTTAGGTGACGTTTCAGGCCCAAGCCCTTCATCAGACGTCACAAAAGATAGCAAAATATAAAAAATGGGACCTATTATCTAGCATCGGCCTGCATCCTTTTTCAACATTGGTGGCCAAATTAAAACTTGTATTTTGTCATATTTATATTAAACGTATTTATTTAAAATTCTTTCCCATTTTTAAATATCATTTAACTCAGTATTGCGAGCAAATTTTCATTCTTGTTCATGAAGTAAATCGAGTCAAAATAGACAGTTCCGATATGAGATCAAGTCTCAAGTACTACAACTCCAGTTCAAACCATCAAAAAGTTGCACTTTGTAATACTGGCAGTGCATTTTCATTCACTATTATTGTGAAGTGCCTCTGTGCACATGATAGCTTGGTTCTTTATTTGGATCCTTATCCTCTGTGCTGTCTTCCTTCCGCCATATTGATGATTTAGACTAGGAAAATTTTGATGCTTTTATATGATCAAGTTTAATCGCGTTATTGTGACGGCTCTAGTCTGTTTTGAGATATATATTTATGCAGACACAATGGTGAGCCAAAAATTCACTTAAGCGAATAATGTTGATTATGTCTAAGGTCTGGGGTATTTTAGACAGTAAGCTAACAATCAGTGCTCATGGTCAACGTATTGATTACAGGGGTAATGATCTGACTGACTTTGACATGGACCAAATCATTATTGTTGGACGATTGGGTCTAGGCATCTCTGAAACGGCAAGGCACATGCAAATATACACCATATGATCAAAAGTATGTGGGCACCAGCTTGTCCAACATGTCATTCTGAAAACAAGGGCATGAATTTGAAGTCGGTCGGCCCATAGTTGCTGTAGTAGCTTCTATTCTGAGAAGGCTTTTCACTAGATGTTGGAACGTTTTTGGGGGGGATTTGCTGTCATTCAGGTTGGGTATTGATTTTTGGTCCCTTTCTCTGAGCTTGTGTGGATGATCACTTCCCACGTGAACTTGCTCCCAGACCTTCATAGTCATCTCACTTGCGGTTGACCAGCGCACAAATATGGCCACCTGACTTGCTGGTAATACGGTGTCCTAAGGTGGTGCCAAGTGGAAAGTTACTAACTACCCATTCTGCTGCTAATGTTCGTTTCTGAAGATTGCGTGACTGGGTGTTTAATTATACACCTCTGTCAGCGATGGGTGTAGCTTAGACAGACAGTTCCTGTAATTAATAAGGGTGTCTATATTTTTGGCCATATTGTGTGTGTGTGTGTGTGTGTGTGTGTGCGGGCATGAAAATGTTTCATTGTGGGGACATCTAAAACCTGTAATTTTGATCTTGTGGGGAAGCTGAATTTTATAACAATCTGTAAATGCAATCGAAAAACTAAAAACACCCGAAGTCTTGTATTTTGTGTGGCTACTTATTGTTCAGTTTAGGGCTGGGTAGGGATTAGTTGTCATAGTTGGGTGTTATAGGTTGTGTCCGTAGAAATGAATGAGCGATCCCCACAAAGATCAATACAATTTTGTGCATATCCACATTTGTCTTAAAGCTGCATGTTTTGTGTCACTTTTTCTTTGCATTACTAGCTCGGCGTCCTCTCCACCTTCCAGCAGTCCTGTCTCGTATTACATTTGTCCTTTTTGAATATGACGCCACTTTCAGTTTGCATAGTCATGGGACTAATGCCAGTGTGTTTTAATGACGCCTCCCTATAGCTCCACTGCTCTCATCTGCCTCACCCCTCAATGCATTTTTAATAAAACTGTAATTCTCCACTATAGCTATCCATTCCGCTCCTTTTGTCTAGATGTTCGTCAGTGTTTTCCTGTTTTAATAAGGCCTTTTCAATTTATATCAGTATTAATATGTGGAAAATTTTACTTAGGTTTTCCGAATTATTATGCTTTTTTTTTTTTAAAGGACTTTGACTCCTGTGTTAGCTGATTATATTATTGGTTGATTGTATCACTGATTTGTCTTTCACCAGAAAAGTATGTGGGCCGCATTGACGTTTACAGTGGTGGACTGAGGTTCAACAAAGTGACCCGGCAAGATAACGGGGATTATAGCTGTGAGGTCTCTGGCAACAGTGGCTATGGGGAGGTCCAAATCAAGCTAACTGTGCAAGGTGGGTGTTGTAACACATAACATCAAGCTTTTACTCTGTTGTGGTAGCACTGAGCAATGGCTCCAGCACGACTGTGATGACACAGTTTAAAAAAAATAATAATAAATTTACATTTAAAAAAAATACAAGACTTGGGAAAAGATTATTTTTGAGTTCCTCCATAATCCTGGGGAATTAATAATTTCTATCGAAAACTTGCCCATTTACTCCCATGCAAATGAACATCTCTCTTCCACAGTGCCCCCATCTGTGCCTATGTGTGGCATCCCTTCCACGGTTACCACAGGGACACGCGTAGTCCTGACATGCCTAGACAAGGACGGGTCCCCACCGAGCAGTTACAAGTGGTATAAAAATGGTACCCCCATGCCAGAAGACCCTAGCAACTTCAACAATTTCAAAAACTCTACCTACAGCATCCACAGCCAAATTGGCCATCTGGTGAGCAGTCATGCAGTCGTTCACTTAGCATACTTTGACATGATATTCTTTGAAGTTGAATGTTGGGGCCTACCCCCCCCCTTCCAATATTAAATTGTTTCCTCCACCCTTGGTTGAATGTTAGATCAGTTTATACCATCATTCCACTCTCGCTAGATGTAGAGAGACACTGTACTGAAAATATGAATCCATCCCTTGTGTTACCTGACTATGGTCTCCCCCCTCTGCCCCCCCAACTAGACCTTTGCCAAAGTGGCGAAACTGGACTCAGGGGACTACTACTGCACTGCTACTAATGGCATTGGCTCTCCTCAGAGTTGTGCCTCAATGCGCATGGAAGTCAGTGAGTGGACACCTTGCATGCTGTCCTTATGCCAACTTGTCCTCCAGAGCTTGCTATTAACAGTGCCTCCTACTGTTCAGGATGACTTATTTATCATTGTGTAATTTGGTTTTAGGACTTTTCTATGTGGAATATCTGGTGAATGGATTTCAGTAATCTCACTGTCCTTATTCTGTTACATTTAACTGCTACATTTGTCATTCCGTTCTTCTTACTCGCCTAGAAAAGTCTCTTGGTATCACTGTATCTGTAAAGACGGCTTTTTCCGCCTCAAAAACATTGGTCGCCTTTGTCTATTTCTGTCATTTTTCATCTGCTGAAACTCTTATCCATGCCTTAATTACATCTAGATTAGATTACTGCAATAGCATTCTATATGGCCTCCCTGACAAAAGTATAAAGAAATTTCAGTATGTTCAGAACTCAGCCGCTCGCCTCCTCACAGTCTCGGTCCTTTGACCACATCACTCCCATCCTCAAAGAGCTTCACTGGCTTCCTGTCCGGCAGCGTATTCCATTTAAGGTTTTGCTCTTTATCTACAAATCTCTTCATAATCTGGCCCCATCATATCTAGCTGATCTACTGCATAGACACTTAACTGCCACGAGCCTAGTGCTTTTATCGACTTGGGCAGCGGTACGACAAGAGTACCAAGGAGCAGAATGTTAGTGGTGTTTGATGTCTTTGTCTCATTCCCCATCAATCCAGAGGACCTCAATACTGGAGGCATTGTGGCTGGTGTCTTGATAGCCCTGCTTGCAGTGGCACTGCTGATATTTGGACTGTGGTTCGCCCGCCGCAAAGGATACCTTCCCAGTGAGTACAGTGCTTATTCACATCCTCACAAGCCTCAAAATATTATTATTATTATTATTATTATTATTATTATTATTATTATTATTATCCTTTGCTAATCTGCAACTTTTGTCTTCACAGGAAAATCCACACAAAAGTAAGAGTCTGTTTTTTCTACCTCTCTGTAAAACAATTTTAATGTTGATTAGCCTTAATATCGATTTACATATGATTGCATAAAAATGGATTTTTTTTTTTTTTTGGTGAAATGTCCACATTACAAGGCCTTAATGGTGCCCAGGGGCGTAGATTTAACATTGACAT
>JAODJX010000040.1:16965993-16985606 GCA_026776945.1 Isichthys henryi
TTATACCCCCTTGAGCGGTCGAGATGGAAGTGCGGCCACCTGGTCCACTAAACTGAAAGGCGGCCGCCTGGTCCACTGAACTGAAAGGCGGCCGCCTGGTCCACGATACTAAAAGCCTGGGGGCGGGACACCGACACGGGCGGGGGGGGGATATTTTGGTGTCGCCTTATATGATTCTGTAGTCACACTGTATACTGTTCGTTGTTTTTTGTAAACTTTTGCTGTTATGGTTAAAATATGTAAAGTGAAATTTCTGTCCATTTCACTGTTCAGCTTCACTAATATGGTAGTTTAGGTGTGTTAAGTCCCGTATTATTTACACTGAATGAAATCTGAATTATTAAAATTACGCACACTGTGCAAGATTCCGCCATGAATGTCAGGCCATTCGTTGTAGAAAAATTACCTCACCTCAGGGTCCACTATGATGCCCTTGTCATTCTTCTGCATCCTGTCTCCTTCACAAACACATCCTAACTTCCCTGAAAGAAACACAACACATAAAGTAGTGACTAGAAGATCTTCTCCTAGAGACCCATAGAAGTAAATGTAGGAGATTTACTGAATCTTTTTTTAGCGACAAATGGGACTTTCTGCCAACAGTGTTTATGAACTACATGATTGAGTTACTGGTAACTGAGTAGCTTCCTTTATGACCTTTTCCAAATAAACGGCAGGTCTGGCCCCGTTTTTCGACGGGCTTCTTACTCATTCTTATGCTCTGACAGCAAACACAGTGGGATGAGATTTGTGACTGACACAAACGCCTGTACTGCTGCGATATCCGCTGTGCTGTGTGTGCTGTGCTCTTTAACCAAGCTAGTTAAATAAGATAATCTTTATGAAACTAAATCGACGTGAGATGCTTAAATCCCACCATTTCACATTCTTTTATTGAGTAACTGTTGGTTATGATACAAGGTCTTCAATGAGTTCATTTTAGTTTTACATACAAAACCGTACCGTGCTTCTGTTCTCACCTCTCTGTTCTCTTTACTGTGAGTGAGCCTCTGCCTGCCGGAGGGGGAGTTGAGAATAAATGGTTTTACTGGAGGGTAGGGGGTCTCCAAATAACTAAGGAAAAATAACTATGTAGTGAGATGTATTAAACTCCCACCCCCCCCAACATTGGGGGGGGGGAGACATATCATCCCCTAAATCTATGCATTTGATGGTGCTGCTGGGTTATTTTGATACTCATGAATGCGCTGAGCAGGACTGGAGTCTTTGTGTAGTTCACTGCACTGTCCTCACCTGTTTTCTGTCACCCTCTAGCAACAAGCTAGTATACTCACAGCCAGCCACGAGTTACCACGATGGTGCTGATGTAAGTGAACGTTCTCTGATGCCACCTACAGGACACGGAAGCTTTTCCTTGAGGTTTTAGTTTCAGATATGGGAAGGGGACTGGTATTTTTTTTTGACCATTCTTTAAATAATACTGTTCTCTGTTACACATAGCTCAGAATCTGTCCGAGTTGTATATTAGCTGTACCTGCATGGGGTGTTTTGGTGTGGGCTGTCCGCAAAAGTTACTGGCTTGCATGTGCATCGTATTCTCTGTTTGTGCGTTTCAGGGAGAATTCAAGCAGAAATCATCGTTTGTGGTGTGACGGCGAGCTGGGCTGGGATCGACTAACGGCACTGTGCCGTTGGGAAGTCGTGTGGGAACTGGCTCGTTGATCATTTGTAATTATTTTTTTTTTTTCTCCATTTTACATTTTTAATTGAGTGTCTTGTATCCTGCTATCATGTTACATTTATGGCTATTGGTCCGTTTTGTTGGGAGTGGCAAAATGATATGTGTGTGGTTTATTTTAATATTTTTACAGGCTGTTACATGCAAAACTATTGCCTCTTGTACTGATGTCATTCTCGCCTTTTTGCGTTTATTGGTCATCAACTTATTTTGGATGTGCACAAAAGTCATTTAGACCCTTTTGCAGATATTTAAACAGAATACACACCAAAAAATGAGAAATTAGTGAATCTGACTATACCAGCCACCTACCACTCATTATACATCCCTCATTCAAAGACTAAAAAAAGCATAAACCTGGAATAACCAGTGCCAGTCAACACTTGTGATAGCAGCATGGAACTGAGGGCTTTGGCTACTAAGTCTGTAAAAATGTCACCTCTGTCATGAAGGAGATCATCGCTGGTTTTTGGGGAGTAAATGTATGCAAGGACTGTGCTATGTTGTATCATGTCTCATTGGGTATAATCGCAACGCTGTCGCTAAGCATCAAACCAATGCTTTAATTTGTAGTGTTTTCTGATTAGTGTGCTCTATAAAGTCAGTTGGCCACTTCATCCACACCAGACAAAATGATAGGTGTTTGGTTGTCAGGTAGGCAGACCCAAGCGTTGGTATGCCAACAAAACAAAAATAGCTGTCTTCCTGCTGTATGACTTACTGTTACATCTCTCATTCTATCACTGTGATATTTGACTTTTTAAGGATTCCTTTTTTATATATTTATATATATATTAAAGGTCATTGTTAATATCAGAACCCATGAAATAGATTTTTAGAAATATGCTGTGACAATGTGTTTGTTCACACTGGGGAGAACAAATAGTCTTTAGTGTGTGACAACTTGAGTAACTTGGTCATGATTTTGTTAATAAATGTGTTTTACTGAACTTCTGTGACTGACTTTTTTTTTCTGCTAAATCATGCTGAATCTAGGACCGGTGTTGTGCTCTGAACTGCCCCTCTGCCACAGATTGCCTCCCCTGACCTCATCGCTTTTTTTAAAAGACGTGTCGCTTCGCTCATCCTGCGCTCGCTCAAGGTTAATTTTTCTTGCCTCAGTCAGACAAAAAAAAACTCACATTACTTGTTTACTATGGTGTCTTACAATCAAACCTTAAGATAAGCAACCTCCAGCAAACCGTTGCTAATGTGACAGTTACTACTTCATCCAAACGCAACAGTAATGGATCTCTTTTCGACAACGCTCGTCTGTGCAAACATAGTCGTCACAAGAAGCGATTTGTATACAGGGTTAATGTACATTAAAATGTACCTGGCAACTATGACCACTTAGATAATTTCCCTCTGGGGATTAAAGCTTATCTAGACACTTTGTTGAAGTCATTCTGCTTAAATATGTTTGAATATTTCCTACTGTCATCTTTTAAGTCGCCTATAAAGCGGCGATTAACTTCACTCTCGGCACCATCACACCTGGAAATCATATGACATCATACCAAACACCAAAAGTAATCAGAGCGCAGCACCTGTTCGGAATCGAATACCGAAGTGGGTAAAATAGGCAACCTTATATCTTAGGTCTCTCCAGCGTATCGACTTTTAAACATTACGTAATGTGAGAGTCGCTAACATTTTTATGGAATCTAAGATCACGGTCACGGATTGAAGAGATGAGTTGTTTTTGCCTCGCAGGTAAAGCAAAGATCCTGACAGATTACTCGCGTTGTAGAGCACTGGGTAAAATGCTTTATAGGCCTACGTAAGGCAAAACAGTTATAGCTGACCATTAGAATATTGTACAAAAGGTAGAAAATATTTGGAGCAAAGCAGGTGTTTGTCGCAAAGTCAAATGCTTTGAAGCTACCCATAAATCTGATTGCTGTGGTGTATGCACTTACACTAATACTCACCTATAAAAAGAGTGAATGTATAGATATTAAAAATACTGTCACCTGAAGTGCTGGGTGGCCTTATGCACTCATTACACACTCATGGGGGGTGTTCCACAAAACAGGATTTCTTGCTTGGCCGGAAAAGTTGTAGGGTTTAAGGTAGGCTGGGCTAAATTGACTGTTTTCGTTCACTTACGTTTAGCTCCATTTCTCCAAATCGTTCTTAAGGTGGTAAGGGCTACGTGATTATGGAGAAGTCATATTTTTTATTTGAATACTGCTAACTTGTAATATATGTTAACAGACCTTTCAGTCAAAATAAAGTGAATATTTTTCGGAATAAGCTGCTTGCTCACTGGGATCCTACACCAGGTAAGCGGGTATGGAAGATGAATGGATAGAAAAACACTATGCAGCGACGAAGACCAAACATTATTACTTGGACATCTTTCTCTGGTTATTTTCGTAGCCTAAATATTAATTTTAATACTTGACCACTAGATGGCAGAAAATCTCCAGGCGGTGGGCAAACCCCGGCATTGCCGCTATAATAAAGATGATCATTAGAGCCGGTTGGCCCTGTTTGTGGAGTTTGCGTGTGCTCCTCGTGTTTGGGATAGATGAGTTCCTTTTAGGTGGTGTCTCTGAAATGCTCTTTGTGCCTCATCGTGCAAGTGAGTGCCCTACGTCCAGGGTGTCCTCTGCCTCTAGCCCTGTGTTTCTCAGAATATCTACTGCCTCTCCGCGGCCCTGTACTAATTAAGCGGTTATGGGAAATGGAGAATGGATGGATGAATGCATACGTGGACTACAGCCAGTCAGTCAATTATGTTTTGTAAATGGAGCTGTCGATTGGTTTGGTCGCTGGCGAATCAGTGAACGGAGACAAGTACTATTAGCTATTGAGATTTTATCCATGGTTATTTAAAACCAGATTGATGCAATATTAACTCCCTCGATGTATAAGGATCCGTCGTGTTCTTTAAATGCTTTCGTATGTAATATTTTAGACAATCATTACTGAATGTTTTTGCTCTTTTGAACTTAAGCTCCCACAAAACTCCAAAAAAGCGGCATAAAAATGTAGTTTAAAACATGTCTGGTTTAGCTACTGTTGGTTCTGCCATCCACTATAACGACTGATCGAAGGATATATCACCATGCAAAGCGATCGAATAACTGATACTAATGTCTTTAATAAATGGACCGGGAGATTTATAAAGTCAATGTATCAGGTCTCAATTATCAGCCCTACGCCTTTAAGACAAAGGGGGGAGACTGTCTGCAAAAACAACATCTAAGAGGCCGAGCCCAGCGATGACCCATTCATAAATTAATCGCCACAAAGACAAGGGCTTGCTTATTTAAATGGGTTTACTAGTATATAATATACGCGTGGCTATTTCTGCCTCCATCTGGTTATCAAAAATGCTCGGGCATTGCAGCATCTTTCGGCTCAGTGAGGGAAACTGAAACGAGCCGGAGAAAGCAAAAGTGACTTCCGAGCGACAGCCCCCTTCTGCGGAGATGGTTATGCGCGCTGTCTGCGCTGCACCAGGAAGGGCAGCTCGCACTGTGTAGCTGCTCGCGCTGTGTAGCTGCTCACAGTCGCTCAGCACTTTTTTCTTTCTTTCTTTCCTTCTTTCTGTCCGGTGGGGAAAGAAAGACACAGATCGCACTGTACTGCCTCTTTGGTCTAATGCTGCCTCCGGTAACCAGCGGATCCCAACATTAAGCTCAAATGGAGTCGGGAATTACGAAAGAGGATCTTTACTCCAAAATCACACCGCGGAGGCAGCGACAAAACCGAACGGGCACAGTGAAGCATGGATCCAGTTTGGATGTTCTACTGTCCATGGGTTTCCCCAAAACCAGGGCGTAAGTAGCCTGATATTAATCCCACTGCACTTGGCTACTGTCCCTGTCCCAGATGCTTACGTCCGCGTCTACATATTAAACTAGACCGGTACATCACAGCTATGTGTACTATGCAAAGATTAAAGTATAAACGTTGTTTAGTAGACAGCAAGATAGCGATGTCGGTTTATGTTAGGTCAGAAATCAGGAGAGTCCATTTCAGTTAGACCGTACAACACGGATGTTATTGTTAGATGGCACAATTATGATTACAATGTAACAATAATAATTGATGTATTAGCAACTGGTGATCAAGAGGTGCGTAAATGCTGTGCCTTTGAGATAAGCAGTGCAGAGGATATGTGAGGCATTTCTCTTCGGTGTGATGATGGCTTGTTCACACGAACTTTAACACCTCGAGCGCGTCTTTTTAAATGCACTTTGGCGGCCGGCGGATCGCTGTGTATTGCTCGCTACCTTGGCCTTTTTCAAGGCGGTGCGGACCCCCCCCCGGCCGTTCACAACCCCTGTTTTTAAGCCACAGATACAATAAATACATCCACGTTTTTTTTAGTTAAAAAACTCACTTCTTCCGATAGTAAGCAAAGGTCGCACCAGATTTTATCTGAGCACTAATCAGTCCCGCTAGGTGAAGTCCACCGCTCGGATGTTGGAAATCCAATGCGTGCAATCTTAGAATAATAGTTTTTTTAGAAAGAGGAAATTATAGCTAACATATGCGCTATATCATTGTTTTGCAAAAAAAAATAAAAATACATCAAATGTAGATTTTGCTAGAATTGGTAGCCGTGTTGCTTTGAATTCATAACGACGAGTAAAACGTGAAAAACGAGCAGTGAACAGCATTTGAAAGTCATGCGGGTTAGTTTGGAAAAATTTTGTTTTTGACAGTTGCGTCACACAGACCACGGCACCCTCGTGCACGTGCTGTGTTGCTTTAATGGTTTATGTTGTAGATTGCGACTTTTGGGCCGCTCCTTCAGTTTACTCCCGTGTCTTGAACAAGACGACTTGGGCAACTCGGCAAGCGTGTGCATTTCCCCGTGATGCTGAGTGTCCCCTGCGTGGGTGGATGCAGCTGGTTTAGCTACTATTTTGGACCAACCTTGCCACCCCCGGTATGACCCTCCACGGTCTTGGAAATGACATGGAACAGATGTAGTTGATATAAATATATTAGTCATTTTAAGTAAGTTGTTTACTTTTGTTACTTCTAATGACTTTCTCTGGAGATTAAGCTACCCGCAAACCTGACCAGGATAAGCGGATGTTTGGATGTCGGATAAGCAATTGGTGTTATTTGTTTCGTAGTAGATCTTTGCATCCAAAGTGAGGTCAATAGTTTATCAATTTTAAGTGGTAAATATGCTAGTTGGAGTTTTGGAGACACACTGCACCAAACTACGCAATGTTAAGTCGGTGTTACCAGACGTATGTATGAAAAACAAGGCACAACGGCTGAGGCATCTATAAACAGGACCTATACAATCTTTCCACATCACCTCTGTTTCTAATGCTGCAAAAGCACATCAGTAACTTTGCTCTTTGCGATACCCTTTAGTGGAATAAAGACAAAAGAAACGTAGATCACAGTTAGTGTCGCAATGCAACATTCACCAACACAGCACGTCCACTTATATCTACTGAATTCTGAATTACTTCAAGCTAAATTCTTTCCCATCCAAGAATATCATTCTGCCTGGTGCAATATGAATCCATAACAACTACTGGTAACAAATCCACCTTTTCTGTGTTCTAAAGATAGACCAGATTTATTTTGGTTTAGTCTGTTTTCCAAAATGTGTTCTTATATAAACTCATTGATCTGCCCTTAAATGTTGGCAATGTCGTGAGTCCCTTTTCTTTATTTGGATATCGTGATAGTTGAATATCAGTTTATTTTTTGCACTCTGTTAATTCTGATTTTAATATACTTCTGAGGAAATTGTCTTTCCTGGAGATGAAAAATTCCTCCAAAGCATCATGGGCTTATTTCAGGAAGGTGGATTAAAACATGGCTGCCACTCTGGAGACTGGCCCTCGTAGCATTTTTGAAAGGGATTTATGGCACTGAGCTCCACGTAAGATTTGTCGCCTGAGCTATGGCTTCAGCAGGAGTCCATGCTTCTGCTGTGGTGCCTTTTGGACAGGATCCGTTACACAGCTGAGTATAGTGAGCGACATCTGCACCGTCTTTCACTGTGTCTCTCTGTAGCATGACACATCTGACATGTTATTTGGTAACACTTTACTTAAAGCGGTTATCATAATGCATTATAGATACCTTCATAATGCATTATAATGCATTCATAAGATATTATACACATGGCTATAACTATTTGTAAAAAGGCATAACACATTATAGCCATGCTTATTATGCATTATGAATGCTTTATGAAGCTCTCATCTATAATGCACTATAGATACCTTAATAACACATTGCATTGCATTCATAAAGTATTATAAACACGGCTATAACTACTTATAAACAGGTATAACTCTTCCTTGAATGGTGTTCCTTACTTGTTCTAATATAAATGACGAGGTGCAGATTTAGTCTTGTAGGAGGAACACTAGGTAGGAACGTTAATAGTTTCATTGAGCCTAGAAATAAATCAATCAGAGATGCTACATCGGAAAAACGGTGGTATTGCGTTCATTTGCATACATTTGCGTTATGCACCTTATTTTTCCATGTGTGCTAATCTATACAAAGCAGCTAAACAACTGGCCATTATGCTGAAGTGAATGAGAACCAGCTTTTCCCCTGAAGGGCTTGAGTGAACGAATGACACTTTCCAACAGCTCACTAACTTTTTGATCCACCGTCTGGAAATGAGGAGATGGTGCGAGTCGGCAGGAGTTTTTGTTGGCCTTCAGTTCAGTTAGGTTGCATAGCGTGCTGCCTTGCCACTGGTTTGTTACCAGTCCGAGCCAATAAGAGGATGCCGGACCAGCTAGCATATATACAATTTAACTCACATTCTTTAGTTTTCTTGTTACTTGTGCGGAAGGCAGATATTGAGAGGCTACACTTCCCCTGTTTCTTTTAACCATTATTTTAACCAGTGCCAGGTGAGACCATTGACCTGTTAGTACAACGGTGTTTTCATCATGCTTGACCTCGCAGGGGTAGTGCCTGGTTCCATGAGTCAATGTGCCGCATCTTTGGGATATTTACGCATTGAATAGGCTTACTGTGTTTCCCCAGTGCTGTGAAGGTTATTGCAATACAGTACACAATTGTAGAATCCGAGGGCAGGGGCCTATGAAAGGCCTTCGGATCCCCCGCATGTAGGAAAAAATAAGCCCTGCGTCGTTAATGACTTCCTTCTGAGTTCTGGAGGTTTCTGTGCCGAACTGAACTAGTTCCTGCAAATGTTTAAACTCTGGAAGAATTCTGGATGCTTGAAACACTTCCAATACTTTATCTTTTTTCTAATACTTTTTGTTTGACAATATAAAAAAACATACCATGAAATCGGTGCATTCCAAATATAAGGGGCAACAGTATACATAAGAAGAAATATTTACATACAAATGAAAAGGTGCTTCTTCTTTTTTTGCTCCAAATTATAAAAAGCCAACAATTTATATATATACCTTGTACAAAATATAGAATCACATCAAATAGTTCAATTTTTATCAGAATATTCTCAAGTAATATTCTGGAGTATATACATTAGAAAAAGATGACTTGTATTTCTAATATTCCAGAAATTGCAGGTATTGTCGATTCATATTGAATCTTTCAGATAATAAATTATATGCGTTAAGTGTTTATGGAGCATAATTTTCCATTCACACATTTCTAATAAAGCTGGTCCGGCATTACAGCACATACAAAGTCAAAGGTCTGTAACTGAACACTGGCGGCATCATTAGCCATGAGCAGTAATAATATCTGCTCCCTCAGGTATTCCTTGTGCATTTGTTCCAGGCGTATTCTTTGCACCGGAACGTTTCTAGTTACACATCAGAATCGAAAAATAAAACAGCCTGACTACAGAAGGAGAAATAGGTAGCCGATGTACGAAAAGTTCATTTATGGATGGCTTACAAGGCTGAAGCAAGCTGGGCTGCGAGAAATATCACGAGCAGAAATAACTTGCTCTTACTCGTTCCAGTTAAAATCATCAAATTTTCTGATCTGCGCATTTGTGTTGAAGAATCGTCATAATCGATCATTATATATAGCATATATATCATATAGCATTACGTTATGCGTTGCTTAAAATAAGTTGCAATATTTGCGTAGAAAAGACGTGGATTTCGACGCGGTGGTGTACGATATACGGGCGTTGTAGGAAAGCTAAACCTTTATAATTGTGTTGTTGAAACATTGGGCGGTGCGGATTTGTTTCTATATTTTTAGTCATACTGAGTCAGCACATAACTGCATAAATCAGTCGAGGACGCTTTATGTTTAATAAAGGAGTTTTCTCTGTTTTCTGCGACCAATTTAACGTGTCTCCTTTCTTAGTTTGTGTGAATTTCTGGTCATGTCAGGCGCCCCTTTTCCCCTGCGTGTGAATGAACTCCATTGCACGGTGCAGTTTTGTATGAAAGTTGTGCACGGCGCTCCGCGCTGCCCTCGGCGTCGGGGTCGCAACTTCGGCCAACTGGCTGGAGTGAGATTTGCAATTCGAGACTAGTCTGCACACGCATTTACATGTATGTTACAGTTTTATTACCTTGTAAATAGTCTGTAGGGTGTGCAGACTACCCCAACGCCTAATTTTAGGTTTATAATGGAATAATATAGATTTGCTGTAATGTTTCCTGCAAGACTGTGAGTCTAAAAGTGTGAATGTCACGCCAGACGCGTGAGAGCTGGCAGCCCAGCAGCATTCAGTCAGTCACCCGCTTATTAACGACACAAAGGGCGACTGTTCGGCCGAACTCAGCGTCATATGACTGCTTTTAGTTGCCCGATTCCCCCGCCGTGACCCCTGCCCGGCCCCGAAGGACGGCTTGCCCCTCAGCGGGGTAAGTTAAGCCCGAGATTTGATAACCGACAGTAGCTTTTCTGCGGTGAAAGCTGTATTTATTCTGTTTCACTCTCTGGCGCCCTCAGTTTCTAGCCAAATTTAGGCCAAATCCCATGTTTTTTTTTTTTAGCGGTCACAGTTAGTTAAAATCCCCAATGTTGCTCCATCTCCGAAGCAGAAGAGAAGTACAGCCGCTGAGATGAGACCTGTAATTACACGAGCGCTAGTTATAACTCTCATAATAGCTAATCTAAAGAAGAGAAAGGATCATAACTATTGGAACATCATCCAGAACGTATACCAAGGCATGCTAATTAATATATATATTTTTAATTTCACACGTGATTGCTGGTGTACGCCGTTAATTGGTGGAAATATATGTCTGCGCTGTCAAGTAAACTTAAATTCCTCTGTTGGCAATATATGCTTATATATAGATGTACTGGCACTAAACTGTAATTTGAGTGACTTTCATATAGATGTACTGTGCACAAGGACAACCTTTACTGGGCGATCAGTCTTTCCTCTTCACTCACCTGTTTTTCCTGCGCAAAACATTAACCTCTCTTGTTTTTTGTTCTCAGTGTTAAATGTTAATTTTGGTGCCGGGAAGCTGCGAGTAAGTTGGATTGAACTTTAACCATGCAGATGTATTTTTCGTTAAGGTCTTTCAGTGACCTTTGGCTGAAGAAGAGTTTCGAGTGGGTTAGATGAGGTGAGGACTGAGGATTGGAAACTGGTTGGATACAGGATAGG
Source organism: Isichthys henryi (assembly GCA_026776945.1). Classification (NCBI taxonomy): domain Eukaryota; kingdom Metazoa; phylum Chordata; class Actinopteri; order Osteoglossiformes; family Mormyridae; genus Isichthys; species Isichthys henryi. The sequence goes on from JAODJX010000040.1 coordinate 16,977,234, forward strand.
GGATTTCAGAAGATCGCGACCCATGTGTCCAGACATCACTTTTAAAAAGCAACGTTGAACAGAAATCTGAAATGCCGTCTCGTTCTGCAGCCTGTAATGCAGAGATGAAATCTTTCTACTTGGTCATGTCCACTGACTGATGGCCTGAGACAGACCAGACTGTTATACTTGTGTGCTGCCTTCCTGAGTAGGCGGACGGAGCAAAAAGATAAAATAAATAAATAAATAAACGTTGTCTTTGTCTAGCGGTTCCCATTGCCAAAGCCCTCCCCTGCCACTTGTGCAAACTCCCCCACAAATGAACCCTTGCCTACCAGCTTTCTCTGGTCCCCTTTTTTTTCACCTGGTCTTTTCTGCGCTCAGCGATGTGACGCAAACCGAAACGACGAGGATTTCCACAAAGCAAAACGACTACTACTCTTTGTGTAGAAAACGGCGGGGACCCAGGCTTAAAAAAATCAACCAAACCAGAAGCTAAACTTTGCAGAACCCTTTGCGAGACTCTGTAGCGCTGCCCAGTCACGGAAGGGTTAAAGGCATGTGGCAGGTTTCACAAAGACGGACCGGGAAGTTTATTACAAAACGCCCTCAGCTTTGATAGCGATGTTGCATAGCTGATTAAGAAGAAGCAAACACACACACAAACTATCTGTGATCAGGCTGCTGTGTTGCCATGGGCCTTAGCTTTGTGACCGATGGGTTTGTACCTTTATCTGTGCTTTCCTTTGTCTTCGATCACGTTTATCCTTTTCCTGCGGTCAGTGTCACAACGGGGGGATGGTGTCCAGTCTCCAGATCCCCCCGAGAGCCCCCAGATGCATTGTTTGACTGCGGCGATACATGAACCCCCCCCGCTTATACATGTACACCCCGCTTGATATGTCTGCGTGCATCTGCCAGTCCTGAGATGTTAGCAAGTGTTTCTGATGTTCGTTTAAAGGACAATGTGTTATTTTTGTGTTTACTTCTTTTGCCTTTGCAAATTTGTGTGAGTCATTTTCGTGTGAGAAGAGCCCAACGTGGTGTTTGTTCTGCATATATTCCGTTTCAGGCGAACACTTTGGGACACCCCGTGGACCCCTTGATCCTCCTCGGCCTCTTGTGCTGTTTCGCCCCCAGCCCTCTCTGAAATGTCAAAACCCCATCGCACACTTGACCTTTCGAGAGAAAGGTTAAACTTTAGCCACTTTCATGCTCGTCACTGGGCTTCTCAGGAAAGAACCTGTCACCATTTGAGATTCTTGCTGTCCTTTTTAAACTGTAGTGCTGTGTGGGGGTGTATGGGGGGATGCCTGTATTTGGAAAAAGAGAAAGTAGTGAACCCTATGCCCAGACTGGGGAGGTTTACCCTATTGAGTCTCATCTCCTTATGCCTGGACCACTGTCCATAATGCCGGTCGAATGGGGGAACGATGGGCCGTATCCTGAGTTGCGGGTGCCTCTTCCGTCCAATAATCACTACTGCCACGTCAGTCGTTCTTAATGCCATGGGCCTTAAATGGAATGGAAATATACCGTCAGTGTGCGGCATCCAATCACGTTGGGCGCATCAAAATGAGGGTGCATCTGTGAGTGTGTGTCATGGGTCAACTATCGTTTTGATGGAGGCCGTGCCATCCGGGAATGCCCCTGAGAGGGGGGCAGTTAGTTCACTTTTCTCAGATCTCCATCCGCCATCATCCTTAAGGTCTGAGGAGGCGAGTCGGTTGGACTCAGTTATTCTGAAGCAGGTTAGAAACGCCCATTTTCCCCACGTGGAAACTCGTGCTTATGTGACAGGTAGCTTTGACCGGGGGGGGGGGGGCATGGCCTCTAGGACCTGCTCAGCCTTGGAATCCCCCTCAGCCACTCTGCCCCCACACCCCGTGATGACACACCAAAGACAAAGAGGGGGGACCGTTTAGTTTGAGGGACTGTGGCGATCTTGGACACCTGTGTCATGATCTTCTGAGAAGACGAGGCCACCCTATCTTCTTTCACTGATGTTTCTGTTCTTGTTTGGCACTTTGTGTGCATGTACTGCTTATATGCATGTTATTTAGCCGCTCTGTTTCTAATTCTGATATATAGCAATGGTAGGTGTGTTTCTCAATGGGTTAAGACACTGCTTGTGATCAGGAGATTGCTGGTTCTAATCCCAGAGTCGGCAGAGTGACTTCCCTATTTGGCCCTCGATCAAAACCCTTAACCCAAGACTACTCCAGAGCTCATATGATCCTGCTTTCTCTCAAAATTGTGACTCGCTTTGGAGAAAAGCATTTGTCCAATAAGTTAAATGACCAGTTCAGCCAGCAATATCCTGGATGCAGGAGCCTCATTCATAATTCCAGTAACGACTTCCTGTTTGGTAAAGAGCAATGTTGCCTTTGTGTCTGGGTGTCCATTACGGTGGTATGACCACCTTTCCATGTGGAGATGGCAGTATCTGTAGATGTCTGGGTACTATCACTTCCTTCCTTCCTGAAATGAGCAAATGGCTAAATTTAGTCATCAATAAAGCCAAGTCCTCACTTCACAGGCCTGCAGTCTGAAAACTGCAGTCTTGGGTAAACATGCTAACCAGTTTGGTTACTGTCGTTTATGTTTTTGTGCAATAACGTGAACGGCGTGCTCAGGCTATGGGTTGTTATCAATGGGCTTCATATAAAACGCTTCATACAGAAATGTGTCCCTCCTCCACTATCTGTGATCAGGCTGCTGTGTTGCCATCTGTATCTCAGTGCTGTCGTTGTGTACGTGCAATTTATTAGCAGATGCTGATGTGTTCCGCGTGTCTGTTTTTGCCCGATGTGCACTATTGGTAGGTGGCTGCATTTCTCTGCGACAGCTGGCGTTTCTGGGTGCTGTCCGATCCCCGTTTGTTGGTAAGACAGTCCTGGGTGGGGTGGTATGTGGCCAGACGCGGGCTGGGGGGAGGCGCACTGAGATTGGCTGCCACTTGGAGGCGGAGACTTTCGCTCTGATGTCATTGGTATCACCCCCGCCGGACCTGACCCAAAGTTTTTTAAGCAGCCGTGAGCCTTTCCCAGACATTCACCACACACACACACACACACACACACACACACACACACATACACACAAACGCACACAGGTTTGTAATTATTTCTTTGTGGGGACTCTCCATTCATTTCTATGGGGAAAACTCTAATCCCAACATGCCGACGTTAATCCCTACCCAGCCCTAACCGTAACCATAAGTAACGAAACAAAATACGAGACTTTCGGCATTTTCACTTTTTTGACTGCATTCACAGATCTTTGTGATGACCAGAAAAATGCCCCCCGCAATGTCAAAATAACAGGGAACGTTTGCCCTCCTCAATGTAATAGAAACATAATCCACACACACACACACAGACAGACACGCCTGAGTGGCAGTTTCTGTCTACACACAGAAACCTGATCATTTTTTTTTGGCTTGTGTCATTCCTGCCCACGCGCAGCCTGGATGTGCACACACACACACACACACACACACACGCACATTCACACACACGCTGAGAGGCTCCCTGAGCTTCTGAACCTGTCGTTTGCACAGGGGGACAATGTGCTTCAGGACACTTTCCGGAAAGAGCAATGCATCGACGGGCCCAGCTGGTCAGAACAGCTGAGGAGCTTGAATACTTGTTGCTAGACACCTCTGGCATCTAACGTCTTTACTGTCCTTGCTCTCCTTGTGACTGCTTGTGGGGGTGTGTATGTGATATCTTTGGTGGAGAGATAATTCGAAAAAAGAAAAAAATACTCAAAGATAGTAACCCATATAGATCTTACAGAGGTAACTCCACAAAACATTTTTTATCTATCTGCTTGTGTTTGCTTATACAAAATTCTAAAATTACAAAAATAGTTGCAAATGTGTCTGTGTAGGATTGAGCAGTGTGTCTCGGGTCTGTGAGTATGCAGGTCTGGTGTATGTATGTGGATTAGGTTTTTTTTGACATTGTGGGGACCATTATTCAGGTCCCCAGAAAGGTCTAAGAATCCAACCAAAAAAGTAAAAATTTAGTTTGGCTACTTATGGTGATGGTTAGGTCTGAGTAGGGGTTACAGTCGTCATGTTGGGGTTAGTGTTTTCCCCATAGAAATGAATGTAGAGTCCCCACGAAGATGTAATTACAATCCTGTGTGTGTGTATACATGCGCATGTGTGTCCTTGGTGTGTGTGGGAACAGACCATCTGTGATCCATGTAACACTTGCCAGTGTGAGCTAGACCATTCCAAGGATGAAGTTCGCTAGTAGCGTCCTACTCTTCCACCCAAAGGCTGAATGCCCTGGGACAATCTGGAGTGTTCGGCATGGCCGCCTGCTGGCAAAATTACCGCGCGACTCTTTAGTAGTGAGCCGTAACCAATGGGCTTTCAATTACGGTCCTCATACGCGTTTGCTCAGGTGGCCAGATAGCGACGACCTAACAACAGCCAGCTGGACGTGGCAGATCTGTCTCCTTCCAATGTTTTTCTGGCGAAAGCTTTCACGTATAATCTGGGGCTGTGTATTCTTTAAGGAACCGTACTCGTGATTGAGGGCTTGTACGAATGGACGTTTTGGCTCGATATTTCATTTGAATCGCTTTGCTAAATGTTTCTTTTTTTGCTGCATATAAATTTTCTGTAGGTTTTTAAAAAAATGTATGTTTCCCCCTTCCATCTCCTTTTGCTACCCATCTGCTTAAGTACTTAAGTAATCTTCGTTCCCTCCTGACATGTGTGTGTGTGTGTGTATGTGTGTGTAGAAGGGGAGTCAGTTAACAGATGGCTCTTTTCATTGTCTTCTGTCTGCAGTGAAGGAAGTTTGTGTTTATGGATGTGACGTGAAGGATATGGACTGTAATCACAAGGCTCCTCTAAGGTGCAGCCAGTGGCTTTGATGCTTGCGAACTGAATTCAGGGTAGCTGAGAATCAGCAGGGCGTTGTCTTCGAGGCAGCGGGCTGTTCGCACAGCTCAAGGTAGTGGACGGGGCCACTGTTCTGGTAGGCGTGAGACATTCTGGCTGTGTGAGACATTCAACCAAGACTCACAGAACCGGGAAACCAGAGCCTCACCGCCCTCTTGGGGATCTTCCGGTCCGACCCTTGGTGGTATGTCCACATTGCGTGAGAGCGGCTGTGTGTTGAGGAAGCAGCCCCTCTTTTAATTTTTTTAAAACTTTTTCTGCATCCATTTTGTTTTTACCTCAATGCAAGGGACTGCGTAGAGAGGAAGAGAGCAGGTTTCTGTGAGTTCCTCTCTGAGAGGAACGCCTACATGCGTTGGCTAGCTGTGAGATGGTGTGGATGTCTGCCGGTTCTTTGCTCTAAGCCTTATTGCTTTCACGCCCTTTACTTGAGATTTTGGACCCGTCCTGGTGTTGGGGGATGGTCAAGGGTGTTTAGCCAAACAGACTTGGGCCGATATTATCTGTCCAGGCTGAGAACCCACTGTGCTTTCCAGTTTTCCTCTAAATCGATGGCAGCGGAACAAAGTTGGCAATTCCTATTCGTCAGTCTCATCAGGTCATTTGCAAGAGCACTGGAAAAAAATAAGGTCGCTATAATTCATAGGGTGAATCACAGGTGACTAACATGTGGCTGGTGTTTGGGGAATGCAACTGAAATGTCAATTTTACATTTTTTTTTTTTTTGCCTCTTCTCACAAACACAACTGACATAGCGGAAAAATCTGCGGCGGGGGGCGGGGTCTTTTGTTTTTTAGCATAAATTCTGGTGCCGATAACCTTTTCATTGTGGCTACGGCGGTGGCTTAACGAAGCTCATCTTGTGATATACGATAAAGGCGATGTGTATGTCCTGGACACACAGTCCCAGGAGATGAAGGAAATACAGAGGTGTATTTCTGATCTGGATTCTTCCTCTCTACAGGATGCCTCTGTTTTCCAATTTATTGCAAAGTGATACGGGCGTCGGATACAGAGTCTGTAAATGACTCTGCCCATCCAGCTGGCCGTTGACTGCAGTTTCGTTGTCAGTGTTTCCATACCTGTGCACATACCTCTCGGTCCTTAACAATAGTTTCCCCTTTTGGAAATATGTAACAGGCCTTATATAAAAAGATGTAAATGTTTTTCCACCTTTTTCATCTACATCACAAAATACAAACGCATCACACACTGTGAATACCTCTCACTAGCGCACCACCGCAAATATCAGGCAAATTACTGTACGTTACGTACCTCCAACCGGTTCCTAAACTAATTTGCCATTTAAAATCTGGATGAACATCCAAAAGCCCACAACATGCACTAATAACCACATCGCAGTGATCCACGCAATTACCTTCTCCAAGTGGGGGTCAAAGTCCGGATTTGTCAAAGTCCGGATAGCAGCCCAAACTGGTTTTTCACATGTGACTATGAGCCAGATGTAAATCTCTATACCATCTATGGATGCCTCTTGGCCAGGATATTAGCCTGATAGTTTTGCTTGATTGATACTTGGATACTGAAGATTTTCTGTAACCTTTCTATAACCTACATGTATGCATGTGTGTGTGTGTGTATATATATATATATATATATCGATTCATGAATATATATATTTTATATATATATAAAATCTTTCATCGGACTTTCTGGTGACTAATGTAGAGCATGTCAGAGTGTTTATTCTGGGTGAGGGATTCTTTCGCAGCGTGTGTCCTTATTTAAAGGTTGCTGGCTATGTCATGCTGGAACAGCCAGGCTGGACTGAAATGTGACTTAAACCACGAAACCGACTCTGAGATCCGGTGGATGGATCAGTACGTGTCGCCATGGACAACTTTCTAGACCAGTAAAATCAGCCAGCGGGATCTACCTAGATTTTCAGTTTTGCTGAGATTTTAAGCTTCGCAATTCTTTTTAAACTTGATCGCCATCATTGGATTATGTTTTGGCAGATGGATTTATTTTAGGACACGTTTCTACAATGAATGGTTCTGTGTCATACAGACATTAGGCCTAACACGAAATAAAATGGTGTTGAAGACCTCGGGATTGCTACTGCAGAAGAATATGATGTTTGCGTGGCCGTGAATTGATGTTTAAGGTATCTGAGGCAATTTAGATTTGAAGGGCAGGCGTCCGTGAGTGGCAGGTGAAGCCTAATGCAGCGGCTAAACCACCCGAGACGCCGTCGCTGATTGCGGGCTGTTGCTGCGAAGCGCGTCGCCAAGCGCCGGCAGAGACATAAGTAACGAAAAACAAGGCAACCAGAAGGCGAGAAACTAACCCGTCTGTGGCAGTGAGAGAAATGATGCACGCATTTCTTGTAAAGAAACCGTAACAAGTTTCTGCCCATATCATAAAACATTTTGGGGTAGCCCCATCCTGGAAGAAACAGTCCGGGGCAGCTGTCAGTCGTCAGTCATCGTTTCTCCACCCCCCCCCCCCCGAAACTAAGCAAGAAGACACAAATATTGATTTTCTGTGATGTTTATACTTATAAAAAAATCAACACGAATGAATCATGCCAGACAGTACAAGTGACTAATTAAACATTGCTCCCCCTTGACCATGATGCGTATGGCCTATCTATATAATAATTTTTTATCTGTTTGTAGCAGAGCTGCAGGGTGGCTTTACTGGTCCGTTTTTACCGTTACACTGTGCTCTGTGCGCTTGTGGAAGCTTAGGCGGAATAACAACGGAATGAATGACCCAGAGCTGCAACGTGCCAGCGATTCATTTCATATAGTGAGTCACCTATTTTATGTTCAGCATTTTTTTCCCCCAGTGTTGTTATCGTCGGTGCTCTTTAGTCACTGTTTAATATTCAATTTGGAGATGGGAGCGACGCGGCACAGATGCCTTCTCTGTTAAGGCTCTTAAAATGTGGATCACGGTGTGTCCATCGCAAACGGTCGCAATTCACTTTCCAGATGGCTGCAACTTCAGGCGTGAAAATATTAGTGAAATGGTGTGAGAATCATACCACCCACAATACACTAATTTGGTAAAGGTTTGGCAAGAGTTTTTCCAGATATACATCTTACACAGAATCACATTTTTATCCTTAAATAAGTAATACTCTAAAATATAAATTAGGTCTAATAAAATTCAATATGTTCCATACGGCAGGTCATGTAAAATTAGGGTTGCCAGTTCTCACCCATCTGGCGTGATGCTCACGGTTTCAGACTCTCACGCTCATGCAAGAAATCCATCGAGGTTTCGATGTAAATTAAATATTTAATATATAACAATATTAGCTGCCTACAGTATACTTGAGCAAGCTGATGAAGATTTCACTAAAGACCATCCATCCATCCATCCATCTTCCAAATCGCTTATCCTACTGGGTCGCGGGGGGTTCGGAGCCTATCCCGGAAGCAATGGGCGCGAGGCAGGGAACAACCCAGGATGGGGGGCCAGCCCATCGCAGGGCACAC
>JAODJX010000040.1:16990732-17013269 GCA_026776945.1 Isichthys henryi
CCCCCCCCCCCCCCCCCCCCCCCCCCGCCCCCCCCCCCCCCCCCCCCCCTTCCCTTGAGGCCCATCACCCTCTGTCGTCAGGCGACGATGGCTGGCTGGTGGGGATTCCTCAGAGTGGTGGAGGGCGGGGGTTTAAACACGAAACAGTAAGTAGTAAAAATAGTCCAGCCGACATGAGTTTTTCTGCACAGGCCCTATGCTGCTGCTGTAATGCTGCACGTATCAGTCACATGACAGCAAACCACAGCAGTGAGTCAGTCCGGCGTCTTCCACTCAAGCACAAGACGCTCACTTTTCGATGGAGAAGCACTTTACGTCGCTCGATATCACAAGCTGCTGATGCTGAGTCGCTGCTGCACTGTGGCTTCCACACTTTTTTGGCTCTATTCAGTCTTCTGACGCTTATGCTGCGTGCAGAGAGTGTAGCATCGCCGACTAGCTTAGGCCTGCGCAGTATGAAGAAAATCTCCAGTGTGCAATAACATTGTTCAATATTGTAATGGCGATAGGACTTAGGATAAATAGACGGGTTAATGTGCATATTAGATATACGATTGCCATGCTTTTCTGCGTTAATTGATACTGTGTTAACATAGACACCAAACACCGACTTGCCCATGCCTGCTGAACAAAGAACTGAAGTACTGAACACATTACGCACGAATACCCAACCAGTTAAGCAGAACGTTAATTTAAAAAAAACGTCATAACTGGAAGAAATTTTACTTCCCTTGCTCACTTTCAAATATTTCATATATACATATAAATAAATTAAACATGGTAAATAACAATCTCTGAGATGTCTCCCACTACAACCATCAAGGCCCTTATCTGTCCAGCTGAATCTACATTAACAATCTAGTAATGCATGTCGGTTACACTATCAAGCTAAATGTAAATCGTTTTTATAAAAATTCATTAAAACACACCTTTTCTAAAACTCTCACAAGCATATTTTTTTTTTATGTAAATGGCTGCTACAAAGGTGTGCTTGAAACTTACAGGGTACCTTGAAAGAGTTGCATCATCACGTTTGCATCTTTGGCCAAACAGATGATCGACGCATCACGGGAATAAGGAATTTGTAAGGTGGAAGAGATTTTGCACGACAGGTCCATCTGATAGGTGAAACGTTTGCATGCTGCATGTGAATGCATGGTGCGTGTAAAAAAAAAAAAGATTTTTCTTATTCCTCGTGATTCAGGCAGTCTTTTGCGATGTGTTTGCATGTTCTTATCGCGAGGACAATGACAATATGTCAGTCAGTTCGTGTTTAGCTACCAGGTGCTAATTTGTGAGTTTTGGTTGTCTTTGGGTATGTGTGAGACGCCTCGAGAGGACAGACCGCATGGCAGTCTCATCGGATGCCCTTCTCTTTAAGTTTCTGATCCATGTCTGGGAAGGTGCTGTATCGCTAACAGACCCTTAGCTTCATGCTCTAGCTTGCAAATTTTCTGTTTCCACACGACAGCCTCTAAACATGATCTGCATACATGGGCAGCATTTAAAAATCTTCTTTCAGCTACCGCAGACTTGACTTTCTCTATCTGCTGTCAGATGTCGGGAAAGGAAATCTCTGTTTCTTATGACGCTGAACGCAAGAGCGATCACTTGTGTGACCTTCAATGGGGCATTATGTTGATGGTACAGGTGGGTGGGGACTGGAGCCAGCAGCGCTATCACATGGCCTTCGATGGGGGAGGGTAGCGATTCTGCACCGAGGTTAGAGAGGATTGACGTCCTCAGATATTGCTTCATTGACTTTCCTTGTACTGCGTAATCAGGACCCCCAGGATTACAGCTGCGATTACAAGGCTTAAAGGACTGTGATCCTCAGATCCTGGCCAGCCTGCCTTTGGACACCAGGGATCATTGATGGGTCCACTGTGCTGGGTTAGCATAAAGGGTCTTTGTTATGCAGCTCAACTCTGCTGAATATGCCAACTATGACCTGTACTGATTTCGGTCATGTGACCTGAAGCCAACCAATCAGAGCCTTTGCAAAGGAAAAACAAAACAAAATGGAGATTCCAGGAGTGAGGCTTTGTGGACTGGTGTTGGGGTGGAGGTGAGGACATTGGGGAAGCCCTGATCAGCTGTTGTCGGAACCCAGGCGTTTCTGTTGGTCTCTGAGTTTCTTGAGGAAATCATTTGATTAGACCAGATGCACTTATGCAATATTGTAAGAGCTGTCTGTTCGAAAGTAAACTGAAAACAGCGAGTGTTTTGACTGCATATTATTACCGTTACCTGCTGCTGGAAGGAAGTTCCGTGATAATCTGGGCAGTTGTGGGAATCTGTCACTGTGGGAAATTGTTGCAGGCGTGTTGATGGGCGGCTCATTTCTCTCCTAACTCCGGTAGGAACCAGAGCTGGGCTGTCACACCACGCGCTCAGCGTTGTGACTCACCAAATACCCTTATTATAATAATATTATCAAGGAAAGAAGAGAGGACTTGAGAATCAACTTGGGTGGGGACCAGTACTCCGTCACTCACCAGCCCATTTATACATGATTCTCATTAGTTAGTTCCTGTCGGGCTAAAGGAGGAGACAGATGGTACGACTATCCACCACGGATTGAGAATTTTCATTCCTCCATAAGTACTAAAAACCGGCATGCAGTCTCATCGATCCCTGCATCATTATTTTCCCTCTCAGCGCTAAGACCTGTACTCCGGCTCCCTCCTCGTGGCGACGTGCTTCGCTGCTCATTCGCCGCTCATTCGCCGCTCCACAACATCCTCGAATAAGTGCCAGATGGCACGTGGGTCCTTCTAAAATGTCATCAAAATCCATCCATGGCAATCGCGTACCCCTAGGCCTGTACAGGGCTGCGTAAGCAGCTAAAGGCTGAAGCAGGAAACTGCAGAGAACCCAACTTACCGGAAATAGTTTCCAGAATGTTATTTTGGGGCTCCAGCGAAGGGATGCGAGAATAAATGCACTTTTGGAGAAGAGGATGGTGGCTGAGTGTTTAAAAATATTTGCAAGGTCATTTTCTGCAGTTCCTATGTGTGACGTTATGCGGATTTTCTGATTGACACCTTGCTGTCCATCGAGTCTTTCTCAGTCATGTCGTAGACAACAGCACGACTTCCATCCTAGGTGTTTTGGTGCCCTGACGCTCGACTGCTAAGCCTCTGCCAGATGTGGTGCCTAGGTAGAGTAATGAGTGAAGCCAGATGCGGCAGCTTGAGAGCCATGCCCCGTGTGAATGGTGTAGCCCTTCATCCAGTGAACTGCAATACGCAGTGATCTGCAGCAAACTTGTGTGAGACTGTCAGCACTCCGTGTCAATCTGCAGTGTGTCTTTTAAGTAAATTAAGTAGGTAGCCGATGCAAGTCTCTTTATCGAGTCCCTCTGTCTTAACCTGTTGTCACAATAATTCAAGTCTAAAAATGAGTATAAAATTTGATTCAAAAATACTTAAAAAGAAGAAGCGTTTTGGAAAAAATCCAAATGTAATGGCTTTGTGATTGGGACACAGGAAAAGTAAAATTTGCCTGTAGGTTAAACCTATCATAAGAAAAATTACAACCGAGGAACTCATTAAAGATAACAAGCTCATTTGAACTTGTTAGAAATGCGTCCAGACTGATTTTCTTTTTTAGATAGAGGAAGGAATGGTATTATTATCTATATCGCCTTTGGTGACTTTTAGTAGTATAGAGTTACACTTTTTTTTTCCAGGAAAATATATATATATATATTTGCACTCATTTCCTTCTGTGACTATATTAAAATGTCTGCAGGTGCATGCATGCATGCACATGTGTGTGCATGTGCACGTCAGCGTGCCAATAGTCTTTTTTTTTTTTTTTAAATAACTTCTGTGGTGTTACTGTGGAATAGTTTGTTTGAGAGCTCAAGAGCTGTTTCCTCAACAGGGCTGTCACCTCGTTATGCTGTCTTGGGGGGGGAGCAGTTGGTACTAAGTCACAACTCGCTACCCCCCAGACGTTTTCTCCCTTGTCTGGCGTAGAACTAGAGGGAATTAGACCATCTGCTCATCCTGTCTGCTGTCAGTCGATTCCTCTCTGTATGTGTGTCTGTCTCTGTGCCTGTGTGATTGATTGTACGGCTCGACTGATTTCACAGAGGACTTCCCTATTTCAGACTAGGTCAGTTTATCACAATTAGCCTCTTTTATGGAGTGGGGGGACGTGGGGCGTCATGCAGAGATGGAGTATGAGCGCGTAGTGTGTGTGTGTGTTGAGTCTCTTTTCTAGCCTTGCCTTTCCTTGGATCCCTGAATGGATGTTGGCTAAGGTTCTAAACGTCCCACTTAGCGTGGACAGCCCCCCCCCTTGGAGACACCGGCTGTTACTCGTCTTCAGAGGAGGTAGGGTGGGGTTGCAGATGCGGAGGCCATCCAGGAAGTGGCCCAGGTGACAGTGAGGAGCTATGCTCGGCGTCGGAGTGACAGAGTGTGCATGTGATCTTTCGGCGAAGGCCGCGTGACAGGAAAACATGTCTGGCTGTGAGCTCGATCTTCAGGGAGGGGGGGGGAAGCTCCTCACACAGCCCCCACCTTAAGTGGCTGTACTGCTGAAGGTGTGGGTTTCGAAGGTGCCATTTCCATCTGCTATGTGTTGCGGTGATTAATGTTTCCGGGGGCGATCTTCTGTAATCATTGATTAATGAGGTTACCGCTTCTATGCGTCACACACACCTATACGCAAATACACACACACATACACACTGCCCCCACAATCCCGCCAAGTCCTGGCCTGTGGCTCTTACCCGCCCGTGTTCCATTACCCTGTCACATGAGAGCCGATGGAGGGGGGCAGATGGAGAGGGGCTTAATCGCGACCTCAGAGATCACACCTCGTCGCAAACGGTCACATGTGCCTCCTGGCATCTCGTGGCGCCGGCGGCCATAAATGGATCGAGGTGTCGCCATTTCGGGTTGGTGTTGGTCACCCTTTTCATCGGGCGTGGGTTTTCACACTCCGTGAAGTCCAAGCTCCTCCCGACGGCCATGTCGTGTCACCTCCCTGACTCCTGCTCTGTCTCTCTCGCCTGCAGACTGAAGGCACTGGTGTCCACAGGGGTCCGGAGTGTGCAGGCGGCTTGCGATTGGTGAGTTACTCATGCGTACACCTGTGCTTGCACACATTCGCTACATGTACACAGCACGCGCAGTGGGCCTCTGGTCCCGATTCAGCACGGTTCGTAGCATATGGCTAACAGCGACAAGCTCTGTCCCTAACTATTCTGGTATCAATGCTGCCCCCTGCTGGCAGACTGTTTATTCGGCAGGCTCAAGATGTCAAAATGTTTAGGTTCTTCTCAGAATTGGTATTCAGAGACATTTCTTTCTGCATTGTCCACAGGCTGTTCTCCCATGTGGATGACCCTTTCCTGGATGAGCCGCTGCCCCGGGAGTTCGTGTTGTACCTGCGGCCCAGTGGGCCTCTCCTACACCAGCTCTCACACTACTGGCAGCAGTCGCGCCTCATGTGTGGCAAGAACAAGGCCCACAACATCTTCCCCCACATCACCCTCTGCCAGTTCTTTATAGTAAGTTGCTAGGGATGGGGTGGTGTGGGGTGGGGTTGTGATAGCATTTCAGAATGTTCCAGAAGACTGTCATTCACTGCCTGACAGCTGTAGTCGGCTAAGGAGGTGCATATTTTTTCACTGTGCGATGTTAGCCTGTGTCTCAGTGACTCTGCTTACCTGTGCATTATTATTATTTAACTGTGCTATGTTAGCATGTGTTTCAATGACTCCATACCCATGCACTTTAATTTCACTGTGCTGTGTTAGCCTGTGTCTCAGTGACTTGCTTACCTGTGCTTTATTATTATTTAACTGTGCTATGTTAGCATGTGTTTCAATAACTCCATACCCATGCACTTTAATTTCACTGTGCGGTGTTAGCCTGTGTCTCAGTGACTTGCTTACCTGTGCATTATTATTATTTAACTGTGCTATGTTAGCATGTGTTTCAATGACTCCATTCCCATGCACTTTAATTTCACTGTTCGGTGTTAGCCTCTGTCTCAGTGACTCTGCTTACCTGTGCATTATTATTTTTTCGCTATGCTGTGTTAGCCTGTGTAACACCCTCTGCATCCTGCTCTCCAGTGTGAGGATCAGAAGGTGGAGGCTCTCTGCGAGGCCCTGCAGGCCACCGTGAACCAGTGGCGAGGCCGTTTCCCCAACCCGCTGCCCCTGGAGCTCTACACGTCCTCCAGCTTCATCGGCCTCTTCGTGGAGGAGAAGGTGGCCGATGTCCTCAAGGCCTTCGCTGCGGACTTTGCTGCCACTGCCACAGGTAAAACAGGTGAATCGCCTATGTAGGGCAAGGGGCTCTTCGCTTATTTGATGTTTTTATATATTTATATATCTGTATGTATATTAGAAATCAGTAGTAATTTGTATATTTTTTATCTTTATTTATCTCCTATTCACTATTGCTATTTTTCATGTATGTATCTCTTAGCTGCATTGTCAAGGTGACCATAATGTCCAGCAGTGTGCAGCAGATTAGGTAGTTGATTGTGCCACATGTAACATCAATCTATTGTCTGAATAATTAAAGTGTAGGAAAGAGCACTGTAGTGAGCTATGCTTTTTAAACATTTTACTTGAGTGTGTTTCACATGTGTGGGAGTGGGATGGGATGGACGTAACACAGCAATCAAATGCAATAAATAAAGCTTTCATTTCATGGAGGGGGGGGGGGGGGAGAATCCAGTGGCTTTTGAGATGGATGAAAGTGAAATCAAAAACCCAAATAGACTCTGCTGGTGCTGGATCTCCTGGGGTCTGACCCTTCTAGGGGTGGAAAATAATTAAGTTTTAGCCATGGGGGATAAAGTTAAATGAACTGAATTAATTATCATCAGCCTCAGTCAGCAGCCCTACCCCTTCTCCCCCCAGGCTACTCTTTTATGTCGGCATTTTGTGTTGTTATGTCGAGACCTCCTGTATGTTTCCGTGTCCTTTTCCACACCACAGATATCCACGTGGAGCCGCACAAGAAGCAGCTCCATGTGACCCTGGCCTACCACTTCCAAGCCAATCACCTGCCGTCACTGGAGAAACTGGCCAAGGGCATCGACGTGTCGCTGGGCTGCGATTGGCTGGCCATGCTCTATTCCCGGGACATCCGATTCGCCAATCACGAGGTATCCCGTCTTATCTTACCTCTGTGTACCATATCTGACTTAAAAAAGAATACTTCCATGATATATTTTTTTTAATTTTGAAAACATATTTTAATCAAATCCTGTTAATCATCAATCTGCTGTATGTCTTCTTCGTGTTACGATCGCTGAATGTGAAATAAATCTCAAGATATAAAAAGACTGAGCATCGCTGGCCACTGCTTGTATGTCGTAAGACAAGCTTAAAGGACCTTAAGAGTTACATTTTCCCTTAGATGTTCAGGCATTGTGTCCCAGAAAGAGAAGGACTAGCCTTAAGCAGCACATGTAAGATGCAGCTAAGATCTGAAATACAAGCGTAACGATGCCTTTAGTCACTATATTCTTTTTTTATTTCGCTAGCTGTAGCGGGTACGTTAATGTTTTAGCACTTTAATCACCAACACGGCTGAGAGAGACCAGGTTGGGTGGATTTTACTTAAAGGTTCAACAGCGGCAATGCCACTGGTTGGCATTAAGGGCAGACAGGAGGGTTTCTGATAAACACCAGGCCGCGGTTTGGCTTCTCAGGCGGTGTCACATAGCATCGTTATTTTTTTAAGCTTATACTAATTTTGATTCACCCCTGTGCAGACGCTGAGGGTGATGTACCCCTACGCCCCACAGAACGAGGACGAGTTGGAGCTGTCACCGGGCGATTTCATCTACATGTCACCGTTGGAGCAGAACAACACCAGCGAGGGCTGGGTCTTCGGCACCTCCCACAGCACGGGGGTGTCCGGCCTGCTGCCCGAGAACTACATCAGCCGGGCAGACGAGTGCGACACCTGGGTCCTCCATGGGTCAGTCCCACGAGGCGTCTTGAACGACCCTCCTTCTGGAGCCCTGCCCACGGAGCTTTCTGGAATCGGCAGTCCTGTGTGACTCAGGGAGATCAACCGCTGTGTTTGTGATCGGAAGGTCCCATAAACGCAGCAGAATAGTGACACCTCAGTTGGCCCTTAACCCCTTGAAATTTTCACTAATGGGAGTTTTCTTTACACAAATAAGTTCTGAGGATAGAATGAAAAATGATTGATTCAGAGAAATAACCAATCAGATTGTAGAGGAGGTTGGTCCAAGCAACTACAGAAGGTGGGACCAACCAATCAGATGTCACAGTCCCACCTAGTTGCTTGGACTCACCTCCTCTACAATCTTATTGGTTATCTCTCTGAACCAATCATTCTTTGTTCTGACCTCAGAACATTTTTGTCTAAGTGAAACTCCCACGAGCAAAATGCTCCAGGGTGGGCTAGATAAATGCTTGACCCCAAGCTTTGCTCTGAATTGTATGTGTGTGTTTCAAAGGACAGCAAGATGGGAAATGTGAAAAGAAGCATTCTGATGTACTCGAGCACATAAAAGCATCATTATATGATTTAATTTTTGCTTGTATAAAGGGCAAGAGTGTCAGGAGTCATCTGAAGGTGCACAGTGTCCAGTGAGCTTAGTAGCTGCTTGGTTTGTGATACGCTTTTCAATGGTGCAGGTCCTACTCCTTCGGCTCCGCCTCCCCTTCTGCAGCGTTGGGCGCCATGGGCGGGGCCTGTGATGGGCAGCTGGACAGTCGGCACCTAGAGGAGTCCAGCCTAGGGGATCTGCACACTTTCAGTAACATCTGTCACCCGTTACAGGTACTGCACCACAAAACTGGGCTGTCACTGAATGTATAATGATATATAGTCTTACGCCAGTAAACACATATATGTTTCTGTTAAGTCTGTTCAGCTTCAGAGCGGCATCTGAAGCTGACCTTCTGTTTGGGTTGTGCTTTTGTAACCTCAAGCAATGTACTTAATCTGAATTGCTCATTAAAATAGCCTTATTAACGAGGCTGGTTAGGATAAGCATGTCGGTTAAACTCAATGTAATGGAACCATGAAGGTGCTGGATGTTTGTCATCAGTAACTGAAACCAGAGTGGGTTTCAGTGCTGCTGTGTCTCCGGCTTCTGTGCCGGATCGTCCCACCACAGGGGCTACAAATCAGCAGCCAATCGCAGCTGCCCAAGCGGTGCTTCTTCGTCTGTCGTCACGGCGAACGGATGGACGTGGTGTTCGGGAAACACTGGTTCAACCAGTGCTTTGATGCCAAAGGTGAGAAACACCTTGACCAGAGTGGAACGGACCACACCCAGCCAGACTTTGAGCTCTCACATCCTTTAAATATCAAACACTAAGGAGGTCTTTCATCTCATTAGTGTTCATCCACAGTCCAGTGTTATAGCGGTCAATGCGCAACATGCTGTGCATTTTACGTTTTTAAATGGTGAAACCGATTTATTGGTTGAACAACTTTCTTCCACCAGTTTAATTAAATATTTTGCTCAGATGTGACCCAAGCCACCATCATTAATTTAGAAACTATTGTTAATTTGAAGTTTCCATTTCCATCGCTTGTAAATTCTGTAATTTTAAATAACGTTAATTTTAATTAAATATTATTATAGTGCATAGATTTACTCCGCTGATTCGCCTAGCTGGCACCGTGGGGGAGTGGTTACAGAAAATGAATCTACACCCTTCTGACCAATCAGATTTGAGAATTCTACAGCATTCTACAGCTTATTTGCCCCCGAATGTTCTGCTTTGCTCATGGGATATCAGCTTCTGAAATATAGCAGATGTCCGCGTACGAGTTGGAAATCGGCGCGTGCCGCAGCCGGCTGTTGAATGCGATGCCGCTGCAGGTCGATACGTACGAACCAACCTCAACATGCCGGCCAGCCTGCCCCCTCGGATCGGGGGCTACCGAGACTACGAGAAGGACGGCCCTATCACTGTGTTCGGCTCCACGCAGGCCAGGCTAGTGGGTATGTGTGCGCTAAGCGTTAACGCTAACAACTCTGATAATAAAGGCTTGGGTTGAATTTCCTTTGGAGTCTTACATCTCTTCTCTTCCATTTTTTTTTAATTTCCTGTGTGTGTACATCACAGGGGAGGCCCTGCTGGAAAGCAATACGGTGATACATTTTGTTTATTCCTCACCATCCCTGCGCTGTGTCCAGACCGCCCACAGCATTCTCAGAGGTACAATATGCAATATGCTTCATCCTCTGAGAGCCCCATCCCCCCACACACACCCTTCTCTGTGCTGAAGGGATTTCATTCAGGAAGAAGTACAGTAACTCCTCCCCCCCCCCACCATCCCCCCAGGCCTCCAGCAGGATGGGAAGCTGAAGATTCGGGTGGAGCCGGGACTTTTTGAGTGGACCAAGTGGGTGTCGGGTACGTCGCTGCCTGCCTGGATCCCCCCCGCGGACCTGGTTGCAGCCAACCTGAGTGTCGACACAACGTACAGGTGGGGAACACGGCAGAGGCTGAGTGTGCTGAGCGCCGTGGGGGCAGGCTGTACCCCATCAGGGGTTTCACTCTTTATAAGAATAAATATTATATTTATTGCTTTGGATAAAATAAATATATAATTGAGAAGGCAGGGTCAGCCAGTCACCGGGGGCAATTGGGGGTTAATTGCCTTGCTCTGGGGCCCATCGGTGACATCACTCTGTTGATAACTGGATTTGAACCAACAACCTCCTGGTCATGGGTGCAACATCCCAACCTGCATAGCTGCATCCCACCCCGGTTTCTGTATAATTTCATGTGGCTGGTGCTAAAATGCCTGCATTCCCCAGACCTCACATACCCATCAGCAAGCTGGGTGTGTCTGAACCTTACGAGACCTACATCAGCCGGAGCTTCCAGGTGACCAGGGAGATCCTGGCTGAGTGCAAAAGCAAGGGTAAGCTGCTGCAGCCATTTAACAACACAGCCAAGCCACTCCCATATAATGACTGGTTTCTGCTGGTTTTAGTTCAGTCACTCCCCGTGTATTTACGCAGTAAACCGCCTTCCCTGCTGTGTCAGGGGCGAATCAGGATCTAACAAACAGCTGCCTTCTAAACTCCCCAGCGCTGTGGACCCCGGAGCACTGGAAATCTTTCCCCAGTTACTGTCATGTCAAGTAATGCTGCCATCTCACCTCTGAAGGAAAAACCTACAAACAGAAAATATAGCGCAAATACATTAATCGGTGACTCCCAGATGTGTTTGCTAATACACGTTTTGACCCAGAAGTGTATCCCGCATCAATACGACAGAAAAAACCCTCTGTCTGTATAACAAACATGATTAATAAAAACGATCAGGCCAGTCCAGGCTAATTAATGTTTGTTTTTTGCCCTACACTTGTTTTACAGCAATTATTGCTTGAAAGTTACTCTTTTTGTATAAACTTTTAAGGCTTCCTGCACCTTTCTGTCCCCCCCCCCCCTCCATGCTGGGCCCCCATCCAGGGAACAATGTGCTGATTGTGGCCCATGCCTCGTCCCTGGAGGCCTGCACTCGCCAGATGCAAGGCCTCAGCCCACAGAACTCCAAGGACTTCGTGCAGGTGGTTCGGAAGGTCAGTGTGCTCTTTGCCTCGTTCGGGTCCGCCGGCTTCCTGTTCCGCTTTCCTACTTTATTCTGTCATCCTTTCTTCTGTTTCTGTCCATCTGCTTTCTATTATGTAAATGTGTGTCGTCCCCCCCCCGCCCCCCATACACACACAAATGCCTTGTCGTTCTTTTATTTTGATAAGTTTCACTCAGTTTGTTTCATGTAGTTCCTCTCAGCGTGACTCTCCCGCTTTTTTAAGAAAGGTTCGGCAATGTGAGAAGCAGACTGAAACGGATACATGAAAAACGTCATCACGGTCAATGTGGGGACATGCGTGTGTGTCTGTGTGTGCTTCTGTATGTCTGTATCTGTGTGTGCGTGTGTGTGTGTGACCTTACAGCTCTGTACCTGCCCTCCGTTTCAGATCCCCTACCTAGGCTTCTGTGCATGTGAGGAGCAGGGCGAGACTGGGGTGTGGCAGCTGGTGGACCCCCCCATCCTGCCTCTGACGCACGGGCCGAACCACAGCTTCAACTGGAGGGAGACTCTGCTACAAGACTGAGCCCACAGGGCACCCGAAACATCACGCCAGAGCCCCTGTGAGACCCACACGCACAGGACTGGGATCCACACCCTGCCCCAAACTTCTGCTTCCTCAACTTCTAATGTATTTGACTCTCAAATTGGACCCAGACAGCAAATTGGATACCTGACCGGTCTCCCACCAGCTGCATTGGACGCACTGCAGTGTAACGCACCCTGACGTCATCGACATGCATATGTAAACGTACAAGCTGGTTCCCTGCTTTGGACATGCGTGTGCGAACACGGGCATGAGCGGCTGTGCGTTTCGGGAGATGATCAGAGCTGTGGAATCGCGGCCGTGGGCCCATGCACTCGGGTTTGACTGTGACTGCCGATGGAATGTGTGACTGCCTGGTAGCCCTGCCTATATTCGAAATGCCCCATGGCACAGGTGCGTGGAGATGAGTTGTCCTGTCCAGCTGTCAGTAAGTATGGGGAGCCCTGTTGGCCAGTAAAGGGCAATGGCGAGTCTTGTTGCACTTCTCTGCTGATCTGATGGGTCACATTTTCCGTTTGGGTCACTCCTCCCATCTGCCTATTCATCTGGCTGCTGTGAGTCCGTGGTCAGAAACCGTGTGAAGTTCCTGAACTCTTTTTTTTTACCCCAAAAACATAAGATATGCGCTGTCCACCCATAGGTGACACAAATTCCAGAAGGTACCATAAAGTTGTGGGAAGCACAAAAATGGCCCTTTGACAATCAGACATAGATATTTTGATAGTTTAGTAGCAGAATCAGAGGGGGCACATATTAGTTTTCTACTTTATTTTCATGTGATTTGTTTCAGATTCAGAGTGACTGAAGGGTTTCAGATTCATACAATTAGGCATTTTTTACAGCAATTCAAATAAAGTTTGTTTCCCTCAAGGGTACAACAGCTATGTCCCACCTCCAAATTTGAACCTGAACCAGCCCCAGTAGGTAAGTTCACAGGCATTTCTGCACAAAGCAAGCTTAGGTTTTTTCAGGAGAGAAAATTGAGAGGAGGCCTCTAATTTGTATCGGGAGGGGTCAGTCTACAGGAATACCCAAATTTAATCCATCTCTCTTTTGTAAATAATACCTTATCCGGCTTATGCTATGGAGTCTGTTCCAGGGAGTGTGGTAAGACAAGGTAAATCCTGGCCAGGACTCCAGTACGGCTCACTGACATGCAAATCTGGGTTTTGATCCAACTCGTAGCCCTGCGGGGTTTGAGGCATCGATACTACCCACTGAGCTACAGTCCTTTGACGTAATTCTCGCAAATCTCAGCCAAGGCGGTTTGGCCGGATCCTGGCAGCCAGAACAGGTTAAATGTGTCGTTTAGAAAAACCATACCTGCAAGGGGTTCTGCTCATACGCTTTAGATACTTATCTGTTACTGGACCTGTTACATGCATACGTCGTATTTAATTGACTGGATAAGTACTTTTGAGTACTTTGGTCACTGGAAGTGAATCATGGACAATATGGAGATTTAGGAATATTGCAGGCTCGAAAATTCCAAACCATGAATGTGGCTGATGAGGGGTGAGAGACCCTTTATCCTTTTCATTATCTTGTCTTCCAGACCCATTCAACAGATTTGCAGGGAGTTTGTGCCTCACTTTCTGCTGTTTTGACCCCCCTCCCGTACAGAAAATGGTTGATTCCATGCTGCCTTTTGGCTAAACTAAGTCATTCTTTGGTTATCGATCCGTTGTGGTTCATGCTGGGCAGGAATAAGTCGCTTTTGCCTGCATTTTCTTAGTCTATCAGGGCAGGTTTCCAAGAGGCAAAATATCAATGTTGAAACATAATTTAAAAAAATTACTTCTGGTCGACCGCTTAATTTTAGCATTCATCCCACACGCTGTGTGTATTTACTCTGAAATTAGTTTTTTTTAAGCTTTTATTTCTTATTTAAGCCTATAGAGTTGTTTTTTTCCACATCCAGTTGGCTAGAACGCGTGAGTAACCTTCTTTTATGAAATCTCGCTTTTCCCTTGGCCAGCAAGTGGGCTAATCGCCAGCTTCCGTTCAGCCTCAGCTTCTGCCGGCGTCCAAGGTCCACAGCATGGCGCTTTTACACCTTGCATTCAAGGTGCAGAATGACTTCACAGGAGCAACGTAAAAACCCATGTGATCCATTGTGCTGGTTTGGGGAGATCTGCGCCATCTTTGATTATTAATTAGAAGTAGCCAAGGAGGAGTGTCTAGTCTTCTGCTTCTATGCTTACTACCTCTAACGGTCCTGGGGCCTGTTTCACAAGGCAGGATTTCTTGCTTAGCCAGATAACTTGCCAGATTTACGGTAGTCTGGGCTAAATGTAAGTTGATTAAAATAAAGCCTATTTAGTCCAAACTACCTTAAATCTGGCAAGTTTTCTGGCTAAGCAAGAAATCCTGCCTTGTGAAACAGGCCCCTAAACGGGGACTTTGTATGAAGAAACAGTGGATGACAGCTGGGATGTTTGTTTTTCTAACTTAAAAAAAAGAGAGAGGTTTCAAACTTTTCGCCAAGGAAAATTTGAATAAATAATGAATCATATCTGTGCTTTTGACACAATGCACTCGAAAGGTTATGAGATATCGGAATGACAAATTTGTTTCAGCGCTGAAAGGAACAGTAATCCAATTAGGTTCAATACCATGATTCGATTCAATTCAAAATATAAATATTTTATGATGCCAAAGTATTACGGAAATAGAGTAGAATGTATCGATATTATCAATTTCAAAGTTTACTTCAACAGGCCAACAGTTAAGCAGCAGAAACTAGCATCAAATGGTACTACATGCTGTAGAATTGAACATGTACATTCCTTACATATTGGATTTCTTTAATTCTAGTATATCGTGATACTGAATGATGCCACGCTGAATGGTTCCTATGTAATGTGAACCAGAGGGCAGGCCTGGCACCACCATACAGACCAGAGCCAGACCAGGCTTCAGTGGACAGCGGGCAGCCTTTGTGCATCCTCATAGTAACTTTGTAAACCACAAGCACCGTTGACTTCACAGTATAATGCGTGAATTCGACAATTGCTAATTGTAATGGGACAGACTGGCGTTCTAATGTGTCCATCCTAACTGTACTGTTGTAGAATATATATTGTCCTCTGTTCTGTGTCCCTGTGTTGAGCTATATGCCTTTGTAGCACTTCACACTGACTAATATATCAATGATATTTAGTTACATACTGCTTGGTTGGAGAAACATCTTAGTCTCATTAAGACTTATGCCATACATATTTATTCAATCACTTGAATGGCAGTTATTGATTATGCAATTTGATTTAGTCCCTTTATAAAATATGAAGACCTTTGAAATTTGGAGATCTTAACCACACACACACACACACACATTACATATCTATGTATGGATATGCAATATTTCAATACGTAAAACTTCCATTGGTTATTTATATATACTTTAGAAAAGTAAAGACTCCTGCATATATATGACCAAAAAAGAAACACAGAGTTTAATTATTTTCTATTTATTTCTTTCCTGTTGAATCGGTGGTTGAGTTTTCCATTTTCCACCCCACTTACATAATTTTTTGCTTCCCTGTTCGCTCCGTCAAAAAATGTGTTAAAATGAAGGATTTTCACCTGCCTCGTGCTTACTGAAGTTAATTAAATTGCAGTCACAGGTTTGCTCCGTACTTGCGTGAGCGGACGGGACGAAGAAGGCGAGTGTAAAAGACCCGAACCCATGGCGATCTCTTTACTTGAAAAGAAAATAAAGAACAACAGCAACAACGACAACAAAAGGTGTTGAATGCTTTATATATTTAAATTATTGTTAATTTTATATGCAGCTGCAAAATAGTGTTTTTAAAAAATGTGTATTCTATTTTGTTGCAAATGATTGGTAATGACTATTATAATGATTTTCTGCTTAAGGAAAATATAAATTATGTTTGCAAATAAATGTTTATTGCCATAATCTGTGTCATTTCTTGTTGGGAGGAGTATAATGATGAATTTAAGCAGACTATTATTCACTAAGTAATACTTTCGCAATTCCACTTGCATTTGTGTCCAGTCACCCGTTTCTTTCATATTTATCCAACAGAAGGTCGCAGTAATACGCTGCCATTAGATGGCGCTGTACACCGGCATGACGACGTAACGAAGAAAAAAAGATACACATTTGCGTTCAGTGATTTTGTCATTTCTTTAGTTTAGGGCTAATATTTTTAAGTTAAGTTTAATTAATCAACATAATTTATACCAGCAACTACGCTATGCTCATTAGCGAACATTATAGTCGAAAATCTTTGGGGGAAGAGAAGTTAGGAACAGAAATGCCGCTAGTTTCACATCGTACACGGAATATGATTGTATTTCTGTTTTTGTTTTCGAATGTATCGAGGTTACCGACAACACGTTTTTGTCGTATGGATAATTTTATACAAATTGCATAATGCAGTTTAGCTAAGAAGTAAGTATTGCAGTCGGTTGAATATCACATGCCGTACAGTTTGTGACGCTATCAGTGATTTTTTTATACAGTAGTACGATTGATATAAAGATCTTATATTTTCAATAGTATTGTAAAACTACATTATTTACTTATTTTACTTTACCAGGGCAACAGTATGTACAGGTCTATGTCACATATTAACGGCAGAAAGTACGACATCCATCGTCTGCAGTGTGACGTAGTTTTCGCCAATAACGTGTAGTTGCGGTAAGGAATCGCTAGATGTTGCTAAATGCGCACAATTATGTGCAAACCAGCACGAACCTTACTTTGCCAGTCGTTGCACAAAGGAAACGTCTGAAACCCTTCGAATGCTGTAAAACGCTTCCGTACGCTGATGGCTGCAATGAGGTCGCCATTGTCTCTAGTGTATTCTAATCTTTCTGAATGCTGTATCCCAGACAGGGCCTCTGGACAGGCCTGATAAGGAACTAAGGTCCTGTGGCCTGTCAGCACTTCTGGGGCAGAACGGGCAGGGCAGCTTTGTGAAAGACGCGTCTGTGCCCTTTTTTTCCCTCCCGGAGATGAGGTGAGCTTTCTACTCAGTGGAGATGATGAGCTAGAAAGATGAAAGAAAATAGTGGGTGGCGAGTTAAGAAAAGGATAAATCTCATGTAGCGCTGTTTCCCAGGCTGCCCAAAGTGTTGGAGATAGCTCCTCCCCCCCACATTGGCTAATTTCACCCGATGTAGCGGCTGGCACTCGCGCTGGGCTCCAGTTTCAGCCAGCCTCAGCGACAGACGGTTTAAAGCTGGGCAACGAGTTTATGCTGGAGCCAGCCAGGGACATGCAATATCTGTTCCCCTTGTCCTGATATAACCTCTGCTTTCTCTTCATCTTTCTATATCAGATCCTGATGGTCTTAGATCCAAGTGTATTCAGAAGAAAGATGCCTCATCCTAGAAAAGCCCTTTCGATCTCGAGAAACCAATCAAAATTAAACTAAAAGAAATTTCAAAACCGCGCAGTCTGGGGAAACAATGTTTTTTTTGTTGAACTAAAACCAGATGTGCTCAGGGAGGTAGGTAGCAGAGCCTGTTCTCTGTTGAGGTTTGCATGGGAACCCAAACAATGAATCTGTTGGTGTGCTGGTGTGTACCCTAAGCCCTGACTTCATTTGATCCATCGTGACCTATAATGAATGACTTGGGCATTGATGCTTTGTACGCGGCACTGTCAATGTTGTGCTGCACTTTCCAAGTCCTTAGTTAAGTTGCTACTTATGGATCAGAATGATTTGATTTCCTATGGGAGTATTGAATAGCCCTGTGAATTAAACTGTTTTTATTCCGAATCCTTCCAAAAACAGTATTGCTCTATAGTTCAAGTTTAGCTAGCAGGTAGCATAATAGTAAAGAATTTGTAACCAAAAAATCTCCGGCTCATGTCTCAGAGCAGATACTTCTCCGGTTTCATACAAAAAAATATTCAGCTGTATAAATGCGTAGAAGTTTAAAACTGTATAGTAAAAGAAATTGCTTTGATTAAAGGGTCTGCCATGATTAAGTCATTATCCTATGATTCCAATTTGGATTCTGTATAACAAGGAGATAACCTACCAGGCTAAAAAGTTAATATGGAATAAAACACATCACTATATTCCATCCAATCAAATTGCATCCAGTTCTTAACCCAAACACAAAGGGCGTCATTTACAGGCTTGCAGATGAAACTCAGCCTAGAGAAACGTCTGAATGGTGTGTTTTATTCTAAAATTGTCAGGCATTGGCAGGAAAATTAGGATGTGCAGGGGGTAGATCTGCATCTCATTGTATGTATGCATTGAATAATTTAGGACGGCTTGTGTCAGTTCGTTGCCACATGAGTTAAAAGCACATCTGTATAATACCACAGGTATCCTGACCTACTGTCACCCCGGGATACTTTGATATCACCGCTTTTAAGAATAATGAATAATGCATGAAGAATGCAGCTGAATGTGCCCTCCGTCCCTATTTTGTTTTCCTGATGTTCTGATGCTATATGAAGATTAATATTTGTTTTTTTTTTTTGGTCGTTTAGTTCCTTGACTGCTTTTCTGTGTTGTTCTTTATAAACGCTGTCAGCTGGTTCCTTCTGTTTTGTACACGGTCTCTTAAACATCTATAACAGTCGTACCCTGTTGGCGTTAAGGGGGAATCGACATTTGCGGGATTTGACTGAGCCTCATCTGCTTGGCTCCCCGTTATGCTGGCCTTGGCCAAGCCAATCTCCTGCTTGAGATAAGGGGAGCATTAGGGGCCCTAATCTGAGCTCTGCATGAAGGGTCAGCAGCTTTTCATTATATTTATTAATTGTCTTGAATGACGTCCCAATCAGCTTAGCCCCGGCTGTTGGCGATCTGCTTCCCAGAGTCCTTATCTCTGTCTGGACTAGTTGCTGACTCTGACAAGCTCAGGCCATGGTTCCTAGTCACACACATTGCTTTTATGCTGACTTTCATCCACTCTTTCCCCTGAACTACAACTCTAACTCAGTATACAGGATGCCACCAGCAGTACGCCGCCATTTTTGCATTTAATTTTGGAGTCGGCCTGTAAAGTTATTGCTGAATCTTTTTTTGTGATCGAGCATTAAACCCTGATACCTCTTGGCCGCCGCGTTTAAGAGGTGCTGGACGGACCTGCTCGCGCTCTATTCCTGTATATGTGCCCAAAAGCTAGAAACATGTGATGATGCCAGGGATTGTTCAAAGCCATGAAAATATCCTGGGAAAAACAACAGAAGAGTTCGCCGTGAAAATCTACGGTCTAATTAAAAAGTAGCATTTTGTGCATAAATTCTGTGCCACGACGAGGTAAAAAAAGGTACAAGGTGTAACCCTTCAACATGTTGTTTCCCAGTGTTGCATCTGCAGTAAGTATTACCTCCAAGATGTAGCTTAAAAGCACAGCTATGTTTGATGCTCTGATATTAACTGGCTCTTGAAGCACTGGGCTAATGGAAAGTGACTCGCTAATGGAAAAAATTTTCCAGCTCCTGGTTAAGTGACATTTCTTAGGATAAGCAGAGCTTATCAACTCAAACTGGGGGTGGACATGAGCTGAACGAATATGATGCCACAGGTGATTTTCAAGCTCACCAGGCCTGTGGCGGGTAATCATTGGCTGTCAGAAGGTCATTACATTAACTAACCTACATGTGGATGGACAAATTACCGATCGACATTATCTGATTGTTCTGAAATTCACCGTGAGATGAGAGTCCCTTGATTCCATAGCTGCTGCCGGTCAGGAGTCATGGATACAAATGCTTGTTAATGCTGACAGATTATGTTGAAGAGTCCTGGCATTATGGAGGCTGTATCGTTGCCTGTCTTGACTCAGCAGGCTAAGTCTCTGTGCCTCTGATCAGAAGCTTGCTGGTTTGAGCCCCAGCCTTGGCAGAACAGTCATATGTCTGTGGGCCTTTGCAAGGCCCTTGACCCTCAGTGCCAGAGGTGCTGCTTGTTAGCTCACCCTGCTCTATCACCCCAAGCTATGGAGAGAGTAGTTAGTGAGAAGAGCTATTCCAATGTATCTGTAATTGTGCAAATAAAGTGTGTTTGCTTGTTTTGCTTTGTTGTGCTGTATTGATCTTAATACGACCTTTGACCTTTTGGAATGCGTGTTGCAATGGTGGTGGACCATTCCGTATGCACTCCTGGATATAGAAGATGGCAATAATTGTGCTTTGCGTGTATGATAGGGATGACGAGGGAGACTGAAAGGATTCCAGAGAAAGGACAGGAGCGGAGGTCATGTTACTGCGTCTTTCCTGTGGTCGGCAGTAGACGTCCGCCTTCGGGAGGCAGGGCGCAGCGAAGGGAGGCGATGGCGTTAGCATCGGTGGTGCCGCGTCTGTCTGGGCCGCATGTCATTTTGGCAGCACCCTCATCAATTGCGTCTGTAGCTATATCGACGCTATCAGTGCCATCGCTTTCGAGAAGCTGTTTCTCATTACGCGTTTGCCGGCCGCCATCTGATTCTCTAAAATGAGAAAATCTACAATCCTTCTGTTGGCTTCATATGCGCTGACCTATTTCTGTGTCCTCTCTCGACAACATAGCACTGCATGGACTAATCCGTGTTTATTTGAAAGAAACAAAATCACTAAAGACCATTTTATTTACTTACTGTGCAGTTGGTGTCGTGGGAGAGGATTCTCCGTGCCATTAAAGAGCTAATTCAGAGGTTGCTGCATTTATATAGATATTGTAATTTGAGAAAAATTGAAAACCAGCTTTTGCTCATTTGTGATTTAACTTAGATGCTGACATCATCCCAGTAAAATCATCCTTCCACATCCTGTTAATACGTGTACCTGCCGTGTCAAACGTCTTCACTCAGTTGTCATATTCAGGATTCAAGGATATTTCTGCGGCATCTTGCACAAACATCTTGTCCAGCTTTCATTGTATAAATAATTGGTATGAAACGAAGCCATTAAACTATTGAATTGCTTTTTCTGTGACAGTTTGTGGACAATACGTTGCCAAAAACAAATACAAAGGCAGCAAGAGGCTTATATATGTGAGCAAATCGAATCAGTCTCATATTACTTTTATATTATTTTGTTTTGCTTTAGTTTGGAATTCGTCTAAGTTTTTTACTTTATTCTTGTTGGGTTACCAGTGTGTGAAGTTGCAGCTCTGGTCAGACAAAAGGCAAGAACTGTTGTGCCTGAAAGTCTTTGAACGGACAAGGATTATTGGAAACGAACTGGGAAAGAAGTGAGGGACAAATGTAGCGAAACGAAATGGAAGCCCTGAGGTCATACCGTCTTTCCGCTGTGGATTTCCAGGGAGCAATAAGATCTACGCAACACCGGAGAAAATTAACGGTAGCACTTGCATTTAACATTTAGTTTGCTTAACTGTTACCCGACCAATGAAAGTTAGAGCAGCGACAGTATAATTTAGTTAATGCCACAGTTGCTGACACTGACGTTACTGAACATACAACGAATAGGCAGCGCCGTGTAGAAAGTCCAAATACAGCTTTATCATGATCATATGAGTTACAACGTGTATATACGTGTTAAAATTCCTCTTTTAATCTTCCTTAATATTTAAATGTAAATTTTAACCCTTCTGTGGGATTCAGACAGCCATACTGAAGCCTGCGGAGGAGAATTCTAACATAGGCATCAACAGGTACCAGGCTCCATTTCCACCTACAGTACTGATAAAACAGTGAATCATTTTGATCGTAGAGGATGCTGAAGGAGAGACTCCGGTTGATAAGATAAGCAGTCGTATTACTTGGTGTCCAGTACATTTTGGTAACTCCTGAGTCTTACTGGAACCAGCTTTTAGTACAGATTTTAATTCACACACGGCCAGTCGTGCCAAAACAATCATTTGTTAAATGAAAAATTTGGCATATAGTTCTTCTCCGGAGTTTTATAATCGCCCTGAACCGATGGTTTGATTTTTCTGTGCATTTTTCACTGATCTGCGGGTACATTCACAATTTGCTTGTGTCTCGTTTCGGAAAAAACACCCTTGGGAGTTTAGGGCTCAAGAAAGTGATGAAAGAGTTTAGGGACATTTACTTAAGCGTGGTTTGTTAGTAATTTGTTGGCTAAAATAAATTTAATGTATAATTTACTATGACCTTCTATCAAGAGCGGCCTTGTCCTACCCAAACGTTCTCATGTTCTACCCGTAGTTTTTGACAGTTCAGCCTTTCCAGAACCACGGTTACCCCCCCCGATGGCTATTTATCTGTACTGACACTGTAGACTGGGACCTTAATAAATGGATACATATGCAGACTTCTGGGTCTTCTGTTTAGATGCCTGACGGCAGGTCAGAGGTCGTCAGCAGGTCAAGGGTCATCTCAAAATGACTTTGATCAATGGGCGTGTTTTGAAATATCCGCCCATTTGCCCCCGGAGGTCTGCCTTAACAGAAGCAGGGGATTAATTTGACCCCCCCTACAGGTGCAATGACGGGAGGTGGGGG
>JAODJX010000040.1:17075151-17089001 GCA_026776945.1 Isichthys henryi
ATCGGCCCTTTGCGCGCGTCCTGCGACTCACCGCCGGAGGAGCACCAGGAAGCTGATGGTAGGAGGACACCATCGGCCCTTTGCGCGCGTCCTGCGACTCACCGCCGGAGGAGCACCAGGAAGCTGATGGTAGGAGGACACCATCGGCCCTTTGCGCGCGTCCTGCGACTCACCGCCGGAGGAGCACCAGGAAGCTGATGGTAGGAGGACACCATCGGCTGTTTGCGCGCGTCCTGCGACTCACCGCCGGAGGAGCACCAGGAAGCTGTCTCCTCTTCAAAGCTTGACCTTCAGTGTTCCTCCTTTTTTTTCAATAGGCAGAAAAATAGGGAGGGGCTAATATATATAGAGAGTGAAGGTCAGCGGTTGGATGGGTGAGCGTTAGAATAGTCTGCACTTATCAGATGTTTCCACTTTGATCTTGAGTCTTATAGATGGACCAGATGGCCAGAGGCTGACGAGGCATCGCTACAGTAACATACAGTGTGAGGAAATACAGCATTTGCTTCTCAGTTTGTATGAACTAGACTGGGGTGGCCAATCTTATCCACAAAGGGCCAGTGTGTGTGCAGGTTTTTGGGGTGACCTGTATGTCAGCTGGTAAAACCCAGGTGTGAGGACTCTTCAGCCAATCAGTCCTCTAATTAGTAATCTAATTATGGAGTTGCAGCAAAAACCCGCATACACACCGGCTCTTTGTGGATAAGATTGGCCACCCCTGAACTAGACTGTAGAAGGAGGGATGATTTTAGATTGAGAGTCAAGGAATTAGATTATCAGTCACTTCGCGTTTAAAAATAGGGAGCGACGTTTGTCGTACGTCTTAAGCCGTCTAAAAATAAAAGTGTGTACCTCTTCATTGGAAAGGCTGACATTCTGGTCTGTTTGGTGCCTCGATTCCACCAGCGTGGTGCTGGGCTGATTCTCGCTTGGTGCCTTTTGAGAACCTGCCCGGGTTTCCACCAGCCTCAAAAAAGAACGGAATGGAACTGTTACATAGGCAAGTAAGAGTAAAGTAAAGGTTCATATGTATTCTGATTTTTTAGGTTTATTTTTAATTTAAGTACAAAAAACCCCAAAAAAAACAAACAATGAGTTTTCAGACTCTTTTGCCTGTATCCTCTTTTGTTTCCTTAAAGGCTCCCCTGTCTTTGTGTGTAAGTGAGTTTATTCTTTATTCTTGCTTGCTGATTTACTAACGTCCTTTTAAGGATCACGCAATAAAAGGACATTTGGACAATTTTGCTGTCCACCTCATGAGTTCTTCACCACCCAAGTGCCACAATATTTTGTATATTCGCTCTGTGGCATGTTTATAGTTTATTATTAAATCTGGCCGGCAAGTCAAGCATTTGTTTTCCACAGAATTAAAAACGAAAACTATTTAATGTTATTTTGCTAATAAGTTGGCAAGTTGTTTCACTGCCAGCACCGAAGATATTAGACTAAACTATATCGGCAATGGGTTGAATTTTCAGAGAATGCGGAAGGTTTGGATGCAATAACTCATCCCACTTTTGCCGACTTTATGGTTCCAAATTCTGAGATCAGCTTTTCTGCGATGCCCTTTCGGGCCCAAGGCCAGTTTTTTGCGTTGGAAATACGTAGAACCAGTTCTGGATTGGGAAGAAGCCTGGCACTGGTTCTGGGACCACATTGTTGAGATTGTGTACTACACCTCATGCCATCCTGTATGACGCTGAATATGTTCAGTGGCACCTTTGCTTCCTTCTTTCAGTTTATTCCACATAAAACAGGCATTTTATGTATATTTTGAAACATGCTAATTGAACAGCATATCTCCAAAGCTCCCTATGTCCATTTTTTATTTTTGTTGGGGTGAGACCACCAATGACCTAAAATCAGACTTCCTCATCATACAGTATTGGGAAGACACACTCACTCAGTCCTCATCTAATCCAACTTTCAGTAAATTTTCCAAAACTCACGTCCACAGAAATGATATTTACTTATGAATTACACAGCGTCACTTTCGGACATTTGCTCCTCTTCTAGTCCGTGTTGCTATTGCTGATGGTAGAGTTATTGTTTACAAGGGAAAATATGCAAGTCAATGTTTAACCCTTCGTAATGCAGCTGAAAATGAGCCCTTATTTTGTTGGGTCTTTGGACAAATTTCCACCCAAAAATTAAAATTTCTTCATTGACAAAATGAATAGCGTGAAGCTAGGTGATAGTTTGGTATGGTTTTGGTATGCAACAAGTGTGCTGTCAGTCTACTGTAGCAAAGCATGGGGGCGGGCTCCCCGCCAATGCTTGCGGCTTATTGGTCATTTGAGAATTGGAGCGCATCACAAGGATGTCCTAGAAATCCCCTTTTTAAAGGTTTCCACGCAAGTTGTAATTTCTGTTGGCTGACCTGGAAGTTCCACATAGGATGATAGCAGTAAACTCCAGTGTAGATCTGGTCTGCTTCTCTGCACATGAGCCTGCTGCCGTGCTCAGGTGAAGAACAGAAAACAGACGACAGCCCACACAGTGACCTACAGGCGATTACAGTACATGCATCTTTCTGTTGTGATACAACCATCTTTTTCAGTTCAGCACTTTCCTGTCTATTGATATGTTACTAAATCCAATAATATATTTTTTAAAAGTAAAAGTTTCTGATCCTCATTTTTCTTGTTCTTGAAAAAAAAAATGTTTAAAAGACAAAATTACTCGTGAAAATTAAACGAGTACTCGGTTCGAGCTTCAACTACAGAAAAAGCAACCGATGGCATGTGAAGGCATTGAATTTCATCGGAATTCCCCTTCAACATGCCTTAACTATCAAAAATCTTGCAGAAATGTGACCTGTGTCAGACATGACCAGCTACTCCTTGGTTACCGCACTCAGACATGCCTCCACTAATCCTGGTTTGCGGGACCCACGTGAAGAGGAAGAATCGCTTTAGCGCTCTGTTGGAAGTGAGAGAGACGTTGGTGGCTGATGAACTTTGGGTGGATTCACATGGGGGGGGGGGGATGTGGGAGCTTGCCAGAACCAATGCAGAGCTGACCGTGCTCTGCAACAAGTGGCCAAGTTTGGGCCGTGGCCTCGACCTGGAGACAATGGCTGTCTTTGTGCGGCAAGTATCTGGCACTGGGATTAGTCATTAGTTGTTAGATGTCTTCTGCAGGTGAAGTTGCTCATTGTAACCCCTTCCAATAAATATGTCTCAGTTCTCGGCCTCGCCCTGCTTGCTTTCACCCAACCCTGCTACCTCCGCCACAGGGCTTGCGCCTCGGATGCCCTACTGTCTGCCAGGCTGGCGTTCCCACTCTCGGCGACGATCCAGGCACACACATGCATAAGCATATGATCGTGTACATATGCACGAATTTACACATCGGCATGCTCACCCACATATGCATGCTGACAGGCTACGCAGCCATCCTCCCACCGACACGCACACACATGCCGTCCGCGCTTCGACATATGCGGCGAGCTATATGTTTTGGCTGCTTTTTTTGTTTGCTTGGAGAATAACGTGCCCACTGTGAAATCGAGTGTGGCATTTTACAGTCGGCCTGCTGTTTGAAAACTAGAGTTAGCTAAACAATGACACGTAAATGTAAAAAAAAAAAAAAATTTTAAATTAAATGAGAGAGACACAAATTCAGAGAAATGTTTATGCTCGTAGGGTTGCAGCAGATTCACAATCTTCTCTTTCTCGCTGCCTCTGAGTCGCAGAAAATAAAGGCGGCTGGAAGTCGTCCAAACGCTGAATATTTAGAGGCTCTGTTATATACAGCAGGTTGGTGTATTAGCACTCCAGCTCTTCGTGGAGCTGCACTGGCAACAGTATGGAGGCATCAGTGAGCTGGTTTCTCAGCCCTGTTTAATCTCTCTGGTGCTGATAGCACTCGATCTCGAAGCCCACCTGATTAGGCCAAAAGGCCAGAAACGCAGCTCTGTGGTCTCTCCATCAAGCTTGTAAGAGCTGAAAGAAACTCCCTTGACCTGAGGTTTCACATCTAATCTTGCTCTTTATTCAGCAGATACTTTCATCCAAAGCAGTGGATATCATTGAGAAAGTAGGGTCAGAAGGTCCCTGGAGTAAGTGAGGACTACAGGACTTGCTCAGGTGACCTCAGTCTGGTGACTCTGGGATTTGAACCCACACCCTTCTGATAACATAGTACCCTATCTCACCTAATCCCCCAGATCCACAAAGATCCCCCTACTAATCTATGTACACTCACTGTGGTCATTTATTTTGTATGTGATTTTAAATAATTTTACCGTCTCCGCTACGTTCTTGAAAATTCATATCTCTGTGATCCGGGCTGGTTGAAAGCTTTCAAAGCACTTTATAAAACTGCACGCTCCCACCATGTGCTTGATGGTGCTGTATCTGAACGGCCTTGTGGCTGATGTGGATGCCGCAGAGTATGGAAACGGACATGTCAGAGTTAAGCATTTCTGAATGCAATGATGGCGACAGCGGCAGAGCATGCCTTCATACATGGGGATGCAAAAAACCCAGGGGTGTCTCCTACCCTCCCATCATCACACAAGGAGGCAAAGCATTAATGCAGGTTATGAGGAAGCCCTGCCGTTCGGTAATATCCGCCAAAACCACCAGGAAACACTGTGGCTCATATGGTCCAGGAGAACATGGCTTGCTGTTCCAGATGTTTGGCCTTACATGCATTTTAAGTTATTTTTCCACTTGGTAGTGAGAGCTCGTCTTTGAGCCTGCATGTGTGGTGTATTTTGTAGATGCAGATTTTTTTTAAATGATTTTTTATTTAGGCTTGGGGGAGAGCTGAGGTGGGTTGGGGGTGGCGGGACTGAATCGGCCGCTGGTGTACAATCGGGTAATTAAATCTGCCTGCTTTCGAAGGGCAGTCTTCCCCTCTTTCTTTCTCTCTTTTCTGTTACCCTTTTCAGTTCCCGGGATCGTGTAGCAGCCCGGCCGGGTTTATCGGGGTCGAGCCATTGAGCGGGCCGCTGCAGGGGGCCGGCCACCTGGCTCCGAGCGCTGTCTCCGTGGACTGTGGGAATCTGCTGGCTTTTCAGACTCACCTCTCGACCCGATAGTCCCCCCCTCCCCCTCACCGCCTGCTCTCACCGCCACTCACAGCATGCCAGCCAATCCTTGTGCCAACAGCTACCTCCCTACCCTGGCTCTGGCTCTGTCACTTGCTAGAGTGACTCATAAGTGACCCCTTGTTTCATGGTCGTATTGTGGAGCTTCTCAAAGGGGCTCTCAGAGAAACAAGCTGCCTGACACTGAAAGTAACCACATTTCATTTTCCATCCATCCATCCATACATCCATCTTCTGTACCCACCTGTCCCAGAAGCTATGGTTACAAGCCAGGGAATAACCCAGGACAGGGTACCAACACATCTTTTAATGTCATTTTAATTAATTAAAATTAAATGTTATTTCAGTGGTTGCTGGAATCTTCAGTTGGATGTTTGGAACAGAAATGGGTGGATTTTCTGTTTTCTCTACAGTTTCTTCAATTATAGTTTCTCCACTTTCAGCTACACTAGACATAGGTCTGTGGTTCCTGACTGGTTTAGCCTCAGAACCCACATTAGGTCAAAACCCAATTTTTTTAAAAATTCAAACTAAATGTATTTTACAAGAAAATAGTGCAGTAATCATAAATGGAACATAGTAACAGCAGCGCGATGCTTTCATACACTTAAAAAAAAACATTTGGACCACACAATCCATGACCCAATAAAAATGGTCCTTTGGCTCATTTTTGGGTCACGACCCATCAGTTGAGAAACAGTGGGGAAATTCATACTGTATCATTTGCTACTAATGTGTGCTCTGCACTGCACCCTCAAAGTCAACCAATTAGCATTTTCTAGATTATGGCCTGTGACCTCGGCTCTGCTGGAAAAAAACATTTTCAAACTTTTTTAAATGTATCTTTTGTTTAGGGCACATGAGCCTGTAGTTAATATCTGATTTCATTCTATTTAAACTCACCAGCGGCAAATAACTCGCCTTTTTGAAAAGGGATGAAATCATAGTGAAGTTTAGAATATTATAGTACTTAACACTAAAATCTAGGTCAACAAGAGCAGCTTTGCCCTGTAATTTAACTTCTTGTAATTTTCATAATTAACACCATTACTGAACGTATACGTTTTCGTCTTGAGGCTCGGCAATTTTCTCGCCTTTGCTCTTTTTTTGCAGTGACTGCTTTCATTGAGTTCATTAGCGGTGCGACTGAGTAGGAAGAACGTCATGGCTTTCGGACAGACAGAATGTTCCTGCCGCGTGATCCTCACAATCCCGTTTAATGTCAGATCCTGCAGACGTCGATTCAAAAATGGTGATATATATAAAAAACAGCTAATAAAAATGCAGTGTGTTTAAAAATATTGGATGGCACTGTACCAATGACAGGACGCAGCGTTTCGTCTTAGCTTCTCGACAGCTGCACGGTAAATTGAAATTCAGGAGCCCAGTGGCTACACGTAAACAAAGATTTTGAAGAATGTTCTTTTGAAGGTTGCGTCCATGTGGAGAGCAGCATATTCACGTCATTTTGAAATCCTTCAAATTACTTTGATTAATATTTCTGCTTCAGTGGCAACGCACTACATGCCCTCGACACACGGCATTGAGCGATCTGGCCTTTTTTCCCCGTGTATGTAAGGTTTGTGCATCTCGCAGACTGTCATCTGTTGAACTTGGGTCAGAGCAGTATGAGAGAGGCTAAATGGGCCGATAGTCTGTTTCAGATGGCAGGGGTTCGCGGCCCTGACAGACAGTGGTTTGGCTCTGTCCGCCATCATGGTGCCATAAATGTTCAGTCCATGAACAGCGTGACCTTTTGTACAATAAGTGCTTTAAGTAGAATACGGATGAAGGTGCTGGGCCTGTGCCCAAACATACTTTCGCACTCCAGCTGCCCATATGCATAAGATGCATATTGACTCCTTGCTTTGGAGAAAAGCTAAGCAATTAAGAGAAGTCAATGATGGTGTCGCCAGCATGTAATGAAATCGCCATCGATGATGGATTCAATCCCTGCCCTTTCACAAAGAATTAATTTCAGAGTTTTTCTCTTGCAGGGTACCCTTTGGACTGAACCACAAGCCCTAAAACATCTGCAACCCATTTGCAATATACTTCATTACTCTTTAAGCACCATTTAAACCATCCCAGGCTTTTCCAGTGCATTTTCCAGTGCATTTTCCAGTGCATTTCCCAGTGCATTTTCCAGTGCATTTTCCAGTGCATTTCTTAGATATTTCCTGATTGCTTCTGGTCGCATTAGGGAGCATTTTTCATGTTTGTCCCGGTTTTCACTTTTGTTTATAGCTATTATCCTATCAGACTGAAGATGGTTTTATAAGAGATGCACTGCTGTGATTGTTGTCGCTCCCTCCATGATGACTGATTTTGGGCTGACATGGTCACATGAACTTGAAGTCAGCTTGAAGTCAACTTCCGTCAGCTGGCTGGAGTGAGATTTTCAATTCCAGACTAGTCTGCATACGCATTTACATGTATGTAAGAGTTTTATTACCTTGTAAACAGTCTATCGGGTTTGCAAACTACCCCGACGCTTTTGATGTAGCTGATTTTAGGTTTATAATGGAATGATATAGATTTGTTGTTAGAATGCCCGCGTGAGCGTGAGAGTCTGAGAGGGTGAGTGTCACGCCAGATGCACGAGAGTTGGCAACCTTACATGAGGAGTAGCTAAAGCTTCCATAAGGATACTTGTAGTCTCTGGATGTATTTTGGGATGAGTGCCTCGTGGTTTGCACTGAAGTGGTTTGGTGGTGTTATATTGTCTGTCTTTGTAAAAATGCCCTGGAGAGACTGACCAATTACCTCTGCGGCAGCTAGTTAGCCAATTAGCCGACAGTGTTATACTATCATTTATCTGATGAAATGTTTGCAAATATGCCATATTCCTAACATATTTACGAGCAGCACCGTCAGTGACAGCCGTCGACTTCAGGCGTACCGAGTTCTGATGTACGTTTCGCAAT
Source organism: Isichthys henryi (assembly GCA_026776945.1). NCBI lineage: Eukaryota > Metazoa > Chordata > Actinopteri > Osteoglossiformes > Mormyridae > Isichthys > Isichthys henryi. The sequence continues at coordinate 17,083,138 of JAODJX010000040.1, forward strand.
GCAGATCTATGTCAATAACCCCCCCACTCGCTAGACTTGGCAGTGGAGGTAGACAGACGGATGGGTTTGCTAACTAGCCCGGCTCTGGGCCGAACCATCAGCCCCTTCGGCTGGTCGCCACACGGACGTGGCGGTGGAAGGACTGAGTCGGGCAGTCGGCCAGCTAGAAGTGCCAGTATAGATGTCCCTATTCTCCTCTAGGCTGTGCGGAGCTGACAGGTGGTGGCATGACTGTCCTACTCCTACGCCCCAAAAACCAATGCCTTCATCCAAAGAAAAAATGCTGTTATACTATAATATATATTGCATTTTGACCAATATTTTCTCTGCTTATAGCTGGCTGTTTATTTTTAATGGTCCAATCAGGTTTAGCTTGATTAAACTACACTGAGTTATAATGGTTGCCATTGGTTGCTTTTAATAAAGGACGCTGAAAAGGAGCAGTCGACCATCTGGCGTGGTCCCCTCCTAGGTGAAGATCTTTGGGGACAACCTTGAGAAGTCTCTGTATCCTCTCGTCTGGCCTTATGATGGGTACCAACATTACACTGGTCACCGCAGGTTTCAGAGAGCAGCTAAGGGAGGTTTGTGGGGTGGCTTGGGTATCCAGGAGCCGTTGGACATGACCCTTAGTTTTCCAGGACAGATAGGATGCCCGTCCTGCACTCTGGCAGCCTTCCTGATTTTTTTTCCGCCTCGTCTGTGGTGTCCTAGAGACGGCAGGGGCAACGAGCCATTGGCAGCCTGTAGTCTTCTGGAAAGTGTTAATGAGCATTTAGCCACAATTGTAGGGTGAACGGGCACCGGGGAAGGGGAGCCAGTGAATCCAAAGAGGGAGGGAGGGGGCATCACCATTGTGTCTGCTATGCACAATTATTGCCCAACCAGACCCATCTCATTAAATTTGATAGCAGTGTGTGCCAGTCCTGTTTATTTCACTTTCGAAGGTGCTAATATATCACATATTTTTAGTATATATATATATATATATATATATATTTGTACTTTTGGAAAAAAAAGTATTTTAAAGTGGGTGGTGGGTGAGAGTGAAGTGGGGAGGGTCAATTATAATTTGCATGTCTGCCTGTACATAATCATTGTTTGTTCAACACAGACCTGAAAAAGTGAGGCCTTTGTAGCCCGTGAGCCACTTATGAAAGCGCGTTGAGGTGGGATTTGCAACAAAGGGGGCTGGGGGGGGGGCTCGGTGGGTAGATGCTGGAGCAGTCGGTCTGACCCACTTTAGCAAATGGCAGACATACCCCCATTTGCTTAGGTATTCTGGTGACAGTATGACTTCGTGTGCAGCCTATAGTGGGTTCTACACATGAGCGACCCGCAAGTGGCTGGCCTCTGGAAATCCAGATTAGCAGGTGGAACCCTGCTGTTTTCAGAGTGAGAACATAATTCCAACAGTGTGACAATGATCATGCTGACCATCATTCTGTTAATGCTCTTTTAATTATACATGTCATAAAAGCCGACTCCGGCTAAACAGACCCCATTGTTGCACTTTCTGTACTGAGGTCAATTTGGTGGCAGCTTTGGTCTGTGTGAGACAGCCTTTGTTTGATTGTAAAATTACACGTTTTAAACGTTTTAAAAGCGGCACGTTGGGTTACAGGTAAAAGTGCAGCGATAGCCTCTGGATCTTGGTCCTTCTGTTGGCTGAGTGTTTTTTTGCCGGCTTTGTGGACAGCTGTTCCTCTCGTGTGATTCACTGTGACTCATTAAAAGAGTCGGCTAAGCTGATCACCAGCAGCCATGGGATGAACAGCATATTGTTTCCCAAATGCAGCGAACCACAGGTCAACAAACTCAACAAAGAGTTACCGCTTGGCGTACTTAGAACCTCCACGACACCTTGGTTCTGTGTTGTATTATTCATACTTCCTCTGTTTTCTGCACTGTTTTTGAACTATTTCTGCATTATATTGGGTTGTATTCATTGTTGTATAGTAACGTATCTAATAGTCAATCTTGAATTTTGTTTGTACTAGATATTCTAAGTCCTATTTGTGTATGTGGTTGTGTTTTGTCTATGTACTGTTATTATACAACATGCTGTTAATATCCCAAGTTCTTATCCTGCACCAAAGCAAAACCAGTTCCTGGACGTTTGAATGTCCTAAATTCAAAATGATACATGCACTAAGCATGTATGTTTTCGGTTTTCTTAGAAATTTCCTTTCCTGACACAAAGGAGCACAGGTCTTCGTGCCCCTGTCTGCCAGAAATCAAGCACTGCTGTCTCACTAAACCTGACAGAACCGTTGTTATGGAAGACGCACAAGCTGTGCCCTTTCCCTCACATGCTTTGACAGTTGATACCCTTTGTGTACCGTCTGTTTCTATCACTCGACCAGAGATGAGGCCCTTTTCTCGCTTCCCTGCCCCCCACTAACTTCTTATCCAGAAAGGGCTGTTGTGAATGCGGATTTTCTCTGCAAATCCCTAATTAGATTACTAGTTAGAGCAGTGTTTCCCAACCCGGTCCGCGGGGACCCTCACACGGTCCGTGTTTTTGCTCCCCGTCAGACAGTATACAAGGACTGTCTGCAGGTTCCTGAGGACCGGATTGGGAAGCACTGATTGGCTGAAGGGTCCTCACACCTGGGTTGGAACCATTGACCTAAAGGTTATCCCAAAAACCTGCACCAGGCCCGTTATAGATAATATTCCCTATCTCTGGTCTAGACCATGGTTATCTTTGCTAAATATTAGGGCTATAACGGTACATGTATTTGCTATCATCATTTTCAGTACATCATTTTCGGTTTGGACCGCACAGTGATACAAATGAATACATTTATTGACACAGTCAGAGCCTAAATTCCCAAGTAGATGTTTCACATGGATAGCATTATGCTAATTGTGGCTGTGAGTTGGTCAAAGCTAATGTTGGTTACAGTCAGTCATAATCAACAGTTTGGGAACATTTCAGTTACCCAGTACAGTACCCTAGCACTGGAGGGAGAGTAGTTGACTAAGACCAAGACTGTCTGTTGAGTCTGTTATACCAAACTTGGTTATTTTTCTGAAAACACAAGCAATCGTGCTTGAGAAAAAACCATCCAAATCCATGTACAACCAGAGCACTTGAGAAGGAGGCCCAACTGGATGAAGAAACATGTTTTTGGAACATTGGAGCAGGTAAATCAATTGCAGTAGATCCCAAAAATGAAATTATGAACAGTGAAAATGAGCGTAATAGGGCCCCTTTACATAAAAAAAAAATATGTTTGTTTGTTTGCTTGTTTGTTTTGTTTAGTTTGTTTGGGGTGCAGTGCATGGTGCGCAATGGTTTGCACTGTTGCCTCACACCTCTGGGACCAGGGTACCATGTGTGTGGAGTTTGCATGTTCTCCCCGTATTGTTATGGCGCTTCCTCTGGGTACACGAGTTTCCCCCCACAGTCGAAAATCATACTGAGGTTAATTGGTGTTGCCAAATTATCCATAGGCGAGCATGTGTGAGTGAGTGGTGTGTGAGTGTGCCCTGCGATGGGCTGGCACCCCATCCTGGGTTGTTCCCTGCCTTGCACCCATGGCCTCTGGGGTAGGATCCCCCACAACCCTGAATAAGACCAGTGGTTACAGAAAATAGAGGGATATTTATTTATAAGGTCACTTAGGTTTTGTTATTCAGACAGTTTGCAGTTTTTATAAGAATATCAAAAGAAATTCTATATTGATTAAAACTGTCCTAAATTGTTTTCCACGCTGTATCGAAACTGCACCAAACCATGAATCCAAGACCGAGGTTTGTACGGAACTGTGACTTTTCTGTATTGTTACACCCCTGATAAATATACACTGGTCATACACTTAATCTAAATCATATCTAGGTCGTGTGATCACACAGCCCAGGCTAACGTACCTTGTGTGTCCACCCTCTACAGTTTGGCCCTATTTAGACCTGAATGTCCAGAAATGTCACATTGTGGACTGTCTGCAGTCGCTGAGTTACTTGTTTTCTTTATTTGTATATATTTATCCTATCGTTGTATAGCGATGACTAAGCAGTAACAGGCTTCCATTGCTTGGTTTGTGTCGGCCTCAGTTATGGCCTCCTCAGAGGCGGCCCGGGTAAGACGCACAGAGTTAGATATCAGGAAGGTTCTCATGAAAGACTAGGACAAGATATTTAAGGAACTACAGACATTGAGTAATTTTACCTTTGGCCACTCGACCTTGATTACTTGCCAGTCTCGTTTCTGTGCACCTCAGGTAAAAATGACAGTTCATTCACTCTTTTGCTGAGTTGTAACCTAAAACCTCATGACTACTACAGCTAGTGAGTCTCTCCATCTTGGCCCCAAAAAGGACCCAATTCCCTCTTCTCTCTCTGCCAGTCTGGATATAAGCCATCATTAGGGATCGGTGGCATCAGGGTCTTAAGGCGGATTTCTTCGTTACGGTGTCTGTAGGTTTGTTTTTGCGAACATCTCAATGAGCACCTCTGGATGAGCTAAGCTAATGCTGTTTCTCCAGAACCAGTAATATCTGTCTTTATTTTTTTTTTTAACAATCCCACAGCATATGTTCAGTTTTCTATGCTAGCTTGGTTTCTGACTAGCTTTCACATCTTTGCTCAGTGACTAGCACTTCAGAAAGCTCCGGAACAGCAGGGACGTGCCGATGGAAACGTTCCGTCTTCCACGGGAGTGCCCGGGCCTTAATATGGAACGATGATTTCGGTGGTGACGCCTCTCTCCGGGCCCAGCCGAGCTCACCAAGCCCACTTCCTCCCACTCATCCCTGAGGAATCCACTCCCACCCAACCTGTCTGCTGTGCTGTCCATGAGAAGCAGTCACTTGCCCATGCGTCCAGGATGTGAATCAGAGTCAGGAAACGAATAGCGGCCGAATCCACAGCCCGCTGTAATCGCGAACCCCATTGACCGGAAACTGTGCGGTGCATTAGCGCGATTGCACACCGAGTTGTCAGCCAACACCTGCCGTGAGTGCTTTTGGCTGCGATGCATCTTGGTGACCTTGCAGGCCTCCTGTGACGCCACTGGGCAGTTGCCAGACAAGACGCTTCGCATTTGGAAGACATTTTGCAAACCCTTGCTTTCGCTCCACGCTCGCTCTCCGGTGATTTTTAAGTGCTGTCGTGTTACAGATCACTGAGGGTTAGCACTGCGGAAGTGAACTTGATTTTCTGTTTGTTTGCATAAGCTTCTCACAGTTTAATTTTGAAAGTCATAATATGTAGTCACTAACTAGAATCAATTTAGTTAATTTAGCAGAAGCCTTTGATCCTAGTTGCTCATGTTTGTTAATAGCTGTTATTGATCCTACAGCACGTCTAGAACTGTCGATGAAACCAAAGGTTTAATTTTTCCGCCTGTGCTCTTTTATGTTAGGAAAATTTTCTTTTGGCACAAAGTTAGGGCCAATCAAGGGCCAGAAGGATAAATCCAGGTTATTGACCTCCTGAATATCAGTGAACATCTGCTTTGTGAGACTAGTCAGGACAGAAAGTTTATTTCCATTGTTCTGAATTCATCTTTGGATTTCACAGCTGGCTAGGAGGGACTTCACTACAGTATAACTGTTAAGTTCTCATTGATTTGCACTGCTTAGCTTATAAGTGCAATCTTACGCTTTGTAAGAGGTAGGAATCCCAAACTGTAATTATTAACAATATGAATAGTCTTTAGGGGCGGCATGGTGGATGCAGTGGTTAGCACTGTTGCCTCACACCTTTGGGACCCGGGTTCGAGTCTCCGCCTGGGTCACATGTGTGCAGAGTTCGCATGTTCTCCCCATGTCGTCGTGGGGTTTCCTCCAGGTACTCCGGTTTCCCCCCACAGTCCCAAAAACATGCTGAGGCTAATTGGAGTTGCTAAATTGCCC
>JAODJX010000040.1:17093720-17104474 GCA_026776945.1 Isichthys henryi
AATCCCTCTATACACGGCCCCATTGCCGTCTCCAGGTAGCCTCCCCACATCTGGCTGCAGTGCTGAGCCAGCAATCCCAGGCTCTTAAAATGCTTGGCCTGCTTCCCTCCCGGAGGCCAGGCCTTCTCCAGCTCCCCCCGCCCCCCCCTGCAGCATTGAGTGGTATAAAATGTCCGTGTCCTCAAACAACCTATGTGCATTCAGACATGCGCTCTGAGAAGCAGTGGCGCGCACTGGCAGAGCACAGACTCTCCAGCAGCCTCGAGTCCTCCAAGAATGATTGCTTTTAGGAAAAAACTCCATGACAGATGCCAACCCACAGCTCTGCTCTGCTGTGGCTGGAGAGAGAGAAAGAGAGAGAGAGAAGATGTTCTTAGAATTTTAAAACCACCCCAACCTGTTCGACTGTACAGCCTCCTGTCATGCACTGAACAGCCCGCCAGTCACGGGGTCGATTTTATTTCATGCAGCAATTGCAGGTAGCAGCCCCTAGTAGCTGGCTGTAACTCGTAGCAGTACACAGCGGTTTCCTCCTGCGGTCTGAGGTAGGCATCGCTGGGTTCCCATCACCAGCTCGTCATTCTGCCCAGCGCTCATCGCCGCTGAGGAGTCGCGGCGGCCGTCTGTCAACCGTTTCCCTCGCTCGGTTTTTAGTGGAGGTGCCACGTCTTACTCCAGAACACTTACGGAAGTAAAACCTTGTATTATCCGAATCGACTTGCTTGTTATTCCAGGCAGTTGCCAAGAAGATTACCAGGTTCACCGGTGTGAGTTATTAACACAATAGAAAGGTTCATGCAGTATTGTGCTTCCGGAAGATGACTTAAATGGTTCATAAGAGGGCCCAAAATACCTAGTTAAATTTTTACGTTTTTTTTTCCTTTCCAAGAATCGCAGTAAGGAAAATAGGTTCTTTATTAACTTAAATTAATGAAAGGTTTCCTTTTTTTACCTTTACTAGACCTAGTACCTTTACTAAAGCCAGGCTTTAACTTCAAGGTTCAGATTCCATCTCACTCTGTGGCCTGGAAATACACAGCGACGGGGAATAATTGGAATTGTTTCTTTCTGAGAGTAAGAATTTAAGCCAGTCAGAGTATCTCAGCTGTTTTGGGCTTATCAGGCACCTGCAAGTTACCCGTCGGCTGAAATGAACGGTTTGTCATTGGTCCACTGGCCCTCCGACAAGGAACGGAGTACAAAAATAAAATTGTAGATGTTGTAGACAGATCAGCATTAGGACTGACGAAACATAAAGTGACAGTCAGAGAAAAGTAAGTGTTATTGATATGTGTATGTATGTATATATATATGTATATATGTATGTAATGTATACACAAACACACACACTCAGACACACACACACATATGTTCATGCATACATATACAAATACATAACATTTTATATATATATGTGTGTGTGTGTGTGTGATGCTCAGAGATACAATTAAACATTACAGTATATCAGAATGAACAGCAGAACCATAGTAAGTAAGGAGAATTTCTTAAGTTCTCTGAAAAGGTGGCTAGATGATCACAACTTCAGTTCCCAAACCTCTCCTCAGGGGCACCCCAGTAATTTCAAGTATTGATAAATTTCACCACCAGCTCACGTAATTAAGTAACTTAATTACTTAAATATCTTGATGAGGCACTGATTAGCCAAACATGGTGTGCTGGTGGTCAAATCAACACACGTACGGGTATCCTGGCTGGTGACTGCAAATACTGGGGGTGACGTTAGGGAGGGTTTAAAAAGAGCTGGAGAACTTTGAGATAATATCATAGTTCACACCTACGTGAAGATCACTTGATGATCTTTTTGCATACTGTATGTATATATATATAAAATTCAGAATGTGATGCATCATTACCACTGCATTCCTCCTTCAGACTCTATTACTGCAAATATGTCCATTCCTGTATAACATACGCAGTAGCTGTTAAAAATAATTAACCATCAGCGTGCAACTAAGCAGAGGTAATAAAAGAGAAAGAAATGTAGCAAAAAAGGCTGATGGGAGATCATTGTGCAATGTTCTCCGTGGCTAATTTAATTACCATGTTAATTATGTAAATATTATCTGCGGCGGGCATCCATACAGTACACGCAGTTGCTGTAAAGGTGCCAACTCCGAAGAAACAAGCGCACACTGCGTGTAAATACCATCGGCGGCGGCGCGGAAACTGTGCCTGCTTCACCTCCATGTGTCGTAGCACAGAACAGTGTGTTTCCCTCTCCGAACAAATGGTGGGCAAGTAACAAAGTGACACAACTCATTGCCATCTGTTATGCTCATTAAAGGCCATTTAAACGAATAGTCACTGGCTTCTTCACGCTGAAGTTCTCGGGCGCAGTGCGAGTGCGTTTCTGGATCGCCGCCCCGCTGGACCCTTCTCTCCACTGGGCGTGCCCACTCCCCTATCGTCATCGCTGCACCCCTCCCATTGAACAAAACGCCAATAATCAAATTTGCCTCGATCCAGTTCCTTATGAGACTTAATGCAAAACATAATTTGCTCTTGTTGTTCCTCCATTTTAAAATTCTAATCAAGAAAAAAAATATTTCCATCCTGAGAACGAAGAAAGTGATCCAGGGTTCCATTCTGGGTTCTTTTAGAAACTTATGTACCCCCTACTTCTTCCACAAGCACTTTTTTATGATGTGTTGCACCCTATACCCCTTAACACCAGCCAGTATTAAATTATTGAGAGGCCATTTCATTTTCCAGTGGAAATATTATTTATACGATGAAGGCCAGACTCTATAGCACACTGGCATATCATAAGTTCCTCCGCAGTGCAGCTAATCACATTTTTACTTTAAAGGATAGTGCAGAATTGACAAGGCACTACTATTCAGGATTTCTGAGTTTTTTTTGTGTGCATAAGTATCTGCGCACATTTTCAAGAAGATGGATGGTGAAATGAGCTTATGTGCATGTCTCTGCATGTGGGTATGTGCGTTTGAGGATAATATCACGGACTATCATTTGGCTGTGCTGGTATGTATTTTTAGGATAATGTCATTTACTGATGAGCTGTTTTCTGAAATCTTGCCATTAGACATCAGGCAAAATATTTAGCACCCCCCATTCTTCCTCTTTACCATCTTCCTGCTTCTCAGTGGCTTGATATTCGCCTCCACCTTCACTGCTTCTCCATGACCTTACAAGATCTTCTTACTGGCATACACAAACGTCACGCCATGGATAAATCATCCTGGTTTCCTTCTGTTTCTTTTCCTGTGACTGAATGTGTCTCCTCGCCCACAGCGAGCACACTGAAAGGGCCGTTTCCCCATCTGCTTTTGGGGATCTAACATTGAGAACGGAAGGATGTGGGATCAAAACCCAAAAGGTACCTTGGTTCTGGAGAACCTGGGCAGTGGAAATGGTTAAAAGTTCTACATTTCTATGCAGTGCACGCAGAGTTCGGCAGGGGAGGAAGCTGCCATATGGGTAATGTTTGGGGAGCTAGATGCCAGCTAGAATGTGGTGGGTGTGAAAGTCTTCTCCTCTACAACGTTACGAACCTAAAATACAGAAAATAGGCTAGAGGTGGGATGCCAAGATCAGCTGTCCTGTGATATTGATGGTTCCTATGGCTTTTTAAACTACAGGGATTATGCCTGGGTCTACTTAATAGCGTAAGGACCATTTAAAAAAAACTATTGAATTAATTGTGTTACTGTTGCATAGCTGTTTTATTTATTTATTTGTTTATTTATTTGGTAACTTTAATAATCCCAGAGGGAAATTCTAATTTCCAGCAGCTCAGTACCGCAGTTTTTCAGACACAAAAGGTTGAAAAACACACAGAAGAGACTCTAGAGCCTTTCTGGATGAAATAGAACATTTATGTCTGTATATTACAGCTTTTCTGCTTCGATTACTTATTTTTCTTTTTTGTCTGTTCTCTTTCTGTTGTGTCGAATGCTAGACCTTGCAAAAAACATGGATTTCTTCTTAATGAAAGTTAGATGAAGTGAAGCGATTGCTTTTCAGAAGGGTCAGCTATTGACCATGCAACAGCCAGTGTATTTTGCTAGCTTGCAGTTCTAAAATACAACACAGTTTATAGATGCAATATGTCCACTATTAGGACTAGATTGTTGCTTATGTGATAACTGGCAGCATTCCTACGTATTCCCGTAATTGGAATTTTCACCAGCGAATCGTTTAAAGCTTGATGACAGTGTTGAACGGCAATTTATTAGGTCTATTTATTATAAATAGCCGCACTTGTAGGAAACTTTCGTGAATGTCGCAATTAAGCAGGACAAAATTAAATCAACGTTCTGGCCTCATCTTCATGCTTTGTAGTGTTTCCGGTATCAGCTTAAACCTTCCTGTCAGTGATGCACTTACATCAGACCTTCAGGGTTGCCAACTTTGGTCAGCTGGCTGGAGTGGGATTTTCAGTTTGAGTCCAGTCTGCACACACGTGCACATGCATTTACATGCATGTAACGGATTTATTACCTTGTAAATAGTCCAAACTACTCCAAAAATTTTGATGTAGCTAATTTTAGGTTTATGATGGAATAATATTGATTTTGCTGTACGATGTCTTGCGTGAGAGTCAGAAAGTGTGAGTGTCACGCCAGATGCATGAGATTTGGCAACCCAGAACTTTGTAGACCATGACAAGGTTCTACCAAGAGCTGCTCTGTGTTTCTACCATCATGTTGGTCTGAGTGCCCTTAAGCCTCCATTTCATATGACTTTCCAGACATCTGGACAGTAGACTGAAATTAAATGATGCCATTTACCATCAAGCCAATTTTTGTTTGCCTTTTAAATGTCAAACTTTTTGATCCCTCATTATCGGCCTACCGTATCAGGAGTTCATCTGACAGTCGTGTTAAAAGAAAGCTGTGGTACAAAGTGTTGCTTTGCTGACCTCACTTCTACCCATGTGTGGTCTTAAACCCTCCCAGATGTCCTCCCCCCTGTGGTATTCACACGTAAAGCTTTACAGCTTTCACAGCTGGGGAACTTTCTAACACACATCTTCGTCAATAACTTACTTTGCACATTATTAACCATTTTTTTTTATTTTGGTCAGATGACATAATATAGTATGAACTCTTCTCACCCTTGTTCACAACAAAGTGGAACTGTGGTTATGTTCTTAGGTTTTATCCCTCATAGCACACTGTTTGAGAATCAGGTGCATGATGGGAAGTGGGCCAGTGCACAGGCCAGGGACTGGGGGATTGGGAATGTGGCGGCATGCCAGAATCAATTGCTGGTGTAATGAGATGGCAGGGTGCCAGGTTGCCATGGAGCCGCCTCGCACTCCCTGTCCTTCACTGGATGATTGGTCTAAATGAAAGCAAGAGAAAGAGAGAGAGAGAACGATAGAGCGATGGAGTGAGGGAGAGGGAACAGAGGACTACCAGGACAGAGGAGGGCAGAGGAGAAAGTGAAAAGGGGCGTAGGTGATGAAAAAGAGAGACAGGGAGATTGGAAATGGAGGATTAGTGAGGCAGAGAGAAAGAGAGAGATGGCAGGAGGTGGCTATAACGCGAGTGCGGAAAAGGAGAGATCATTAGGAAGACGCATCACTGCTGTCTTGGAGACTCAAGGCTTTTTTTTCCCTCCCAAACTTGACCTCGAACCTTCGTTTAAGTGAAAGTGAGGGGGAATGTGATTCAGAGGCAACAACACAAAGGTCTTTTTAAATTAAAATGTCAAGAAATACATTTTTCCCCCCTTAGTTTTGGACCGAAACTTGTTGTATTCAGCTGGCAGGGGATGAAAGGCGCATGCCCCCATCCCCCCCCCCCGGTACCCCTTCACCCAGCCTTCCACTATGGCTTCTTTCTTCCTTCCTTAAGACAAGCTGCTTTCCTGGCAAGATTAATGGCATTAGCCAGTTTAATTTCACCCGAAAAAAACCCTAAACAAAACATGCATTTCTTCATTCCTCTTCTGTGACTCCAGGTCCTGTCTAACTGTCAGATGAGATGTGTTAATATTGCATGGTTGGCACCCTTTAGCGATTACTAGGCAACAATCCCGAGAAATGAATAGAAAATTACCAAGCGATTAATACAGTAATTAGGCCTGCCACTACCCCCACCCCTTCTACCTCTACCCTCGCAACCCCCAGCTCAACTAACTAACCCCTGTCTTGGCCTTCTGACTCATTTGCTTATTTTCCCGTTTAAGAGGATGCTTTTATCGGCTTTAGTGCCTCTTTACGATACATGCCAGTGTCCTTGTGTGATCCCTGCTTCAGCTCGCAGCAGGGAATTGTGGGACTTTATCAGTTCATTCCACACACTTCAGTTCCCTCGATATCAGAAATAATCTCCGGATTTTCTCCAGATTCTGCTGAGTGGGCTGTTTTTTATTCCAGTGGTTGCGAGGAGTTTCTGGGTAGAATTTAGGCCGCATGACCCGTCCATGCCCTCACCTTAACTACTCGTGTCAGATGCCATTTTCTTTTTAGTAATAATAAAAAAACACATGGATACAATCCCAGCAGTGTTGCAGGTCTTTCAGGGACATACACATAGCAACGGATGTGAAACAAGAAAACAAATGTATTTCATTGTTGTAATTCGATCTTGGCACAGTCCCGTCGCTTAGACGGGAGAGAGAACAAGGGGATGTCTTTGAGCAGCTGTGTGCAAGATCGAAATATTTAGCTTGTCATATGTATATTTGCGCTTTTGGTTTTGTTTCTAATTTGCACCTGTCACTGATATGGATGCTACATCTTACGTCTGCATAGCCCCTTTTGGCTGGTTTTATGCTATTCAGTAGAGGAACTGAAAACGGGCACGGTTGACAGTATGACGCGCTTTACATTATCTCTGTGAAGGTTCTGACTGCTACCCACACTACTCTGGTCTGCATTTAGCTGCACATTCCTCTCTAATTAAGTCCAATTAGCTAGGCAGGGTCTAGGTCAATTCCTCTCCTGTGGGGAGTGATGAGAGATGCTTCAGGACAATGTGGAATGTGTCTTCTGTAGTTTCCGAAGACATCTCCTCAGGTTCATGAATCATCACTTACTTACGTCTCCTGAAGACTCTGGAAGCCAATTGGCTGCACCTTCTTTCCCCCCGAAACACTGGTATCGGCCACCTCTTTTGTTGCAGGTAGAGGGTTCAGCTTCTGGCAAAGTGGCCCTGAGGGAGGGTGTGTTCTCACCTCTGGACCAGCTGACCAGCTCCCTTTGCCAGATGCTTTCTATGCTACCAGCCCTGACTTATGATCTGTGGGCATCATCTAGCAGGTAATCCTTCTCTTTCATACATGTTTGGATAAGTTACAGGAATCCTTATAAATGAAGGCCTGACATCCTCACTTGTAATGCCAGTGGCCAAATTAGCGATTTAAACCTGAAATGTCCTGCTTAAAATTTCACTCTTTAAACTACCTCGCCGTCTGCTGGATTGTTCGACCCTCAAGGGTTTGGTGGGCATTTTGGTCTCTGTCTGACTCCAACTCCGCCTTTATATATCACAGGAATCTGTTTGCATTCTTACTATTCCCTTTTTACACTCTGAGCGATTGACATTTGGGGATGAAACTGGCAAGAAAATTTTGAAACAAGCAGGAAAGTGCAAGAAATTGTGGTATGAAAAAATAAAAATGAATTAAGTCCCTGGGCTTGGATGTGTTAAGTCGGCCTATTTTATGTTTGTTACACCCCTGCTTTATTCGTGTATGACAAAAAAAGATCAAATGTGCATATTGACTACACAGCTGTCTTTCAATAAGGCAGAAAAAAATGCACCTTTAATTTTACCCCAAAGCTCCATAAAAATCCTCATTTAGAAATATAATCATGACACTTGCAATTAATTAAGTGGCAGATTAAAACTCTTCTAACCTTAAGTAATGAACTGTTTTTAAATAAAATCCGATTAAAAGCTTTTTCTATCTCTTTTATAAGCCTTTTAACATCTGAAAATGTCAGATGAAACCCTTGCTATGTTCGAGCTGCTGTATAAAAATATATCATGTTTTTTTTTTTAGATTTAAAAGTAATTGAAAAGGATGTGCTATGATTGGATGTTTCGATGTACCGCCGGATCGTGTCCTCCGTTATCCCCCCCTGCCCCCTCCTCCCTTGGGCTCCCACCCCACGTTCTATGGCAGTGCACCCGCTGGCCCCCTGGACCTTATTTGTGCCTGGTCCAGTCAGGGCCCGAAAAGTTGTGGGAGAGGCGAGACAGTGCTGGCTGGGCTGTCTGAGGTGTGGATTAATGTTGGGGATTGGCGGAGGGGTGCCGCAGTCGCGCGTGAGCAGAATGCAGAAGAAAAAGAGAGTGAGCGTGCGAGAGAGAGAGAGAGAGAGCGAGAATGGGGAGAAAATAGAGGCCCATGTTGCTGCTCACTCTCACTCCCGTCTGGTTTTCTCGATCAAACGGACCATTCGCATTCACCGTGTTTGCTTGTGACATCCAAGACGTCCATGTGTGGTGTGGGGCTATATGAGAATTTATTTTTCAGCAGTCCCTTTGTGTCAATCTCTTACCATGGGTTGACATTAAAATCAAGAGATAACACGCAACGCATATAATAAAACACAGGCTATAGGCAGAACTTGTGTTGTACGGTTTACCGGTATGCCGGTCAAAATGCCGATAAAATTCCTCTTATGTGATGTAAGAGGTGTGCTCTGACAGGTGGCCATCATTGAACCCGGGGGCGCGGCAGTTACTGCTACCCAGTGACGGTCAGAGGGCAGTCCAGAACCCAGGGCTGGTTGTTTAGGTGATGATGCCGCGGTCTTGTCCTCCATTCCCGTTCTTCAAGGATCCGGCCTCCATGCTTTTGGCAGTGCTTGGGCGGGCTGGAATTTCCCCGAACACAAAGACGGGCCAGTTTACCTTCCCGCACTTTTCGGCAGCTCCTCCTCTGCGTGGCATCAGAGAGGCGCCGGCGAGCTCACATTGCTAATCGGCAGTCTCTCCGTCTGCTTGCCGCATGTACGCTGCAGACATGCAAAGCAGACTATTAGTGTGAGAGTTACTAGTTCAAACCCCTGTATGTTCAGTCTGACTGGCTCCAAAATCCAGTGTATCCAATATGGCAGCCCGCATAGCTATGTTTTCGTAGCTACTCAAATGATAGCTTAGCTATAACTTAGGCTAGTGCACATGTTTGTGATTATCCTACAGTTAATATGGCTGCTTATGTTAATTCCTTGCAAAAATATATTTATTTTAATTAATGTTAAAATAAATGTACTTTTAGGAATGACACAGCTGTGTGTGCTTATCACATGGGTTTTGTCATGTGTATCAATAAAATACCTTGTAGTTGTATCATTAGCTGAGAGTTAAATTTTGTTCGTTCTGTGCGAGCGTGTCTGCATGTGTGCAAAAAGGTAAGAGTGTCACAGTGGCGTGATGTCGAAAAGTGTAGCATTGCTGTAGAGCAAGAAATATGGCCGAGTTCCAAGAACAATCTCTTGTTTTAGGCACCGACTTTAAAGCTCGACGTTTGGTTTTGCAGCGTTGGAAGACGTCCAGTTGGTGCCTGCGAACGTGTTCTTGTCCGTAGTTTTTGGGGTAGGGGCAGGCTGGGGCACCAAGGATCAGCTTACTTGGCCTGGCTGGCATGCGGGGGCTGAGGAGGGACGGAGCTGGTGCGCCATGCCAAATCGCCCATGCCACAATCGCCGAGCCCTCCTTTATTTCGCTTTTGACGGAGGAGAGGCTATGGGAAGGCGAAGGGCGAGGGAGCCAGGGAGAGGCAGAGAGAGAGAGTGAAAACCAAGCCAATGTTTTTAAGACTTGATCTTGGCTTTCATACAAACAGATGTTGGCTGTCATTCGGCTCTTAAGCAGGCACCCGCGTAGTAGAACACAGAGATTTCCTCAGGCTCCAACATAGTTTCTTTCATTCTTTAGTTATTTATTTATTTACTTTCAGACTGACAAACTAAGTCCGAAAAGCACAGGAACCTGTTTTTTTTTCGTTCGCCTTTTTCTTTTTTCTTCCTCTCTCTCCTACTCTCTCTCACTCTTCCTGATTGCGTTCTTTCTCTCCCGGTCTCCTTCTCCCTCTCCCTCTCCCTCTCTCTCTCTCTCTTATTCTGTCTAACGCCTTCTTTGTTTTTACTCCTTTTGCATTTGGTTTTCCGCGGTCGCGTCGGTCGCGTGGTCGCGTTTCGTTTTCCTCGCGGGCCACAATGGAGCCAACGCGCCAGTCCCCCCCTGCCAAGCACCGCGGGCACCGTAAGCGTAAAGAACCCATTTGGAAACAATGAGGAAACCATCGGTAAGTCATTATTAACATGCTTTAAAAGCTGCGATGTTTCTGTGTTTATTTTTTGATGTTTCCCGTTCCTGTCCCTGTCCCCCCTGCCCCCCTCGTCCCAAATTGCCAATTCAGTTTCATAAAAATAAAGAAGCACATGGGATGATTTCTGCCAAAATGAGGAATTATGCCTAGTTTTTCACCCCCTGTCCCTGTGGAAAAACAGCCTAAGCGCTATATTCCAGAGCCGCTTTTCTGTTGACGTGCACCAAAGCCAGAGAGACGACAGGACAGCACTCATATATATTTATTGTGTCTCTAGTTGGATCTGGTCACTTCGACCTTTGACCGCGGCTTGTGGGTAGCGGGTCTTCGATCCCAGTCATTCTTTGTACGCATGGTTCTGGGCCGATGGCGCATCTGTGGCCCATCTCTGTCTCTCTGGCGGGCGGGGGGGGGGGGGGGTGGGGGGCGGGGGGGGGGCGGGGGGGGGGGGGGGGGGGGGGGGGGGGGGGGGGGGG
>JAODJX010000040.1:17104484-17119374 GCA_026776945.1 Isichthys henryi
TATCTGTGTTCGCTGTGTTCTGGTCTGATTTGGAAATTCATTAGCACATCTCTCTCTCTCAACCCCCCCCCATCCCGCTATTGTTAGAACCCCCCTGGCCACCCTGTCCATATTCCCAGCACCACAGATTCCAATTCTGCTACTCTGCCCTTCACTGGTCTGCCATGGTGCCACCCATGGGCAAAGTCCCATCCTGTCTCCCTCATTGTTCTCACCCTCTTTCCTAGGTATTCTGTTGTTCTTTTTTTTTAAAAAAAAAAAAAAAACATTTTTTTTGGCCTCTTGGTGTGGCCTTTCAAACGCCGAGAGAAAGAACTTGGCACTAGCTTAAAAGTCAAATCTGTTCATTTGAATTCAAGTGCGGAGACGGTCAATGTCGTTGATGGTCTCCTAGGGTCCACATAGACTATTCACTGTACCTCTATCTGCAGATTAACTCTTTAACAGCCTGGCCTTCCCTCTTAACCAGCATCTCACAGTTAACAATTTAAATCTCCATCCAAAAAAGCATTGAAACCTTTTTTTTTGTTTGTTTAATATTCTTAATCCGAGGTTTGTCTTTTATTTTGATAAGATGCCCATATTCTTAGTTGATCCACAGAAGGCCCGAGATATTGTGGTAAACTGTGAATCTTTCCAAAGTAAAGTTATCTGGAGACTTTTTAAAGACGACTACAGTTTATATAATGTTACATTTTGTGTCTAATCTTTAGTGATCAGTGTTTTATCAGATTTGAAGCTGTAATCTTCTGCTAATGTCTATGAAATCTGGCGTTTCACAAAATAAAAAAAAAAAAAAGCATAATATAGTGTAAATTTTCTCTTCACTCTCCAAAAACCTTGCAGTTCTTCACAGATTCATTGCCACCCTTTAAAAACGCTGGAGTAGTTCACTGAGTAGTTTTGCAGTATTGTAACACACACAATAGTATTTCATTGAGAGTATAAAGGTCTTTTGGGAAGACGGCTCCCGCCTGTACTCCCTGAATGGATCATGACATGATCACACGTCTCAGGAGGGTAACTCGCCTTTTTTGTCTTTCCGGGTGTGCTCACCACTGCTTTTACTGTACAGATTGTCAAGGTCTTTTTTTTCCTCCATTCACCGAAAGCACATGGTTTCTGTGAGACCTAAGAAAAGCCAGGCCTGCGATGGCACATTCCCAGCGTACCCATGAATGCAGAAATAAATGTAAGAAGCTGGGCCCAGCGTAGCTACACCGGGTTTTTCTTTAGTTGTGGTTTGCTTCTGTACCCCTAAAGAATGATGGTGTCACAGAAACACATTTACAACTTGCTGCAAATTAAAAATTCCTTTATGTCATAATTAAGTTTTTAACCATTTTCATAAAAGAGAATTCCCTATCTCTATCAAAATTCAGATTTTTTTTTCTTCATTATTTCATATCATTCCGTCATACAGTCGCTGTTATAATAGACTCTTCATAGTGAAACTTCAGACAGAGCGTGATCTTATAATTATGCTTTTTTTCTGAAAATAGCTGTTTATTCGTTTTGGTGTCATTGATTTTTTTAGATAAATTTGGATTCATCTGTAAACACGCATCTCTTCACCAGCACTAAATATGGTCCTCAGTTCTTAAGCTACTTAATTAAAATGTAGATTTTTGTGTACAGAAGGTTTTATTAATTTCAGTCGGTTATGGTAGCAACATGGCAGCTTTTTGCTTTGAAACCAGCATTTTGGGGCAAAATGGGAACGTTCTTAAATTCTACTTCACAGTGACTTAATTGATCCCAGGAAAAAGTGCATGACTTGCGCCTGTGTCTGATGTAATTGGCTGAGAATCTAATATATGAAAGTGGAGATTCTGTGACCTTGTCCCTTGATCCTGTAGTGTACAAAATATAGGGATGAACCATTTGGCAGCTGGTTGATACCTTCCTGTATCGCTTTTAATTTTAAAATTAAAGACTGCAGTTAACCTAGTGATTAAGTGCGTGGACTCGCGGCCTAAGTGGCAGCCATCTGTCACAGGTGGGTGCCGCCATTGTATCTGTGATGAAGGTACTTAAATTTCAGTTAAGTACAATTTGGTTGTGAGACATATTGATTAAAACTAAGCTGTGTGCTTCATTTTGCATTTAAGCACTTGCAAAATTATTCTTGCTACTGAAATTAAAAATAGAGAAAAACAGAATTAGCTAAAGGCATAGATATGTATTTAATTTTTATGTTGAGGTTCAGTTTATATAAAATGTTATATAAAAACCAATAGCTTGATATTTAGCTTTTCCAACCCCCCCCCCCCATCGATGTCTTTAGTCTTAAGTCTTATTTTAGGTGTCAGCTATATGTGGAACATGCTACAATTGAAAATATGGCAAATTCCTAAAAAGAGAACAAAAATATGCCCCATTTGTAATTTCTATAAAAAAAAACTGGGGTCACCTCTGTTGTAACTTGTTCAGTCAGCCATTAAAACACCGATTGTCTCCTTTTTAAAATGGTGGCATGTGACCTCGGCGAGCGAGAGGACATTTTGGTGCAGCGTGTGACACGCACACATACGTCAGCATGCCAAATCGACTTTGTCTCGTCTCTTCTTTCCAGTGTGTTTTGCACTTAACCTGCCAACGCAGTTCATCAGTCAACATTCAGTTTGATTCGATTTAATATTTTGCCCCTCGCAATCGTGTTATATCAAACACTTTATGGCTTTAATATATTAAAACGTAATTTCAGCTAAATAACTAAACGGATAAATCATAGGATTATAGCCGTATTTGTACAATGTGTGAAATCTGTTTAGTTCGTGTTTATTTCCCAAAAGTAAATAGAGAGTTGCCACAAACTGAATGTACTGAACATCCTGAACGTGCACTGTAAATAACATTACATTTCTTCTAACAGAGAGACCTATTTGGTAGCAATGCAAAGCTATTCTGACCCTTTATAGAGTCTCGACTTTCAAGAGAATGTTAACTGCAGACGCCTCTGAATATTTCCTGTTATGGTAACTTTAAGACTTTAAAACCTATAAATAAAGAAAATGCATCACAACCCCTTTTGCTCCATGGGGGGGGGCACTTGGATGTGCCCTTCACCCCCCCCCCCCACCCCTTTAAGTGGGGTAGATGTTATTTCGGCCACAGGTGAAGGGTTCGGTGACGGGGGCCAGGTGGATTTGGCAGGACACTGGGCTCTGCTTCCCTCGGGGCGGCCAGTGAAGGCAGTGCAGCTGGGGACACGGGTGGGCGCGGGGGCCGCGAAAGTTTGGCCAGCAAGGAACTGGGCCGCCCCCTTATGGCGCTGGCACAGCTGGTACAGCCCTGCCCAGACCCGCTAGCTGCAGCGGTGCCGGCCCAGACAGACGAGCTCCGAGCATAGAGGCGGCACAGCCACACCAATTGTTTTAATCCAGAAGAATTAAAGAAGAGAGACACCGGCAACGAGGGGGGGCCATGAGTAAGGGAGGCGTGGAGAGCTTGCTCCGACCAGCCAGGTGAGACAGGGTCTGGGCAAGAAGCATCCTCTTCCTCTTAACATCAGCTCACAGCCATTTTGAAAAGGGGGGGGGGGGGAGTAGCTGTTCTCGAATTCTACGTGGCACGGGCTGGTCCGAGACTTCGGTAAAATGCGGGAGAGCCCTGAGCTGAGAGGAAACACTCTGGTTGTGTAGTCTGGAGATGGTATGTTTGGGGAAAAAAAGCCAAATCCTGCCACCGATACTCTCCTCTCAGTCGCCCATTTCCGTTCGCAACCTTTTTTTAACATCGCTTTCTTTTCCTCCTTTTTTAACCCTCTGCTCTTTCGCGGTCTCATTCTTTTTCATCCCTGTGTTAAAATGTATTTATTTTTTAATTGCGCCTCCGTCTGTTAGTGTCCGTCCGAAGCAGCTCCCCTTTTTCTCCCTACCCCCTCACTGCCTGCCCCCCCCCCTTCTTTCCTTTTCTTTCATTATTTTTATTTTTTTTTTTTTTAGCTTGGTTCACGGTAGTTTCAAGACAAAAGGAAACAGCATCTGAATTTTGGCACCACGATGGAAAGTCAGATCCGTGGCCAAGGATCCTGCGGGGATCCAAAAAATGAAACTGAACGAAATGCCAAAAAGATGAGACCAATAAAAAGACCACCCTTTCCTCTGCATGGTCACAAATTCCACTTTTTCTGTGGCAAGTCCAGAAAGTCTGCCGTGGTCGGGTGTCGCCTTAACTCCATCTTCTGTCTCTTTTTCCCCCTTTATTTCCCTTTTATTTCCTTAGATCTAAATCCGTTGCATTTTTCGGGTTTTGTCCTCCCTGGGACTTGAAGAAGAGACGTCTGCACGCCAGAGAGAGAGCGGCTGTGCTTTGGGGGCAGTCTGCCGATTGCGTGGTGCTTTTGTGCTTGTTAGAAATGCTGCTGTCATTATTAGACTGTCCTCGTTGTGTGGGAACTGGCCTCAGTACCGAAGAGCTCGAGCCGATCGAATAGGTCGTGCTTTTTGTTTTTTTTTTGGTGTTTGCTTGTGTGTGTGGGTGTGTGTGTGTATGTAGATTAAAAAGGACTACGTGCCCGTTCGTTTCTGTGTGTCTTTAAGTGTCCGTTTCTATTTAATTTATTTTTGCTCTGTTATCTTATGCCGTCCCGGTGTCTGTGTCCTTTTTTCATTGCAGGTCTTTAATACGTCGATCCTTTGGCCCACTCAGACCCCCAGTCAGACTCTATTTTGATGTGACGCGAATTCCGGCCGGTCCCGCGAAACTCCAAAGTGCACCAACGGGACATCGGACACAGTATGACACTTTTCTCATGTAATTCCTCTTCTGGTCACTTCTCCCACTGAGCTTGTGAAATGTCGTTTTAGGGGCTCAACTTGGCAGCTTGTTTCTGTCCTGATAGGTCAGTCCGTGCCATCATTGTGCAGAAAGTGGAGTTATTAAAATGCTGAGGATAAAGTCCAGCTCTGTAAATGTTCGGAAAGTTGTACATTTGGAGGTTTTGCTCTGAAAACCAGTGGTCTTTATAAGATATTTCTGTTTTAACTTGTTGTTAAAAATTAATAATTCACAAACACTGGAAAATATTAATATTATGGTTAATGAAATGCGAAATATTCAATCAAGCAAATGGTCAGTCGCGTGGCCTCATTATTTGACTTGCTTTTGCTCAGTTATGTTGTTTTGGTAGTCTTTAGTGTAAAGGGTTTCTGTTTCAGCAAATTAAATTTAATATCGGTCTGTAAAGCTAAAATGCCAGTTTCACTGCACCGGATCAGAAAACTGCCCTGTCTGATATTCTTTTCGGTAAATAATATTTATAACTATGGGCATTAAAACTAATAACTAAACTAAGAATTAAATTTAAATCTTGAAATTTTTCATAGTCATTACATGTATATTTCATTCTGTATATTGTATTCTATCATATGTGACTTTTTCTGCAACAAAATATTTTGTATTTTTATCAATTTTTTCATAGTTGAAAGGTTACTTTTAGCATTTTACATTAGATGCTAAAATATCCATGATTCCAGTATGATATAACAAATGTATCAGAAATTGCTATTGTAAATGAATTTATGACTATATGTAACATTACTTGTTTTCCGTGGGCCCTTCATGTGCTTTTTTTAAACTTTATTTCAAAGTTAGATAAGATAAGGTAACACTTGTTTGATCCCATGGGGAAATTCTTCAAGCCTGTTTGTTTATCTGTATTACAAGTTTGCAGTGGCAGTTAAAGGTGTTTTTAATTATCAGATTTATTGACAAGTGGAGAATAAATTGTTTAAGTGCAGGCGATAAAGGCTGATCCGGATATCGACCTATACAAAATTTATCTTTGCAAAAACTGTTTATCTTAACAATGTATGGGTAGCAATTTAAATGTGATTGTATTTGGTGTTCAGTAGTGGTCACTCTCCGCATGGCCCTCTGTCCCTCTGAGTTAAAGTAACTTAACAGCAGTTATTGATTTGGAATATGAGTGCACACTGCAGCATCGCAGATGTTAGTGCAGTCGATTTCCTGCAGCCTCGCTGTTTTTACGAGCTGACCCCAAGCCATGTGAATCTCATGTCCTGGTCACAAGTGGTTATGATCCAGACCATGTAATAATTTAATGCAACCTTTTGTTTTCATGAATCATCACCAGAAACACTGACACCCCCTAATTCTGGACGCGCATTAACATGTCTTGAGTAGCTGAGTCACATATTTCGGCGCATAAACCTCATGCGCTTCAGACAAAGAACGAAAGATCTCAGACGTGCTGGGAAAGTATTACTCAGATTTTGGAGTGCGGGGCAAATATTTTATGCTTGGAAGAGAAAATAGTTTCACAGAATTTATTGGTTGTGTACCGATGAGGATTGTTGCAGGCCACAGATATTTCAAAGGTTATCAATGTATATCACTGATACTTGAATGCACATGGTACATTATCGCATTTCACCCTGCATATTTGCCCAGGTTTCTCATTCCTGCTGCACCTGCATGCGATGCAAGGGGATGGCTTTATGGGAGCAAGTGTGCTTTTGCATACCTGTAGATATCTCTGATCGTCAAGTGAGCCGAGTCGTATATTGGCTTGATCCAACCGAATAGTCTGTTGTAGTAAAATTTGTTAACTTTTCAGTTCTGAATTGGAATCAAGACCAGAAAAGTCAAGCAGTGAAGTGTTCAAATATTTTGAAATCTTTAAACAAAAGGTGTGACACTCAGCAAATTTATAGCAATATTAAATGTTGTTTATGTAATTTATTGATGTGTGGAACGGTTTTAAAAACATGCTGAGCTTCGGGGCCGATATATAATTGTTTAGCCGTTGACACCTGTAGGAAATAATAGTTTTGGTTTTTTTTTCCAGTCTGCGATAGTGCACATCTGGGAGCGAGTGAGTGGTCATGTGATGCAAAATGGTTCTTCTTTATACTTGAGATGCTTTAGAATATGTATTGTCTAACAATAAGGTCATTAAAACTCTTGGGAGCAGTTACCCCCATCTTCACCCTGGGCATTACTGATACAGGGACAAAGCTATTTTTAGGTGAATGACCCGCTGAGCCTGTGATCCAACTTATACATGAACTGTATGTTTGTTGACATTTTAATTAGTGAACACAGCATGACGAGTTTCACACTCACATACTCCATTTACTTAATTTTTGTGGCCTTTTTTTTTTTCAAATTGCCGAATGGATTCAGTCTTAATTTAACTTCTTCCTTTTCTGTGTATCGTGAAGTTAAATCTCTTATTTTACCTTATTTTAAAGGAACATCTGACATCACAGGCAAGACAGTTACATTACTTGAAATTACTTGAATACATTACTTGAATTTTGACTTACGAATCTGACCGATGACATAATGAAAATTATAGAGCAGATGCTGCGCATATAATCTGCAGGGTTTTCTACCACCAAAAAACTTTAAATAGAAAAATACCTTAGATTCAAGAACAGCTGCAGAAGGAGTGGGTTTCCCATATTAATATGGAAAATACCCAGAACATAATCAGCCTGGTATTTCATTCTGCTTTTATTTATTTTTCACCAACAAGACATAAAATACATAAAATTGCATTTTATTTGACAACATTTTTTTCAGAGCAAGAATTCTGAATTCTGTTTTTGTTATGGAATAATAATTATCATCATTACAATATTTAAACCATTTTCTATTTCTCTTTGTGTGATGCTTAGGGGAAAATGTAACTTCCCATGGATCTTTGTCAAATAAATGCAAAAAACTGCATTAGCTATATTCTCAGGAATCAGATCATTAAACATTTAATGTTTAACACACACACACACACACACCCATATGCTTTTTTAATGGAAATGCATGTATAAGTGTGGAATATCTGCTAATATATGATGTCATTGCATGAATGTTACACATTTATTAATTAATGTAGGTCTTTGTCTTCATATTTACAAGACATTAAATACACCGTGTTATTGGATGAAAAATGAGCCATTGAGCTAAAGCACCTTTGAGACATAAAGTTTGAAGTTGTTAATGGATGAGTTAATTCCCATTGGGAACATTATTGCATTGTTGCACTTAATGATTTTTTTTTTTTTATGTCAATTTTACACAAACCTCTTCGAGATCCATATTTAATTTTATTAATGTTGTGAGTCAGTTGCAAGGGATTTTGGGTCAAATTTTACTACAGTTCCCTAGTCGTGACATATACAATAATTCTTGGAGGTCACACACAGACCACAGGCTGTGGAGATGGGAGATGTTATTCCGGGTCTTGCTAGTCCCGTTTTGTTGGCAGAATTCACTTCCTGCTGTGGAAATCAATGATTTCACATCAACGTAGTTTGAGTTCCCCATTATCACAATTTTTGAAAGGCTGATGCATCCAAAATATAATTTTGTAGCCGTTGTTTTTTATTTGCTTGATGGTGCGCCGTTTGTCCTGAGAGTAGTACGACACGATGGAGCCGATCATTCAGCAAAGAGCCGATGGATTCCTTTTGTTGGGGAATTTTGAATTCAGTTACGGTACAGACAGTGGCGTCTGTATGTGAACAATGCCAGGAAAGAGCTGGATGTGTCATCAGTATTGGGCAAACAAGATAAAACGAAACCTAAATACAAATAAAATAAACCTGGCATTTGTCGTGGACAGTCTATGTGGAGTCGGTGAAATACTGCTGCGTTTTTTGCAGTGGTGTCACATTTGTCATGTGACCCAGGCCTCTGTTCCTCTGGTGTCATGCGTAGAGTCTTTCTCAGTTGGCCCATTGCGTCGAGGACGTCGACACAAACACTGACCACTGACCCAAAGCGCAGCTACTGAAATTTACGGGGCAAGTGTCCGAGATCGATGATGCGTTCCCAAAAAAATGTCGCGTTTGACCCAAACACCTACTTCTTGTCGTCCTCTTGAGAGGAAATGGAAGTGAAATTACAATGACGTTCTCTGATGTGAGTTTCAACAGTCTGTACTATAAAGGCAGGGATTTAAATTTGAAGCTAAATGATTTTCAGAAGTAGTCCTGTACATTCTGGCCACATATATCCTATCCATCTACCCATCCATCCATCTATGTGTTTTCTATACCCACTGGTCCAATGCAGGGTGTTGGGGGTCCGGTGTCTATCCAGGAAGATACGGGCACAAGGCGGGGAATAACCCAGGACATGGCACCATCCCTTCGCAGGGCACAAACACCATTCACACCTACATCCCACTTTCAATAATCCTACATCCATAAAACAGGGGCCTCATTACCCGCAAGCAGTCACTTGTAATCTTATTTGTTTTCAGCCCTAATTCAATGTGCCCAGAACATACATTAGTGTCAAATTAGCGAAACACCACATTGATTTCAATTAATGTATTTATTGAGAGGTGCAGAAGGGGGAAAGTGGGTGTCCATTAGTTACAGAAAGGGTATCTGGTGGCGCAGATAGTTGGTATTGCACATTGGTCAGAGGTGGACAGAACCTCGATAAAATTCAGTTTTTCTTACCCCGGAGGCAAGAGGTTCTGTTTTTATCTTTTGCTTATAAAATATCAATGCAGAGCAGAATCAGAAAGGATTATATAGTACCATCCATTCTTGAAATTTTTAAATGATCAGCTCAACAATCTCCCGCCAAAAAAAAAAAGAAAACAAGAATCTCATAACACTTCTGGTAACCTACTTCCTTCGTGAATAGTACTTTATGTGTCCTGCCGTCATGGAGATTTGTACAAATATGCTATTTCTTAACAAAACAAAAAAAATATTAAGTTGATAGGTTGTTAGCATCAAGAATTAAGCAAAAGTTTGTAATGGCTAACTCTGTCTGAGTAACGTAATATCATGGGTTGAGTCTTGAATAAGCGTCCTGTTTTACGACTACAGACCCAAGAGCGTCTGCGGGGACCCTCAGCAGCCTCGTGGTTTCTTCCATACCCCCCAAGAAGACCCCCGCCTGTCTCCACAAACCCGTAGATCCGAACTTGTGGTGACTGAGCTCACAAGCTCGCATCTATAGGCCTGTGGTGCCAGAGCGCCTGCACCCAGCCACCCTCATCCTTAACTAACCCTTACCCTCCCCCCTCGCCCCCGCCCAGGGTCAGTCACTCAGGCAAATGGGGGACGAGGGGCTTAACTCTCAGGAAGATGTGAAACGCAAACATGGTGGGTTGGGCCCATATAGTCCCCCTGTGAGAAGAGAGAGCCTCGACCTCACCCTGAGGTTCCTCTCACACTGCGTCTGCGGACTGTCCGACTGCGTGCACTCGGGCTGAGGTAGTAGGTTGTATAGTTTAGCATTACACCCCGGGAGATGACTGTACAGCCTCCTAGCTTTCCCTGGGTCATGCCCAACACTGACCACGGCAGCATACGTCAGACATGGCAGGAAACTAGCCTGCCTTCCCTTCACCCCATATCAGCCCGTCTTCACAGGGCCCGGCTCCGTGGCCCAGCCAAAAAATGCAGCAGACACCCAGCTCTGCAGTTTCACACCTAAACATTGCGACATGAGCGCTTTGGGTGGGGTCTTTGGAATTAGCTTGTGGAACAAAGCAGGTGTGAAGACGGTGGCGCAAGCAGAGATTCTGGACCCCTTGAGAAAATGTAATCTTTGGCCTTCTGCCTAACTTTATGTATTCAAGGGCCCCTGTAAAGGCCTGGGCCTCCTGAATCTAGCAGGCTGTCAATGCCCCCACACTGTGCCCCTGACTGTAGAACAGGCTCTAGTATGGCTGCAAGGTGGAGAGAACTCAAAGCGAAAGCCTGATGCTCGGCACTAATTCCTCATAGTGAACCACAGATGTGTCTTCCCCCCCCACAAAAGACCTCAGTGTCAAACTGTGAAGCTGGGGAAGCACCAAGGTGTGTCAGGGTAGCATGCGGGGCACATTCTCAGGCTGGACTGCCGGTACTGTCCATCCGGCTGCACCATTCCATTGTTCAGATCGGGCCCTGCCGGGCCCCAAAAGCACCAGCTATGTGCCACTGCCTTTTGATTAGTTACGCTCTATTTACAGCCTGACTGCCTGTCACTCCATGTCCTTCCAGCTTCCGAACTCTGTGGTTACAGTACACCTCCACTCTGGCCCCCATTTATCTTTGAAATATAATGGCTGCAGCTGATCTTATATCTAATTTCATATTCTGTCTACAAGTTTTATAACATAGATATTTATTTAGTAGCTGATACATTTATCTGAAGGGGAAAAAAAACAGAATTCTCGGATTTGTGAAAGTCCTAATTTCAGTTTGTGTGTTTTAATGGTCATTGATTATAAAGGCTTTTGTGTTGCTGTTAGATATACTGAATATGGGGTAGAGCATGTGGCTAAGGCTGTATTTCTCTGGAGCCAAAGAGACTCGTCAATGGTAACTCAACGTTGAGAAGAGGTTAGAGTTATAATTATAAAACTGTTTTGGTACAGAGGTGCCTATGTGGGCACGTAGCATTAGCACTGCGCTATTAGGATTGATGTCATGAGCTAGAATGCAGTCGAGGTGCTACATACCTGCCCATTACTATAGAGTCTTGTGTTTGTCTGTCCCACAAATCTCCTTGCTTCAGTGGTGTAGTGCCTCATACAGATGGCCGTCAATTAAAGTTACCAGATAACTATTGATACTGGGGCTCTTATTGTCGTTTGAGTCATTTTTCCGCTCATCTTTCTCGACCAACAGAGAACCGTTTGCAAGTACTTCCCCAGTTATTTGGTAGAGTTTTGGTAGAATTTCTTCTCATATTTTAAAACTTTTATGCAGTTTTTAACTACTTTCAATGGATTACGATTTAATCATTTAGTCATTCGAACCTGTATGGAAATGTGATTTTTTAATGTGTGGCACATAATCTACTAGGGGTGTGTAGTGTTGACCCCAAGGTGATGACATTCAGTTCTGATTATTTGTGGGGTGAGTCAATGCATCAGAAATCTTCAATGTATAATCCGATTCAATTCAAGTCAGTCAATTACTTGATTTTTATAATCTGAATTCAGTCCTTTTTTAACTTCACTGACAAAAATGTACAGATATGATCATGGGGTCAGAACATACATTTTTATCGTTATTGTTAAACAGAATAACATGGCAGCATTAATTGTCATAAAATGTCAGCTACTGAACTTTGCAGAAAGAAACCAAATGCATAAAGCAAGGCCTACCGGATTAATATCACTCATTTTGATAACCAGCTAACTTCTGAGCTACTTGCCGAGTGGGAGGGGGCAGCGAAGGTTTCCGGTGATGTAACTTCCCAAACTTGTCAGATCAGATTAGTGAAATGAGATTAGATTGATTTCTAATTCTGTGGAAATGGAAAAATCGATCTGCAGGCCAGAGTTAATAATGAATTATAAACATGTTCCGGGCCGATTCTTTGAAACCTCTTATAAGTGGTGAATAAGCCTGCGAAATCCCTCATCTCCCACTACAGAAAATGACTGATCATCAAATGCAGTCATCTCCGTTATTTTACTAGTTGTGTCTTTAGCTCTAATGCTACTAGGTTTGAATATTGGTGTAGTTTAAATATCGGCCAGCAGTTTCGACCAAGACTGACCCATCAGACCAACGCTGATATCTTGATTTTTAACAAATATCGGCCAATACCAATGTGTTAACCCCGATGTATCATGCATCTCTAAGGCTAACGTTACTTATCTAGCTAGTTAGCTACCTCAGAGTCTTGACCATTGCTACCATAGCCAACAAATAGGATGACTTTTTAGTTCTACAAAAGAGAGGCGTGTCCCAAAAGTATGGTAGCACAAAGATGATCAGGCAGTGCTTCCTTTATGAATATTAAGTCTCACCTTGCTGTCCTTCGTTTTTGACAATCGCATGCCAGAGCTGCGACTTTGCGTGTCTAACGGTGGCATGTGAGCTCAGTCTGGAACTAGGAGCATTTCGTCCCCAAAAGTCGATCATGACAGATTCTGACATTGCAGATTTGTGCAATTGCATCACCACCTTAATAATCGATTTATAGTGACGCGTCTTTACACCACTGTCTGCCGCTCCACGTTTCTATGGCTCTTTTGTCATGTCAGCCTTGTGAAGCCGATTCCAAACTCAGCATCAGAGAGCAGCGTAGGGATCGTAACCTAAAGGACAGGGCTTACCGTTGTACCTTTTAGCAAGATACTTTGACCTGAAGTTCTCCAGTGAATCACGCAGCTGTGTAAATGGGAAGACTGCACACTGTATTGAATAAAAGCACGGTAATAATAATACTAACAAGGAACTCCCCTGCCCCACTGAATGTAGAGCTGTTGCTGCAATTTTCCCAAATGAAAAAGATGACACAACCACTATTTATGGCTGTGGGGGCCAGCTCTGTACACATTACCTAATCACTTAGCTGTGCGAAGAAGAGGCCGTCGTCTCACGACCGAGCAGCATCCAAACAAGGTCAATTTTCCCTTATATTCAGCTACTATTACCCATTTTTCTATCTTTTATAGAGCTGAAGGTTTTCTCATTGTCCCTCTTCGCTGTGGGAGGTTGGATGTTACCGCATTCCTTTCATTTCTGTAATTTGACAGGTAAGAAGGTCTCCTGTTTACACAGTACAGAACCAAGTCTCAAAACTAAGAGAGTGGCAAAAATTCCTCTGTTTCCACAACATGGCACTGGCTAATATAATTTAATGATGACTGCACTGTAAATAACATCCTCTTATAATGGATTTTACTGACAGTAAGCAGTAACTGAGTTGGCCCCCCAGTGGTGAATTTAGATGTGGGCTTTGTTTTTAATCTTTTGGCCCATCCAGAAGTGTCGGTTTGGACTGTGGATGGGTTCTTTGCTGTTGTTCCGTTCACTGTGAAAAGTTGGACAAAGTCCTTTGATAGGTCAAACTTTTGTGTAGATGATGACTGCCAAAGGATTTTGCAGAGGCGGTTGATGTCAGCTCTGACGTAAGCTGTACAGTTGCATCATGGGAGATGATGAATCTGTTGCTGATAAATCCTTTTTTGTCGTCAGTGTAGTAAATTAGGACACAACGATAACTAGGCCTTGCTTTTGCTCAAATCTGAATGTAGTTCCTTGAGTACAATTGAATCTTTTTTGTGCTCTAATGAATTATGTACATTTGACATTTTTTTAATATATATTTTTACGTTTCACACTTGTCAACAAAATATTCAGGTGGCTCTTCTATTGACTTGCCTAAATGACATCATCCGAGCACCATTGAATTACTCTTGTGTGATCTGCCACTGGCGACAGCACTGCATATAGAAGGGAGAACTGACCAATTGTTTGGTATCTTTCATTCCAGCTCACAGGCGAACAGCTGCTCTCCCTCTCAGCCAAACAGGCAGAGTTACACTTTGCTGGGCGCTCTCGTTCGTCGTAAGAATCGCCGCGTATGATTAATGGCCAACGTCAGACTTTCTTCCGTCTGCTCCTACGTTGTGGCACCGTGAACACGGAAATGTTCCAGAAGTTTGTGTGGTAGGGTGCAATACCAAATATGACCAGTAGGAAGAAGTGCAGAAGTGTTGTGCTGTTCAAACATTTCTGAGAGCTGGGGGGGGGGGCGGGGGGGATCCTTTGTATGTGATTTGTCGGGTTTTAACAGTGTTTAAGGATCGCAAGGGAACTGCAACATTGGTTACTGAAGTCCTTCCTCACCTGACCGGCTGGCTCAGCGTATTTGACTAGGTGCATGACACCGGAATGGCAAAATTGGCAGGCCGTTTGAGCTGTATGGGTGGAGCGCTTACAGTTCTACACGGCATAGTTTTGAGCAGACACTGATGAGATTTGCCGAAGGCTGCAGGTGAGCCTAACAATAGCTCTATTATTTTCTCTTCATGAGTGTGCCAATGCGTGCGGGCATACAGGGCGATATTGCCGTAACATTTTATTCCCTCGAATCAGAAAATCCCATTAAGGAAGTGCTTTGAAACCTTGGCACGGCGATCATAAATGCCTCACCGTTTTGTCAG
>JAODJX010000040.1:17124876-17135106 GCA_026776945.1 Isichthys henryi
GTCCATGTCAGCCCAGACCAGCTGTTTTCAGTCGAACCCACCTCCTGGCTGAAGGAGTCGTACGCCAAGACTCTGCCATTTTCTCGCCGTGCTGGTGGCCCCCCCCCCCGGCGGGGGGCGGGGCGGGGGCGGTCATCTCGGGTTCTCTGACTCCGCGCCTTCCAATCTTGAGAGCAGCACAAAGTACTGTGAAGAGCGTAACACCAATGGCTCGGTACGTTTGTGTTTGACCTCGAGGAGCCCTCGTCTGCGCCCACCCCCCCATCCCCCGGTCATGAGGACCGCTGCAGCTGCACGGGGAATGGCGCTCTCATTCAGCCTCCGGGATCCTGCCGTGATCCGATCACCCCTGCCCCCCCAAAAAAGCCTTCACCTGATGCCACTTTACCTGTTCGGCCCCTTCTCCTCCTCCACTGAAGCTGTATCACGTACGTTGCTGGTGTGGCTTAATTTCATCGTCAATCATTGTTAATAATGTCAATATCATCCCGGCTGCTCCAGTAAACGCCATGGTTGCTGTAGGAGCTGTTGTTGCTATTCTTTGCATTATCTGTCTCTCCGTTGGCGCAAAGGAGCCTTTCTTCTTGCTGTTAGTGTAGGTCTGTGAGAAGCCGATTTGGTAAAACCCTTCTCAGAACCCTGGTCCATTCGTCCTCCTTCACCCTGTCTACTCAGAGGATCCAGTAGCTATTCCCCAAAATGCAGCTCAGCCATGCTTACCCATGTAAGCAGAAGTGGGGTCAGAGCCGACCCCGTTCCCAGGCGTGCACAGTCTGGGGCAGAGCGGTAACGGGGACATGTGGTGGGGGTGGGGTGGGGGGGGGGGTCTGCGCTGGGGTCTGGGACAAAGTTGCCATGACGGATGGCGTCGCTTTGGCACACTGCCGTCTCTGCAGTGCTTTGCGATCAGCTGACCTGTTAATACCTCCCCCCAACCCCCCGCCGCTACAAGCCACTGGGGAAGACTTTATCGAAATATCTGACACTTTAGCATTAAGGCGATCCGGTCACAGCGATGGTCTGGGTCCAGACGTCCAGACAGATAACGCAATGCGCTTTTTCTCGGGATCTCAGAGCCGGGCACCGATGCGCAGGGCGCCGATTTTACCCAGAGGAAAGAATTCCTGAACGTGAAGGAGTGGAAGCAAAACGTCGAGCTGAAGGGAGTGTCTCTTTCGGAGTGTCTGTGTGTGTTGGGAGGAACTGACAGAGTGGCGTGTGTGTGTGTGTGTGTGTGTGTGTGTGATGGGCACCATTTTTCTACCTCCTTGAATTCTAATGGGGAACTTCGTAAGCCGGCTCTGGAGAAAGATGTGTATTCCTTGGAATGTCTTTTTTCAATTTTCAATTGAAATTTGGTTCCTTGCCCGGGCTACAGTTTGTGCTCCCCCCACCGCCACCACCCCCCCTCCCCCACATTGCTGCAGTACGGTCTGGGACTCTATTGTTCCGCTTGCGCTGGCAGGGACGCCAACAGACTGCAGTGCCCCCATCCGAAGTCTTATTAGAACAGACTGACCCTGATGGACTTCAAATCGGTCTGTTCTGCAATAGCAGAACAGCGTCCGACTCGGGAGACTTGCGGTAACCACACCCTTCATTTACCGCAGCCTCGTCATTTAGGAAAAAAGGCCAGAGAGGATCCACAGACGCACACGCGTGTGTATAAAAACACACAGACACACACAGACGAGACTGGGCCGTCTCCTGGATCCAGTGACATGCCGTTATTTGTTTGCCTGATTTATTCGTGAACCAAGGCCAGGGATGGGCCTGTCCCTCTCGTACCCTATCGCATGCCGTCGGTGAGCCGTCCCACCTCGTTCGTTCGCGACCTGGCGGATATCGGCGAGCCAAAGTCGCGGAGCAGTGTGGGCAGTGATCTGGGTGCAGCCCCGTCCCCCACGGCGGACAGCGATCGGGACTGGGACGGTGCTGACCTCCTTTCCATTTTCGGCACGCATGCAACCTCTATTTGAAGCCTTGCAGTCGCATTGATCACTTTCTGCAGTTGCCCCCTCACCCAGACCATCTACAGTAAAAGGCTTTTTCTTTCTGATTGGACCAAGCTGCCTAAGTTCTGGGAGACCAGTGAAGCTGACTGGTTGAGAATTCTGACTAACTCCGCGTTGTGGGGCCTCATGAAATCTTTAACCCTAACTGTACATGCCTCCAAATTAGATGAAAGTACTGCAAATACTTTGTAAAAATGAGCATGTTTCATTTTCCTTAAAATAAATTTTATTATACATTTGTCATTAAGCGATTCTTTTACGAAGACCTAAAATATGACAGATATTAATACGGCTGTCCAGTCATAGACGTATCCATGTCTTTCGGAAATCATCTCCAAACAAGCTGCAATTGCACTGCAACAGGAAATGAACTGTAATGTCAGTGACAAGATGATAGGCAGTGCAGCAGGATTGCAGAGCTGTGTGGTAGAATAGTTTCCGTACTCAGAGACAGTGTGTTGGAGTCTTTCCCCCCCCCCCAAGTATCTTTCTTCAAATTAAAAGTCCTTCAGCTTAGATGGAATTGTGTATGCAGGATTTTACCTGGTTTACTGGAACAATTCAAGTAAAATACATCAGTTTAACATTGCAGTGCATCCTAGGACAACCTTCTGAGTTATGAGTTAATACGCTATACTGGCAATGCCACCTGCGGCCCCTGTAAGTGTATTAAAGGTGTTAAAAGCAGCCCCAGAAACAGAGTATGTCTTGCGGCTAAGCAGATGTGTGCATAATCGCCTTATTCACTTTCTAAGTACCTTCCTGCGCCTCCATGCCCGCTTTGGGCTTGATTAAAGCAGTGTCAAAATGAGGAGCATGGACTTAAACAAGATTAATGGGTAGACCGGCTCTGCGTTAATTAATCCAGGAGGGAGACGGCACAGGCTAATGTCGCCCATCTCCTGTCCCCCTTAACCCGCTAGGGGACTGCATTACTCACAGG
Organism: Isichthys henryi; assembly: GCA_026776945.1. Lineage (NCBI taxonomy): Eukaryota > Metazoa > Chordata > Actinopteri > Osteoglossiformes > Mormyridae > Isichthys > Isichthys henryi. The sequence goes on from JAODJX010000040.1 coordinate 17,127,835, forward strand.
TGCTCATGTGATGTTCTCAGGCCAGAGCAGATGTTCAGGCAAGTGGCGCTGACACCTGCACCTCCACCTCCCCCCACCCCCACACCCGCCCCATCACTCTCACAAACCCATCTGTTTCCCTCGGCCCACTTTTCACGGCTGCCCGGGGACAACACGCGCCTGTCGGCCAGGTAGCGGTCGGGGGAGCTGCGTTTACTTGGCATGGAGTCTTGCGAGTGGTTTACTTGGGAGGTGCTGTACACTGCATTCCAATAGGGGGCGCACCTACTGCCATCACACTTGTTTTATTAGTAAAAGAAGGGTGTGGAGACATACAGTATAGGCAGAGGATGAGACACTCTCTTCTAGGTCTCTTTTTAATTGCAGTATAGTGTATTGTTTTCCTCTTCCCTGTTATACGTAAAAAAAAAACTTGAAAAAATGCCTGGCTGTGCAGTAATTTGACTTTATCAACATGGTCATTTGCTTTCATTGTTCCAGTTGATGTGGATGATGGTCATCATAGCTCCCGTTCTGTGGCAGGGCCTCTGATCTTCTGCTCCGCCAGTAAACGTCGGTAAATGTCAGATCGATTTGTTGTCTGTGGCACATCAGGCCCCCGAACTGAAGTGGCGGGGAATGGTCAGTGGGGGAAGGGCGAATCAGAACACAGCACCCACAGCCTGCACAGAGAGCATCGCGGTGGTGTCATGCCGAACTCCCATAATTCCCTGTGTTCTACTCGTCCTCCCACGTGCACCGCAGTCATGACAGAATTTGTGAAGAGGTATTTGCCCGTGTTACTCCAGAGCCAGTGTCACGGGCCAATACAAAGGGCCGTCTGTGCGGCCGTCCGCTTTCGCTAACGGTATTATTGTTGCCGTCTCAGGCGGCCTGAGTCATGGGTAATTTTTGAGTAATAGACAGACCGGGGCCTGTCTCGGTCATCATCCCCCGTCTCATCCGATGAGAAATCCCTCCCGAAATAGCCGCTCATGAGTGCCTTTACTGAGGCAGGCGCTGTTTCCAGTGGAGTGGTCTGACTTTACTGTGAGTGTGTTTGTGACAGGAGCACGTAGGTGTGGCAGCCGTGAGCGGATTCACGTCCGCGTAATCGATCCCAACAGGCCCCACACAGGACAGCCGCCTTTGAATACAGATAAGGGCTGTGCAACTGCTCACAATGCTAGGCCATAAAGACTGGTAAAGGATTTCAACTGGGGGAAAAAACCAGTATAAGTTTTTTTTTAAAAATATATTTTACAACAACTTGGAATTACAGCAATGAAACCTGTTCCACAATATCTAGTTTTATATGTGGGTGTTGTCTGGCTTGCAGCGTTAGGCTGCTGTGCCTGTTATCCGACTGTCGTTGGTTCAAATCCTAGTCTCAGTTGTGGGGTTTTCCTGTTGGCCCCCTCAGGAAGGCCCTTAACCCTCACGTGCTCCAGGGAGACCCTGTTCTCTCAATTGTGCATTGCTTTGGATAAAAGCATATGCTAAATAAATCATTGTTACAATATTTCACGAATATTGCGTTAACTGCAGTTTTCTGTATGGTACGCTGCACTGAAACGCAACTGCTCTCATTGCTGTCCGGCACTAATAACCTTCCGGTTTCCTTCAGATGGGGAAGGTCTCACATTGATCAGGATGAACATGCCGTCCCATACTTGCCGAAAGCACAGACAACGCGTTGGGCAGTTACGGTATTCCATCCGCATTTGGTTTGTCATGGTGAATCGTACATTTTTCATCTTCAGTCATTTCTTTCTTATGTTGACTGTGTAGAGTGAAACATTTCTGTGGTAACCGAACCATGTGCCCAGCTGATCTGCGGTCTGGCATCTGTAAGAAATCTCTCTGCATGTGGCCCGGAGGAAGACCTCGTTAATGTCGCGGCGGTTATTCTCGGCGGCTGCTGCTGCCGCATTCGGCGGCTGGGACAGAGTTCAGAACCCGACTGATTTTGAAAACAAAAATAATGAATTTGCAGATTTAGTGGCCTTCTCCACCCAACCATAAAATACAAGAGGCTCTTTCTGGAATTTCCCCTGCACTTTTTATGTTTTAGAGAACTTTACTTTCATCTTTTTTGAATTTCGGTGAACTTTGGTTAATGAACATTAAAATGACAAATTCATAAAGTTAGAAATCACGACCAGATAACTGCTAATGATTGGATGGGACACAGGAAGAAGTGTGTGTGTGTGTGTGTGTGGTCCAAGTATACATAACATTGTGGGGACATTTGGTCTCCACAATGTAATAAAAACCTGTAATTTAGACATTTTGGGAAACTCAATTTTATAAAAATCTGTGACTGTAATCAAAAAACTAAAAATGCCGGTTACTTATGGTTAAGGTTAGGGCTGGGTAGGGGTTAAAGTTGTCATTCTTGGGATTAGGGTTTTGCCCACAGAAATTAATGGACGGTCCCCAAAAAGATATGAGTACAGGTCTGTCTGCCTGTGTGTGTGGGGGGGAGGGGGTGATGTGTCTGTCTATCTTTTAGAGGACCACATCGTACACAGCAGCAGACCTGACAGTGCGAATGTGAACGCTGTAATTAAAACGTCCCCTGTCACTCTGCCTTTGTCAGGGCAGCAGACCTGCACTGAGGACAGACCATTGATCAGAAGTGAGAAGCGAAGATTCTGAGTCATTTAAAACACATTAATGGTCTCTCCAGATGAGGAGCTGAAGAGACGCCATTAGTCTCAGTGCCGCTGGTTTCGTACAAACAGCCAAATCATCACTCTGCCCTAATAATGGAAACATAAATACTATAATAAAGATTAAATTACTCTGCCAGGACCACTGGCCTTTAGGGGGGCGGGGACACCATTACCCTGCCAGGACCACTGGCCTTTAGGGGGACGGGGACACCATTATGTCCAATAAAAAAAATTGCTGTTTGTTTTTTATTATTTAAAAAAAATTTACAAATTAATTAGTTAGGGAAAATGGCACATTCGGAAATTCACTACCGAAAATCTGTTGAAAATTAAAATACTTTTAAAGGAAATGCACGTTAACATTTTAATGGCAGTCGAAGACTTTTTGTGTCATTTCAAACTTTTTCGGAATAGATCCAAAATAATTGTGAGATTTTCACTTATTTTCCTGAAACACAAAGGTGCAGCACGGCAGAGGGCCTCATGTCGTCTCTATAAATAACCGCATGAAGAACAGCCTCCTGAATATGCAGGAGCACCAACATCGCTGCAAACTCAAGTTTATTTTCATGTTTCATATCTGCACATCTTTACGACCTCAGAGCTGACATTTCCGGTGCTGAATACAAAGCATAACATTAATTCACTCGGAAATGTGTGAATAACGGTCGATTTTAACAAATATTTTCATATTTTCTCATTGAATTAATTAGCAAATTTCCTCTGGTGAAATACAGGATGAAATGCGAATATCTTTAGGGAACCGACTCATTTCTTCGAGGCGACACTTTCACGTAAACAGGAAGTTGTGTTTGACAAAATGAGCTTTAAAGAACGGGAAGTTTTCTTGAGAATGCAGGAGCAGAAGGGCCTGTTTGGGTCCTTTGTTGTCCTCTTCCTCCTCCTCCAGGTGCCTAGTTAGGACAGTGAAGGGTTACTTTCTTCACTGGCTGTCTCGCTCCCGCGGCCCATGCCCACTGGCCCAGTTTGGAATGCTCACCCCCAGTGCCCAGGAAAGAGCTCCCGCTTTCAGGTCACCGCAGCCTGTCAAGGCCAAGGTCTCACACGCTGCGAGCCAATCGGCAAGCTTTTTGATCAGCAACCCACCCCTCCCCCCTCCAACACCTTCACCAGCAGACAACGGGTGCAGATGCCAGAGCGGCGAGTTAAGGCAGAGCTAGACGATGACAGAGAGGCCTTTTTATGGATTTCAGCTAGTCGCTGCGTGAGAGCCAACCAGACGATACCGGAGAGCTTGTCAGTTTGCTACCTCTCAGAAAAAAAAGTGCTGGGGATTTATTAAGTCCTTGAGCGGAAGGGGGTGGGGGGGGAATCTCTTTCTTTATGATCTCTCGCTCTCCTCTTCTTTTCTCCTCTGCTTTCTCAGCACCATCGCTTGCAAACTCCGGTTCCCGCTCACAGCTCCTGTCCTCACATGGCTTTTGGCCTAATTACTGCAATATGGAGCTACAATGTGATGGGGGCCAGTTATGACGGACTCAGTGTGCTGCCAGTGATTGGGAATGGAAACGGGAAGATAGGGGACCAGACTTTCACTGTGGAGACTCTCTCTGGGCCATCCCTGTGTGTGTGTGTGTGTGTGAATTATGTTTATATTACATTGTGGGGACCAAATGTCCCCCACAATCTTAGAAAAACGTGTTATTTTGACGTTGTAGGGACCATTTTTCAGGTCCCCACAAAGATCTGAGAATGCAATCAAAAACTAAAAATGCCAAAAGTCTCATATTTTGTTTGGTTGGTTTACTTATGGTCAAGATCATCATGTTGGGATTAGAGATTTCCCCACAGAAATGAATGGAGAGTCCTCATAAAGAAATAATTACAAACCCGTGTGTGTGTGTGTGTGTGTGTGTGAATGCTGCATCACTCTTGAATTGCCAGCACATATCTCTCACATTAGTGACATCTTTGCCAGGACTGAAAACACAATCCCTCGGGTTGTTTGCAGCCTAAACTCCTAAGTTTATTACGCTAGTGTTAAACCCAGCTTGCATTGCCTGAAGCTAACCTTAAAATTTTAAGATTTATTAAGTTTGATGCCAAATCCATAAATTCCATGTATTCATTTGTTAAACTTCTGATTCATGTAAATCATATCAGTTTTAAACACATTTAAAAACAGGAAGTAAGACAATGACAGCTGTGTTCTATGGCTGTCACCTGAAGTGCTGTGACCTTCCAGCCTTTGATACTCATTGCATCATTTCTGTCTTATTGCTTTAACTCGCTACGCCGATGCTGACCATGAAATCAGCTGTGTGCTGTGTATAGTGCCTTCAAGTGCCGAAAGGAGAAACAAATGTGATACCTTCGAGAACGCTCAGCATTTATGATATAAAAAGATCTCCCCCCAGACGAAGGAAAGCCAGTGCCCATTCTCTCAGCAGTGGCGTGACCCCCCTCCCTCCGCAATCTTTTACCCCTCATCGAAGGGATCTAGCGATACATGCTTCACTCTCAAGCTGGAAATAAAGACGTGACCTTCAAGACTGTCATCTGTAATTGCTCTACTTTTTAGGGATTTTTGCCATATGGGTGTGTGTTCTAGTCCCCTTGCCCTAATTCATTGGAATTTATGCGTTATCAGCCAAAGTACAAGTACTTTTTTTGACATATCCCAACTTGCTCTCCAGGGAGACACACGCACCAATGTAGAGTTGAGAGCAAAGTTTGAGATCAGGCTTTTATCTGCCACCCCTGGAGCTTTTTAGGGGGGATTGAGGGCATTGCCTGAAGGCCAAGCAGACATACAGCTATTCCGCCAAAGTTGGGATTCAAACCGGTGACCATCCAATCACAGATACAGAGGTCTAACACACTGAGCAACTCATCACCTTTCTCGGTTTGTGCACGTCAGCCAAATTTGTGGATGGGTGTGACTTCTCATTTGGTTCTGTGTGTGTTTTTTTAATAAAACAATACAGACTAATTGTAGCACTCGAGTGCGGTAAACCCCCCCCCCGGGCATGGTTTCTTTCGCCCGGTGTGACCTGGCCTCAGGAATTCAGGGGGACCGAGCATGTTTAACTTTCACACGGAGCTCTCTTTCACAGACTTAGGGCTGCCTCGGCTGTCCAAATTTCTCATTAAACAATTTTCTGTCATCCTACACCGTGCCTTCAGATCGCACCCCGGGTATCCGCAGATGGACAACAGACAAATGCCGCCCTCGGCTGGGGATCAAACGCCCATCACTGCCGATAATGCATCAGAATACCATATAAAAGTGGGTCGAGTCCCCACCCAGCCTAAATCTACACTCTTCTGGCTTTCATTTACCTTCCTGCACCATGCATTACTTTGCACTCTATCGTCCCGAATGCCCGCGGATGCAGACGAAGGCAAGAGCTGTGCTGCGTCAGGGACATTCCACCAGAGCTATTCTAATCACGCCTCGCCCTGAAAGTCGCTGCCAAGGTTGTGAGCTGCGGCCGGGGCTCCAGGAGATGGATCGTCGCGAGCTGCATGCTAATGCAGCTGGGGTTTGGTCCACCGGGGCCCCTGAGCAGAATGGCCCAGCTCTGCCGCGCACGCCTGCATCCATATCCGCGGCTCAAGCGAGCGTGATGAATAGACCCCCGGTTTTCAATAAGTGGCCTCCCTCTTTTGTCCGAGTTCAGACGCTGCTGCAGCCTGAGCCTCCCCGGCCAGCCCCGGGGAGAATATTAAAGCGGCAGGCCCGTCTGCAGCTCGCCAGGGGTAGGGAGGGCCGGTCGACCGATCGCCCCCGCCCCCCTGCCATTATCCTCACCTATCCCAGGCCTCGTCTCAGTCTGCAGACCGGCAGAGTCGGCCAAATGTCCAGGCTGATAGATGTGAACCCCACACCTGCTCGGCTGCAAGCACATCCCTCACCGACAGCGTTCGCCAATTTACTAGGGTGATTTTTCTAAACTGTGACTATCTCCTTTGGCTGGAGAGAAGGGAGTAATGGATTGGCCTGTATAGTGTGGCACTCGGGTGGATGTTTCGGAGGGAGAATGCCGCACTCCCGCACCTCACCAGCTGCCCGTTTTAATGCCGCTTTTGACAGGTCATGCCGATGGTGCACAAAAGAAGCTGTGTGTGTCTAGAAGGAAGCCGGGGGGGGAGCGGGTGGGGGGTGTGGTGGGAGGGGGGTGGCGGGCACTTCACCTTGTCCTCTCCTCCACTCAGTGTGGTGAAGGACAGCTCAGCGTGTTTCTTTAATGCACATTTGTTCTGTGGCCTGAGATCTAGTTTGGAGGAATGTGTTCTGGGACAGAGCCGCCATACAAGAAATATAGGGGGAGATAGAGGGAGAGAGAGAGAGAGAGAGAGAGAGAGAGCGCCAGCTAGCACAAAGGCTGACCTGTTCCCCCTCTTCACCTTCTTCCTCGCCGCCAGCGAACGGCAGGAATGCCAATACATAGTCCTCCTGACTCGCCCAGTTCCCCCCCATCAAGTAAAGTCTTTTCATAATGAATGGCAAGGTACAATAATGGCCCCCCAGTCACCATGGGAACAAGACATCAGGGCTGTGTGTTGCATTTTTTTTTTCAGCAGGCAAATGACAGTGAACTCTGTGGCGAAACCTTCGGTTCGCGGGGGCGCGGCGGGGGGGGGGGGGGGG
>JAODJX010000040.1:17178382-17190932 GCA_026776945.1 Isichthys henryi
CTCCCTCCCCCCCGTTATGCTATCACCATGGGAACATCGTCTGAGAAACCGCTGATCATAGGTGCATCCTCGTCCTCGTCACCTGTTAGAGAGACGGAGAGAGAGAGAAGCAGGGGTCACGCCAGGGACATTATCGTCAACAAATCGAAAGCTATAAGAAAACGCTTTCGGAAGCTGAAATAAAATAAGGTACGGAAATAAAATTAATTCCGACTGAATGAAAACTATAAATATTGCTTTCAAACCTAAATGAAATAAGAACGAACCTCAAAGACTATTTAGCTGAAGCAATGACTTATCTTTAATTACAATTAATAATACCATAAACATGTTTTTTCGTTTTTTTGAACATTGTCTAACAATGCGTAACTGTGTATTGTTGTAGGATTCTCAGACACAAAAAATAGCTCGATAACTTTCACCCTATCCCTAGAAATAAAATTACTAAAACCTAAACAAAATATAAAAAAATGAAACTGAAACATATCTTTAAAATAACACTAAAAACTAGCTAAAGCCAAACTGGACTTCAAATAAAAATTGAAAATGTAAAAATCAAACCAAATTTTTTAAAAAACAAAGCTATAACACTGATTCCTGTTAACTTTGCTTTCCATTTTATTACTTAAACTTTTAAGCAAGGAACTTCTGCCCATGGTCTTCAATGACATTCAAGATGTTCAACGTTTGCATAAAATAAAAAAATAATAATATAAAATACTCCATTGTTCAATTAAATTGCAGAACGGGGCACAACACCTTCTTCTTTTGAACAATTGCCATTGATATATGGCTCTTGTGGCACAATGCCTACACACCATAACGATTCTGTTTCGCACGCTTCTTCCGTTATCATTTTACAGGGTATCAGTTTTCATTTTACACGGAAGGGTGAAAAACTGTATTTCACACTAATATGGTTAAACTTTGCAATCAATCGGTGGTTCTCATGCACGCCAAACTACGGGGGGGGATCCGTACGCATCACTACGGACTGTTACGCCAGTCATGATTCCCATGATGCACTGCTAGAGCTGTACTGATTGAGGGGTTAAGCTCCAGCTAAGCAGGTGTGAGGATCAGCTGGGAAGATGTGTGTGTGAAAGGGGCTCACCCAGCTCGTCCCCAGAGGAGAAGATGGCCGAGCCCAGGCGCGAGTTGTAGTGGCTGTTGGTGAAGGCTGTAAAGCTGTGCTGGAGCCGTCGATGTCGCATGTACAACGCCACAGTGCCGCCGCCCAGCGCCAGCAGCAGCAGGAACAGGATGGGCACCACCACGGCTGCAGCGTCACCCGAGCTGCCCTTCTGGGACGGGACGCTGTTTGGGTCTGCGGGCAGCCGTGACGGACACAGGATCAGCATTCGCGCTATGGCTTTGTCACAAATGGTCAAACCGTCAGATAAAAAATGAAATCGAAAGTAGGGGGCGGCGTCGCTTAGAGGACACCGCAGAGCAGCCGCGGGCGCCCGCACCTGTGCTCAGGATGTCGTACAGCAGCAGTGCCGGCTCCCCGCACAGCTGCCCGTTCACCAGACAGCGCGCCTGAACGGAGAAGGTGTAGTTGTGGCCCGGGAGCAGACTGCCGATGCGGAAGAAGGTTTCCGTGGTGTTGCCCAGGCAGGTGGACGAGTTGGTGACGCTGTCGTAGACGTGCAGCTCGTAGCCCTGAGAATCACAGTGGCGTCATCTCTGCGCTAATTATATTTAAATTGCAGCGGGGGGGCAAGAAGCGGCGGCCCATGGGTGACTCAATGCCCCTGTGGCCTTGCCCCCATATACACCCGTCCTGGGGGCCTCACCCTGCTCTCGTTGAAGCTCTTCTCTTTCAGTGCCAGGCTCTTCCACAGAAGAAAGACGTGATCGTTCTCAACTAAGATCTTCAGGGCCTCCGGGGCGGGCAGGGGCACTGGCCATGGAGGGGGGACACATGAAGACAGGGTCAGCTGGCAGCGAGGAGGCAGTACCAGTCATCGGTGTGGCGTGCCGGCATACCTGTGCTGAGCGCCAGGCTGGCCTCCTTGCTCATGTTGCTGAGGCGCACGCTGACGCTGTACCTCCCCCCAGGCTCCAGGCGGGACAGCACATACTCCACAGTGTTGTTCTGCGTGGTGACCTTGTAGCTAACCTCTGCGCGACGCACCATGTCCTTCACGTGCACCCAGTACGTCTGCATGGGTAGGCAGAGATCAAAGAGGAGTCAGACAGGGATCAAAGAGGAGTCAGACAGGGATCAAAGAGGAGTCAGACAGGGATCGAACTACACAAACATGAGCAACTTTAGCTTAAATCCAGACTTACGCAAAATAATCGTCATACATAGAAAAATTGACCTGTAAGTTATCTTAATTTTTCAAAATTTATTCTTTATTTAATGTATTCTTCAATACATATAACTAATGCATTTTTGGCCTATGTTTTGTTTTGCTATAAGGTTTCCTGAATGGTAAAAAGTGACTTCTGTAAGGGTTTGTTAAACCAATTACTTATTTACCTCGAAAACTGCCTGTATCTATCATTCACCACTAGGCCATGAAGCGATAGCGTTTAACAAATAATAAAATAATAAACATCAATCTTACTGCACAGCAAAGGTCTCAACAGCATCATCACTAATGTATAATAAGCTTTTTAAACTGCATTCTATCTGCGCTAACTGCATTCCTTTGATGACCTGTAGGGGGTGCTTACCAGAGGAGTGGTAGGCATGTCGTAAGGTGGCTGCCATTTCAGCGTGGCTTGGGTGCGATCCACACGCACCTTGTGCAGGTTGCGGGGGGGCAGCCTGCCACTGGGAATCATCCTAACCACAACGTACTCGGAGGGGGGGCCCAGGTAGGGCGAGATGACTCGCACCTGTCTCACACACATGCACGCGGGCGTCAGTAGACTGACACAATGACTGCACAGTAAAGACAAGCAGCAAAGAGGATCGCCAGTAGTTGTGTGCTAAGACTGGATTTCAGGGGTGTATACAAGGGTGGAGTCACAGAGGGACCGACCCCAGCCGAATGCTGATTGGTCCCCGGAATGTACCGTCCCCATCATTCACTGATTAAAATCACATTCATTGGCTAATGATATGGTTGAACTCTGTAAGAATTATGACTGCGTGCAGAATTGTGGGGAGAGCCACAAACCTGAGGGTGGGGGCCTTAGAGAATATGGGAGGAGCCTATGCAGAGGAGTGGGACTCACCAGGAAGAGGTACTGCTCATCGCTATCCACGCTGACCATCAGGCTGCTGTCTGTGCTGTTGCGGCTGTGTGGTTGGCGGTACAGTTCCAGGAAGGAGGTAGCGAAGAACACACCGTACAGCTGAGCGTGTGCGCACACACACAGACACACACACACACACACACACACACACACACACACACAGACACACACACAGTTAGAGAACGTCCCACTGAAACTCACTATATATATATATATCATTTCATAATAATGATCTTTAGCATTTCTCTTTAGTTCATTTATAGTAAGCATAAAAATATTTTGTTGACGTGTCAAATGTGATCATTCGCACGTCTGTATCCACACTTAGTGTGCCGATCTCCCCTACCTCGGCATGGGGACCGGTCCAGCTGCAGTCTACGGTGCTCTGGTTGAGGGGGCGGGCCTTAAGGAAGGGGGGGCTTGGCTGATTGCCGTGCGTCTGGAGCCGGGTCAGGGCTGTGGGACTGTCCCCCACACTGGTGTGGGCCCACACTGCCAGCTCGTAGCTGGTACCAGCGGTGAGGTTTGTCACTGAGGATGAACACACACAAACAGCTCCTCAGTAAATCACCCCCTCTCCGGGTACCTGACATTTCCCCGAGCGAGTGGGGGGACGTACCTGTCAGCTTACTACCCGAAGCCGTCATACTCCTGCTCTCCCTCACGTGAGAGTCGAACACCCAGTAAAGAATCAGCATATACTGCTGGACCTGTAAGCAGTGGGGGGGGGGGGGGGACGGGGGGGACGACAAAATCTGGATGATATACCCCGCTGAATCTGCACACGCAAAGTCACATGGGAGTCAGTCCATGGATCTAGTGGGAAAGACTGCCCACACCATCACTCTCGACACCACTCAATAGATACTCATTAAGTTAAATACTACAAGTAAACGAAAATTAGCTTATGAAATTAACTGAAATAAAATTCTAAACATATACATAAACATATACATAAAAATTTTCAAATCAAAACTACACTGACAGACAGACAGACAGACAGACAGACAGACAGAGACAGTCAGAGACAGACAGACACAAAGTGGGTCTTCCTATCTAAATGGGGACCGTCCATTCATTTCAATGGGAAAAACCCTAATCCCAATCACGACACCCTGAACCCCCACCCAGCCCTAACCTTATCCATAAGTAACCAACCAAAATACAAGACTTTTGGCACTTTTACTTTTTTGATTACATTCACAGATTTTTTATAAAATTGAGGTTATCCAAATGGGGATCTATGCAAACCCACCCCCCCCCCCCACACACACACACACACACACACACACAGCTATAGAGAGAGCACCATCTACCAAGAAACACCAACCTTGTACAGGGAACTGAAACCGAAAGTGAGACTGACTGAGTCTTCTGTGATATGGTCCACTTCAACAGATGGCACTTGAAGGGCTGAGACACACAGAGTACAAATTAAATCAAAGGTTATTCATCAAAAACACAACAGCAGGTCATACAGCAGTAGATGCAGGCAGGAAGAGACATTTCCCTGAGTGGGTCCCTAAAGCACTTGCTAAAAATGACGGTGCCATTTGCTTATTTGCCCATCAGTAATTTATAGTTATTTCTTTTTGCTGGCCTTGGTGTGATTTTTGGCATATCTGACTGACACACAGTATGCACCTACAATGTCCCACCAGTAGAGGGAGATGTTTTATCAACTATAACTTGAATTCTGCACACAGGCCATCCATAATATAGACACAAGTATGCAAACAAAAAACGCAGACAAACGCTTCGACTAAATCCTAGCGACCGAGCAGTGGGCGATTCTACATGCTGACATGTTTGCCTGGAGAGAATCGGCATAGCAGGATTTGCACAACTCCTGCCATGGTGTATAGCCACTTGTATTCAGTTAGAGAAAGTACTCACCTTCCTGGGGTGTGATGGATTTGACATCGGACCAGTTTCCTACACCACGGCTGGTAACGGCAGCTACCTGAATGAAGCACACCCACAGACAGACATGTGAACACCGGGGACCTATCCTATGACCCCACAAACCAGGGTTAACTCAGCCAATACCCACTGCACTTCACCCCTAAGCTGTACTATCTCACTAGCAAATTTCTAGCAACTACAACCCTTCTAGTGCTACTATGAACACTTCCTTTGACCTGCCATCTGCTCACACTGACCCTGCAGTTAACTCCCACTGCTCCGGCAGTAACATACCCGGAAACTGTAGAGGGCACTGGGCTGCAGACCCCCGACCTCAGCTTGGGTACTGGTGCTGCGCTGGGAGTTCCACTCCACACTGCCTCCTGCTAAGTACTCCACCTGGTGGTGAGTTGGATGCATGTGCATGGGTACACACACACAGGCACACAAAAAAAAATCTTTGAACATTAAACACAATCACAATTCTACCACTAATGGAGTAAATATGTGCATTGAAAAGGGTCCTGAGCTTGATGGCCAGATAAGATCTGGCACCCTACAGGATGGCCCACTCACGATGTACTCCCGGATGAGTCCATGAGTCGGATCCGGAGGCTGCCAGGAGCAGAGCACCGTGCCCTCCTTGCTGAGGTCACAGGAGAGCTGGAGGTCCCGGGGTGGGTCAGACACTGCAGAAAGCGGGCAGTCAGATCCGAACCAGACACGCAATGCAAGCCATGACTAAAAGGGTGAACCCGTAGGTTTACTGTCCAGTGTTTCTCAAACTAGTCTGGGGGAAACCCCAGGAAGGTCCACATTTTTGTTCCGACCAAGCTCCCAGCACATCTGAACCAGGTTTTGGGTGTTACTGATTGGCTGTGAGCTGGGAGGGAGCAAAAATGTGGACTGTCTGGGGGTTCCTGAGGACTGGGTTGAGAGACAGTGGTGTACAGCATGAATGGGTGAGCAGGTGGGTGGGTGGTGGGGTTACTCACATCCCTCTGGCGTACGCAGCGTCACGAACTCGCTAGTCCGGTGCAGCTTGCTGAGGCACTGCACCTGCACCTTGGCCTGGTAGGTGGTATCTGGCTTCAGTACTGTCAGCGCGTAGCTGCTCTTGTTGCTGTGGGTCTCTACCGTGGTCCAGGTCTGTGCCCCCACCAGTCTGGTGGTGGGGGGAGGGGGAGAGGAACGTGTCGATGAGCAAACCACACGTGCAAGCAAATACGTAGACAGACATACGCACAACAGACTACAGTGCAAGATGACAGTCTCCGAGCCAGAATAAAAGGGGAAAAATCAATATGCACTCTTACTCATTCAGACAGTTACTCACTAAATATCACAGATCTTCTCAGATTCTGTCACCTCTATGATACCTGACTCTCACTCATGTTAAAGCAGAATCTGTACGGAAAGGATTCTGCCCACGGACATGGGCCTGCCAATCAGCATCCAGCAGCACTTTACCTATAGTAGACCAGATAGTAGCAAGAGGAGGATGGCATGCTTTTGGGCCGGGACCAGGTGAGTGTGACAACACCGGAGAAGTCAGAGCTCCACTGTAGGTTCTGGACCTTGTAGATCCGTGTGTCAGCTGCGGGGGAGGGGGAACAGCAATGAAGACATAAAGCTTGGGTGACAGAGTCCCTTAAATGTCCTTCCTTGTTCCTTATTTAATAATTATAGTGTTCATCTGCTACATCAGAGTTTTCAGACTGGAGTCATTGACAGATAGGGGAGGGGGCACTCTGGGGTCCAATCAGCTTTCAGTGGCCCTGTGACCCTGCCCCTGTATACGCCCCTTGTCAACAATGTATCATTCTGGGACTTGTAGTACCCTAGACATTGCATTCTAAATTTAACGGGTCAATAAGTGCGTCATTTGCCTGCTCAACTTAAGTGTAGACATGAATGCAGCATGCCACTCACGCGAGCAATTGTCCTCGTCACTGTGGTCAGAGCAGTCGACGAAACCGTCACACTTCTCACTTTCCGTCACGCAAGCCTCGCCATCGGCACACAGCGTGCCGTTCACGCAAGTCAGAGGGCCCTGGGTGGCTGGACAAGAGAGAGGCAAGCAGAGGCTGACCATCCTACCACACCCCAAAAAACAAATTCCCCAGATGGCCCCACCCCCCATTTAATCCCTACTCCGCCCACAGCAGCCAGCCTCTACAATCTGTAGGCCCCTACACACTCTCCCCATCTGTGGCACTTCCCTTTACAGTCACTAGGTGGCACTGCTTCAATTTTGGTGCCATTTGTGTCAAAACAGAAGCAGATTCAGACATTCTCCCGTATAGTTTGTGAATAGGTGTGATGAGATTCTGCGGCTACCCTTCTCTTGGCTACCACTATGCGGCACTGCCTCAATTCTGGGGTGATTTGTCTCAATAATTTGATCAGTTCCAGGTCTTCCCCCCATATAAAGTTTGAAAGAGACCCACCATATACTTTTTGAGTTATTACCCTTAATGTCTGTGGTCGACCAGTCCCTAAACCACATGTATTATCCATCTGGACAAACAAAGACCAAATTTAGTATATGTACCATAGGAATATATATCACCCCAGAGACCTGCAAAAACACAATTCACGCCTGCACTTACGACAGGAGATCTCATCAGAGCCGTCCTGACAGTGCCGCTGCCCGTCACAGCGCTGCCAGTCTGGGATGCAGGTGGGGGGGCGGAGGCATGGGAACTGCCCCTTTCCGCAGCGACCTGTGGGACGGGGCCGCACGGGAGGCTGGGTGGGCACAGGGGGCGTGGTGATGTTCGAGCCTGTGGGAGCACACAGAATGGAACGGGTGATGCACCACAACAGCTGCTTGAGAGAGGCAGGAACAAAGAAGGCTCTGAAGGCCGGGACATTATTGTCCACTGTCACAAACGCTTGGTCGCACAGAATGGGAACCAGAACCCAACCAAAGGCAAAATGGAAGCCATTTATCGGCTGGCAGTACACCGTTAGCCCTTATATGGGAGCTATTCTATATATCTAACCACTTATATAATGTGATTACGACAATCACTTACGCATATAAAGTAAAATATACAGTACAGGCAGTCCTCAAGATAATAACCAAGATCCATTCCCTAAGTCTGTTGAATTTGTAGGTAAATTAGAACAACAATAGTAATAATAATGATGAAGATACAGTAATAGTAAAAGTAACTTCATTGGGTACTGTACCTCGAGCTAATAAACCGCTAAAGTTGCACAAAGTAGTGCTTTTGTTATTATAAGCCATTGTGTTTCACTCAAATTTTCATTTAACAGGCTTTGTGGTAGTCCGTCCGTAAGTACGAGTTGGTCCATAAGTTGCATGTTCTTAACCCAGGGGCTGCTGGTAATGTGTGAAAGTTTTGGGCAGTCAAAGAAACATCTCATAACGGAGAACAACTACGATAGATAAGTCTGATAGACTGACCATTTTCGAAAGAAAAAAGTCACCCCAGTTAGTATTTGCAGTAACCATCCAATAAACCCAAGTATTTTTTTGACTCAACTACCAGCATACCATGTTTGGCTAATCAGCACCTCGCCGAGTTATAAACTAATTAAATGAGCTGGTGGTGAAATTTAATTAACACATGGTATTGCTGAGGTACCTCTGAGGGGAGGTTTGGGAACTGAAGCGGTGTTCAACTAGCCATCCAACGAGATATCAGGGACTTTTTGAGGAACAGAAGAAAAATCTTGTTGATTTTTATTATGATGCTGTGAAACATTTTTATGTGAATGTTTTTTTCTGAGAGAAGGCTTCACTTACTGCCAAGATAAAGAGCTTTAAACATTTTCTTTGACTGCTGAAATACACAGTACTGTATATCAGACTCCATATATGCAGCACACTGCAATGAAGATTTTCCAACACAAGTCATAGAGCCTTAAGTTAAAATCCCAGGACGGGATTATGATGCTTGTACCAGCAGTTAATAAGTAATATGAATAGAAATGACCATTTTGCATATGTAAGCATTTTGGGAGACAGACAGCTCTGAGCCAATCAAAAAGGAGTGACAGCTTAAGGAAGACCTGCAGGTGACACAGAGGTCTTTAGGCTCACCGGTGCAGTCGATCCCACGGCTCACCTTTGAAGCAGCCGACCTCGTCACTGCCATCTGGACAGTCAGCGAAGCCGTCACAAACCCAATTGTTGACGATACAGGTCCCCGAGTCGCAGTGAAAGTGGTTTGGGGAACAGGAGAGGGACCCAGGTGTAGTGGGACGGGGGGTGAGTCCTCCTGCAAGAGAGAGACAGATAAAAATGTAGACAAATGTAGAGGAAAAAAATATATACCCCAAAACATGACCTTAAAGTCTGTTTGACATCCAACTATATTGACTTGGTACACCAATGGACAGGGGTGATTCCAGGATTTTTTAAGGTGCTGGTCATAAGAGGGACCAACCTAATCATTAGTTATTGATATGAGTGAGTGACAGGAGAGGGGGCAATCAGCTTTCAGTTGGGGCAAGTGACTCCTGTGGCCCCGCCCCCATACATGCCAACCTGCACACTGGGAGCAATTTGGGGTTCAGTGTCTTGCTCAAGGACACCTTGATGGGGTCAGGAGGAACCAGGGCTCGAATCTGCAACCCTCCGGTTGCCGACCAATAGCACTGCCTCCTGCGCCACCATCTTCCCAATGGGTGAGGTACACTGGTTAGGGATGTAACTGGTGGGGTTAGTGTGCGGCGTAGCTTGCAGCTCTGACCTTTTAAAAAGCTAGAGAATTTAAGTTTATTAAATGATGGTCTGAGAACATTTTAGCAGAAAACAGGCAATGCATTAGTCAAAGGTGAAGCCTGCTTCTTACCCATGCAGCCCTCCTCATCAGACCAGTCGCCACAGTCGTTCTCGCCATCACATTTCCACCAGCTGGGGATGCAGCGACTGTTGCGGCACTCAAACTGGAAGTAGCGGGAGCAGCCAGGAACGTCAGTGGCAGAACCTGAGAGGAATAGGTGACACGCAGCTTTAAAAAAAAAAGGAAAAAGGAAAAAAAAAAAAAGGCGGACAGAGGGAGCAGTCTGGAGAGGTACAGACCAAAGACAAGGACATAACAGTCAGCTAGGACACAGACAGCAGTGGTGCATTATGGGAATGAAAGTCGAGGCAAGAGTAAGTGAGAGAGGAAGAGAAGCAGGAAAGGCCGAGGAGGTGGAGGGAGAGAGGCCTCACCGCAGTTGGCCTCGTCGGAGTAGTCTTCGCAGTCGTCCATGCCGTCGCATTTCCACTCGAGGCTGACGCATGCCCCGTTGGCACACTGGAAGCTGTAGGCATCACAGGTCCGCTCGAACTCGGGCCGCGTGGCTGCAGGGTGAACAGAGAGATCCAGAAGCATTCAGTATGTGACGTTGGGTGACAGATCAGTGCGAGAAACCCGGGTGCACGGGAGAAGACAGCCGCGTAAAAATGACACTGAGAGCTGCGCTACACCTCGGCAAAAGACACCCTACCCGCAGCCATGACGCGGCTGACATCGGGAAATTCAAGACACAATGCCACTAAGCAAAGCCGCACACGAACAGATCAAATCAAATAATGCCATCTCTCATGTCGCTTGACACTTGGAAGTGCATGCGAGGGAAAAACTAGTGTGAAAGTTCGCAACAGCAGTGACAAAGTAGCGTAAATAAAAACAGTAGCACAAATAGATGCATGCAAAAAAATGGTGATGTGCGTGTTTGTTAAAAGCTGTTGTGTAGCTCCTGCCCCATTACTGCTTACATTTATACCTAGACATTTACTGACTTCATGGCGCTACACATGTTTGCAATGTGCTATTGCTAAGCGTTCGCTAAATGTGTCAGATGCAATGATGATTAGTGTGCAAACTAGAATAAATAACCGCGATAAATGCAATGACCAGCTATACGAATGTAAGTATGGATGGACCATACATACACACACGATCGCAGATTCAAATTGCTGAAACTGGTCTGGGACGTAGGTCGACAGACGAGGCCCTTGGTGTCTGTGTGTGTCAATAAGCTTCGCCGCCAAAGCCCCCTCCCTCCACCCCCACCACGGATGACTCACAGCAGCCGGCGTAGGTGGCATCCTCATCGGAGCCATCGGCACAGTGCCGGACGCCATCGCACACGAGAGACTGGAACAGGCACTGGGCACGGTTCCTGCACACAAACTCCATGTAGCGCGTGCAGAGTGGGTCTGTGGGAGAGTGGAGGGATGAGCGTTCCTACATAAGGACACCTTAGGTCTCCCCAGGCCAGGACACAGAAAACAGCATCTTATGGCAGTCTAAGCATAAGAGGTGACCGACCGCAACGTTGCTCATCAGCGCCCCCTGGGCAGTCCTCCACGCCATTGCAGTGGGAGCTGGAGGGCAGGCAGGTACCATTGGGGCACAGGAAGCCATTGCAGTGAGTGCCCCCTATGAAGAAAGAGAAGGACTTTTAAAGATGGCCGTGACTTGTCTCAGTGAGGGGGTTTTGGTGAGGGTGGGGGCGAGAATCGGCGGCAGGGACTGACCGCAGCGTGAGGGCTCCTCATCAGAGCCATCCTGGCAGTCGTCGTCTCCGTCACACACCCAGCGCTGGGGGATACAGTGGCCTGTGTGGCACTGGAAACTGCTGGATTCACAGGTGTGGTGGCCCACTGGAGGGGGAGGGGGGATCACAGTTAGACACCTGCACTGGACTGCTCACACTGAAACCAATGGACATAAAGAACCACAGATACAACTGCGTTCCAACTACTGGGAACTGATTATTCCTGAGAATCGACACTGTGGCTCTTCAGTTGACTATAATTAAAGGAAGTAAATATGAAAGCTGAGGGCTTCTCGGGGCTATAGTATCTGGGCTGGCCCTCCCGCCCTGACCTGTACAGTTGGTCTCATCTGACCAGTCTCGGCAGTCGTTGTCTCCATCACAGCGCCATGCCTCACGGATGCAAACTCCCCGGGCACAAGTGAACTCCCCCACACGGCACTGGTGACTCTCTTTGAGTACAGACAGGGACATAGTCAGGCCCACAGGCCCAGTCTGGTCAGCTCACTATCCAATTAGACAAAGCCCGGTCAGCTCATCATTTAATCACACACAGTCTGGTACGCTCTCCAATCACACGCAGGCACACACTCACCGCAGTGCTCCTCGTCACTGTTATCACCACAGTCATCTTCATGGTCACATTTGAAGGCCAATGGGATGCAGGACCCAGAGGCAATGCAGCGGAACTGCACAGCAGGGTCACAAACGGTGGTGGCTGGGGGGGACCACACAGCATTCAGAGAATCCATATTTTGAAAGCGCAGCACATTTACAAAGGAAATCGACTGATCACATGCAACTTGCTACTCCTCCCAGCTACTTGTTTATATATAGATGTCTCTATATCTCTGGGGGGGGGGGGGGGGCTACACACACGGCACTCCTGCTCGTCGCTCAT
>JAODJX010000040.1:17191032-17201112 GCA_026776945.1 Isichthys henryi
CCCCCCCCCCCCCCCCCCCCCCCCCCCCCCCCCCCCCCCCCCCCCCCCCCCCCCCCCCCCCCCCCCCCCACACTCACGGCACTCCTGCTCGTCGCTCATGTCGCCGCAGTCGTTGTCGCTGTCACACTTCCAAATGCTACTGATGCATTTCCCGTTGGAGCAGCGGTACTGATTGGGGAGGCAGGTGCGCTCTGGGTAACGGCAGCACAGGGAGGCATGGTGGTATGAGCGGACGGATCGATGGGGAACCTCGCAGGCCAGAGAAAAGGCCCGGCAGCCGATTCCGCTCCAACTCACCCATCTTGATGCAGGTGTTGTTCTGGAGGTGATACCCGGCTGGACATTGGCACTGCAGCTCCCCCGAGGGCAGCTGCTTAGTGGGCGTTCCCTCTGGGCACACGCAGGTATGGCGGTGCCCGGGACGTGGAAGGCAAAGCAGGCTGCAGGGCTGGTCGGCACAAGCGTTGTGCCCTGGGGGGTGGGAGGTCAGAGGTGGGTGTGAAGGTCACCCTTTTATTAGAGTTTAGCCTGTTTCAGGGTCACCACTACTGCTGTCTGCTGACTATATATTTTTACAATCCATCATGTTCCTTTGCATTGAAACTAAGCTAAACTTAACTTGCTGATAGAAACAAGCATGAAGAAGACAATGGTGATATCTACATGCACTATTAACCTACTTCCACCTCAATTAAGAGATGTACGACTAACACCACAGACATCAGAAGTTAAGCTCTGACCCCCCCCCCCCCCCAGACCCCGCTTTGAGCTGGCATCCTGACCTTTGGTCTTGCCCCTGTAGAAGATCTTGAGGTCCATCACGCCAGTCAGCCGGCCCACCAGCAGCTCACTGTCCAGCGAGCCGGACTTGGAGGCCTTAAAGATGCCCATGCGGGACCAGTCATCCCAGTAGATGTCATTCTGCGAAGGGACATATGAGTCTTAGCCAAGCGCTAACACATGAGATGCAATTAATCGACACATTATCAAGCCTTTGAGGTGTGACTGGACTTGGAAGCCTTGAGGTCCATCACCAGAACTTGAGGTCCTGCTATGACCAGAACAAACGTGTGCTGTCCCTTGGGTCTCCAGGACAGGAACGCACTGGTTTATGTGGAATTCTATGCAATACTTTCCATTCTTTGCACTGGCATTGTTTACTGTTACTGTGTAAATGTATTTTGACTGTGTAAAAGTATGCATAGAGCTACTGTAAACCTTATTTGGGGTAAAAGACTGATCAATCTATCCATCCATCTATCCATCTGTACATCCATCCATCTATCCATCTGTACATCCATCCATCTATCCATCTGTACATCCATCCATCTGTACATCCATCCATCTATCCATCCATCCATCTATCCATCCATCCATCTATCCATCTGTACATCCATCCATCTATCCATCTGTACATCCATCCATCTCATCCAGTGGCAAAGAAGCTCTAATAATTTATTGCCTATTACCCTATTCTCAATCATCCTATCGCCTGGTTAAACTGTGTTCTCCAACTCTCTGACCAGTTTCTTTGGCCAGCTTTCCCCAACTGGAGACTCTGGTAATCTAAGGGATACCTTGAAGACGGCGATGGCATAGGGGTGTGGCAGGCCCTCCATGAGCACGGTGCGCTGGCCGCCCAGGAAGTCGGCCCGCTCGATGCGGTCCCCGAACGCCTCAGTCCAGTACAGCCAGTGCTCGTCGGTGGTGATGCCGTTGGGCCAGCGTACTCCCTCGGACACGATGCAGGACACGTTGGTGCCGTCCATCCAGGCGCGATACACGCCGGCTGCGCGGTCCCCCCAGTCGGTCCAGAACATGAGGCTGGACCCGCAACACACATACACACACACACACACACACACACACACACACACACACATATACTTTAGGAGTTTCCATGCCAACTGTATTAAGCTGGGTGTTTATCAGTTCTCATGCTATTCTGTTCTGAACAAGCTGGGACAGGCTGCTGAAACCATGGGGCGCAGCTAGGGCTTCTACTGAGGCGACATCAAGATTAAAAGGCAAGGGTGTTCATTCCAGGACTGGCTCAAGGGAAAGCGCCATACCTTTCCCCAGGCAGCAGAGACAGGGCCCTGGGGTGCTCGAGCACGGAGGAGTTGAACAGAGTGTGACGGAGGTCCCCGTCAGAGTTGGCCACCTGAAGGGTGGGTGAGACAATCAAACGTCATTCCTGGTTCTTGTTGTGGCATTTCCTTACAGTGGATCATGTGCTTTTTCGCACTACCCCTCTCCCTCCCCTTTCGCTTTCCCTCTCTCCATCCCTCTCACTCCAAGCACGTCTCGCTCCCTCACCTCGATCTTCTGAGCCCCAGCATCCACCCAGAAGAGAAGCCGGCTGACGGGGTCAAAGGCCAGCGCCTCCACATTCTGCAGGCCCCTCCTGACAATGATCTCCTGTCCAGAGCTTCCGTTCAGGCACAACCTCTGCAAAGTGGGGGGAGGCAGAAAGGAGTCACGACAGTTCACCGTGCTGAAAATGAGACACGGACAGCCACTAACACAAGAAGGAGAAGCAGCCAGCAGGGAGGCACACCTGGATGGTGTCCAGTGCAATGTCGGCCCAGTACAGGCAGTTCCGCTCGTAGTCGAAGTCCAAGGCCACGGCTTCTCGCAGGCCTGACAACGGCAGGGGCTGGTCAGTACCGCTGGCCAGGTCGTAGCGATGGATGGAGCTCCGCACGGCGTACAAGATGAACTCGTTACTCTCTGAGGAAAGTAGGGGGACAAACAGGACTCAGTCAGTCAAAGAGCATCAACCGACAAACATCTACGCGTCAATAGGTAGAGCCAGGCCAAGCTCACCTCCCACAGGGCAAGGCAGCATCTCTCCACCCAGCCTGGCTTCCACATCGCCTCCATGGCAGCTGTCCCCAGATACCTTCCTGTACCTGAGACAAAATGCACACAGTTACCCACAATTTTCATGGACATCTGCGCAAAATCACCAATCGAGAAATCAATTCCTCTCTCTGCCACTAGGGGGCAGTGTGACCCTTGCCATAAAAGCCAGTGGATTGGATCTATGCGGTACTTATCAAAACATACAAAAATGCAACGTCCTGTACAGGATCCAGAGACAAATTGAGCCACCATAGCAAGTTCAGTCTCCCTTGGACTAGATTCTGCAAGTGGAAAACCAACAGCACCATTCCCTCGCAAGAAATTGTAGCATTTTGTTGCTTATTTGTAGTGGTCAGTGCTGTCACAGACACTGCTGCATAATCTCCCGAAAGATTTTTGCTTCCAGAACTATGAAATATTGTTTACATTGTTCTTCTATTCTAACTGTTACCCAGAAAAAATCCAGGGACTGAATGGACCTACACAACGATGGCTAAGGACATGCAACACGCACGTCTCCAGGACATGCAACATGCACGTCTCCAGGACATGCAACACACGCGTTCCTCACACCGCTAGATTTCCTTGCACCTCTTCACATTTTACAGGCGCATTTCTTAGTGTGGTTAGCGGCTTTATGGGCTCTTGCCCAATCATAATGTCCTGTGGAATTCCTAATAATAAAAACCACATGTGAATCATACTGACATTTGCAGTGAACTGATTTGTTTTGCCGTGCAACTCAAAGCAATTCAGAAACACGAAAGTGGAGCACTGGTCGGCTGCATTCTTCTATGCTGCATTTCTGCATTCACTGAGGTTGGGGGTGCCATTTTTGGCACGAATAGCAACAATGTTCGCAACAAAAGCAAAAGATTCTTCAGGATACCAAATTAATTGTAAAAATCTGTGATCCAGAAAGAGATTAAGAGAGTACCGTTGTACGCTTTCTCTATTCTCTGTCTCACAGACACACATGTATGTGATGTACAGTGGTTTATCCATCCATCCATTTTCCAAACCGCTCATCCTACTGGGTCGCGGGGGGTCCGGAGCCTATCCCGGAAGCAATGGGCACGAGGCAGGGAACAACCCAGGATGGGGGGCCAGCCCATCGCAGGGCACACACACACACCATGCACACACACAGGCACATGCAGTGGTTTATGTAAATTAAGATTTACTCCTCTAGGGTAATCGTTTATTAAAATATAAGATTACTTCTAAATGGAAACCAGTTACTAAGCTTTATTTAATGGTTTGCCAATGGATTCATGTTCATTAATTGTACTTATTTCTTCATATTCCTACCCTATTGTCCAGGTTAAAGCAGGGCTGGTGGCATTGTAGATTACTGTTAGAATCTTTCACGCATTCGGTGTGTGATTGAAATGTTATTGAT
Organism: Isichthys henryi; assembly: GCA_026776945.1. Lineage (NCBI taxonomy): Eukaryota > Metazoa > Chordata > Actinopteri > Osteoglossiformes > Mormyridae > Isichthys > Isichthys henryi. The sequence goes on from JAODJX010000040.1 coordinate 17,195,303, forward strand.
TTTGGCGTTTTGAGTGTCTTGTGAGTTTTTGAAATCGGTGTATTCCACTTTGTTTCAGCATCGTACAATAAGTGTCTGATTGCTTTACTTTAATATTTCTAGGAATAATTCCTCATTCTCTAACCACCACTTCCCTAGGGGTTTTCACTGGGGGACACCCAGATAGACTTTATTTTCTCCAATCAGGTGTGTGTGTGTATTGTAATCAGGGACTGGGAGCATCAATAACCCAGGTCCTTCACAGCTATAAAACATGATGGATTTAGAGGGAAGAGGTCAGGGGTGCGGAAGGACATTTTGAGGCAAGAAACCAAAATGATTCACACTTCCTCCTTTAACCGTTTCATGTGCGGCATGAAAGCATGCAAATCACTTCCAGTGTGGTATCAAAATGTGGTTACTTAAAAACTAAAATTAACACTGAAACTATACAGGAGCTAAAGCCAGAACCAGAAATGTTCAGAAAATTAAAAGGACACAAACTATTTGTAAACTCATAAGAAACTGAAGTAAAACTGAAAAACAAAATGGAAAACGAAATAAATGTGAAAACTGATGTAAATTTCAAAACTATGATATTGCCGTTAATAATGAAGAAGGGAGTTTGTTCAGCATCCGCTTACATGACCCCCACGTGCGATGAGATGCCCCAGAATCGGTGTGGAGGCACCACTTCTCACCATAAGCCGAATACCTCACTAACTTGAGCATTACACTGGTCTTGGTAGTTACTTGGAGCTCTCCATGTCTACACTGATAGCATTTGTGCACCTACATCATTCTGCAGAAAGAGCTTAATAACTGCAGACATTTTTATTTGGGCAAGTGTGTACATGACCCCATAAACAAGTGTTTCCCAATCTGGTCCTTAGGGACCAACAGTCAATCCATGTTTTTGCTCCCCCCGAGCTCTCTACCAGTCAATCCATGTTTTTGCTCCCCCCAAGCTCTCTACCAGACAATCCATGTTTTCGCTCCCTCCGAGCTCTCTACCAGACAGTCCATGTTTTTGCTCCCTTCCAAGAACATGGACTGTCTGTGGGTGCCCAAGGACCGGACTGGGAAATGGTGGCATAAGCAGATACAGGCTGAAACACGTCAGGTATCCCTGGGTCGTCGGGCCACCTGATGGTTAAGGGTTAGGGTCCTCGGCTCCTGCTACGTGGAGCTGTGCTGCTAAGGGCCTGATCTCCTCACCCCTTGCTGTGACGATATGTGGTACCCACGGGGCAGGGCACGGGCGGGACATCCAGTCGGCCAGAGAACTCAGGATCAGGGACACACACCTCGAGGAACAGGTCGTCACTCAGCTTGTACCCATAGTCACTGAAATGGAGAGAGGAAGAAAGAGAACCTTAGAACAGAACTACGACTACTAATATCATTATTATTAATCATCATCATCATCGGTTCAGTCCCGCTAAAGCATGACGTCGTGGGCGTGGCCTACAAGCTGCTGGCTTACATAGACCTGAAAGAAGGATGCGCACCCAATTTTCCACTAAAGCAGGCTCACTTCCTGTTTTCTATAATATTAGCATGCCCGGGGGGGCTTGGCCAGCCAGTAGATCTTGGTCCCCAGAGGTGTTTTTTTTGGCTTCTCCCTGCCATGGACTCTGGACTTACTTTCTTTCCCTCTTCTTCATGCACCATTTCGTATAAGTGACGTAATAACGGATCGCCACACAATCTAGTAGAAAGACGCTATATCAAAATAAACTGAATCGGATCATCATCATCACCACTATCGTTATACATCTGACTGTAATGTTGGGTATTTTGCTTCAAAGTAGGAATGAATACATCTATATCTGGTATATCTATAACTGTAATCAATGTCGTCGGCATGCCAATAAAATCCATTTTCTGGTCGGTTGATGGGTGGTCATTAGCTAAGTGCTGTCAGATCAGCGATGGATGTCACTGACTGAGAGGACAGGTGGGACGTCCTGCTGGGGAGAGACAGGCTCTCACCACTCGTAGTCCTGCCGTGTGCAGGAGCAGTTGGTCACGGTGATCGGCCGGTCAAAGTTCTCGCCGTTGAAGCAGGTGGCATGTGGAGTGCGGCGCTTGAATACCAGCTCACGGCCCAGCAGGCAGCCATTGCCCCGCTCGTCTGATGGTGACCATCGCTTATAGTCCGCCTCCGTGCACGGTACCCCTGTGCAAACACACACTTATACCCAGGCTACCACAATGACATAGCAAACCAGATGTGTTCACCAATACCGAGGCTGCCAAACGACACAGGAACCAGATGTGTTCACAATAATGACACAGGAACCTGATGTGTTCACAAATATCGAAGCTACCACGACACAGGGACCAGATATGTTCACCAATACTGAGGCTACAACAACGACATGAGACTTTACACACAAGACTTGGAGGTAGCACAATGACACAGGAGCCACATGCATTCCCCAATACCACACACAGGTAATGGAGCTACCACAGTTACACAGTACTTATATAAACACACATATTACCAAAGCTACCTTAACGATACGGTAATGGCATACAAATAGTGGAACATATATGATTCCCAAGGGGTGAGGCATCAAACTCTTCATTCATTCATTAACATTATGATGGGTGTTATTAATTCTGGTGCATGCAGCAGCAAGAACGTAGCACACAGATTAACAGATATCGTGCAAAACAGACAAAGTCCTATACAGGCTGTGGGAGCCTAGATCCTATCCTGGAAATTTAGGGCATAAGCCAAGGAACTACCCAAGACGGGGCACCAACCCATCACACCTAGAGACAATCTGGCACCTCCAATACATCGTAGGGAAAAACATGCAAACTCCACAGACACGGAGACAGGGAACTGAACCCTGGTCTCCACAGGTGTGAAGCAGCAGTGCTTCTACTGAAGTGCTCCAGCTATAAACAATTTCTTTCCCATTGATACTTCACAGCATGAACCTCAAGATGAAAGCAGTTTCTCACCCAGGACATCGCTGGCGTTGACCTGCAGGATGAGCCAGCTGTGACCTTGGTCGGCATAGGAACCGAAAATGGTGAAGACTGTGCTCTTCTCTCCAGGCTCCGTCAGTAACTGGTACACGTACACCTCCCTGGAGGAGAACTGGAAAGGCGTCCACGTCTCGCCTTCGTTGGTGCTGAACCTGGCAAACGGATGAGCCAGTGAGACAGGTGATCACACCAGGAGATGACACTGCAGGTTACAGTTCAGCACATCCCTTAGCCCAGTCTCTCAGTGTGCACAAGACAGATGGTTTATGTCACGGGGTGCAGGGCAGACTCACTTCAACTCCGTGGTGGGGCCACCTTGTGCAATAGCCATGAGAATTCCACCATGGTCTCCCCAGGTGTAGAAGTGTGGACCAGCCAGGGCCTAGAATACATACAAGCCTACTGCTAAAAATCTGGTTCCCATTCAGAGGTTACCAATAATCATTGCGTGACATCACCACCATGGGTTTACATACATCTAATGACCTACCTTCCCTTGTATCCCACAATGCATTGCCACAACCAAAGTGTAGGTGCTAATGCACTGATTTACCTCTTTCCAACGAACCCCAGCGCTGCTCGACATGTACACATTAGGTTTATTGGCCAGGCTGCGCCCCACAGATCCTGAGAGAGAGAGAGAGAGAGAGAGAGAGGGGGAGGGAGAACGGGAGGGGTCACGAACCTAATCACACAATGAACACACTGTGCAACACTGCCCCCTGGAGCCAAGTCGTATCTTGACGCCATTTCACCACCAGCTGGTGGATATTTGTTTACCTTCTGGTGAGAAGCTCAGTGTGCCTGCAGTTAGGCAGGTAGCCACTGCTCCCCTATGGGGATGCTCCACTGGTACAAACCCACACTCGCCTCTGGGAAATCGACCAAACTCTCACGCCGCACTAAATTTTCTTTGGGGGGGGGGGCGGCGGGGGGAGGCAGAAGGTCGTCGTATCGGAGGAGATAACTCAAAGGCAGAACTGTCCCTTACAGATAAAACACAAATGAGATTAACTCCCTGAAGCCCAGAATAATGGACTTAGGGTGGAGGGAAGATGGAGATAAAGCGAGAGGAACTTTCACTGGCGATACCCGACACACAAAGTGGGCAGCTGCTGGCAGCTGGGCTCGGAACTGCAGAGTATGAGAGTCTCGGGGGGGGTGGGGGCACGCTAATTACTATGCGGATGAAGGAAACTCCTAATTACATCGTCTGTGTAACCAAGATAACAAGAGGAGGACAAACCTCCCGCCTTATCTAATGATCGTCCAATTAAGCATGGAGACCCGTAAGAGCGATCTCTAAAAGCAACAAACAAACAAGCGATGATGACTATGGTGAGTGGGGCTTGGGAAAAGTTTGGGGAAGATGCTGACAGATCTGTATTATACCTCCAGCGATGCACTGGGCTACAGCATGACCCCAGAATACCCCCTCCTCCTTTGAAAAAGCCCCCCCCAGTGCTGGCAGATGAGCTGGAAAGCAGCTTTAAGTGAAAACATGCTCTCTGTATTACAGTCCTGCCTATGCACATTCCTACAGACGAGTTTTCTTACTGGATGCCATTTTAGTGGCGTAACGTGATGAAAGTGACAGTGGCGGAGACAGACAGAGGGCGCTGGAAGCTGCCGCCACCGCTGTGGGCCTGCTTCCTCGGCGATGAGGTTCTCCCGCATTCTGCGGCTGCCCGACATGCCACAGTGGCACGAGACAGGCGGCCATGAAAGAGCAGGACGAACCAGCAAAGTCTGGAATCGTGGCTCCGGTTCAACTGGGGCTGCTGTCGTACAACATTCTACAGCCAAGCCCTTGGGGTTCATGCCTCAGCTTCGAGCAATTGGCGGTGGGGGAGGGGGGGTTGAATGACAGCCACTGACACGGCAGACCACTTACACTAAAAGCAAAACCGGAGACAAATAACTATGAACAGTGACACGGGTGGTAGGACTCCCCCTGCCGGGACGGAGCAGGGATCCACCCACCTGTGGCCATGATGAAGCCTGGAGCTGATTCCTTGGACAGGATGGGCATCCTCCGCAGCTGGACGTTGAGCAGCTGGCTCCAGCGCTGGGCCAGATGCAGTGAGCAGCCCTTGGAGAGCTGGGGGGGGGGGTATGAAGGCGGAGGGGAGAGTAAGTCGAAGGGCTAGACACTGAGTGGTCGAATACCACCATTTACTCAAAAACCTCAAAGCATAGACAAATCACTGTTAAAAGCAGTGTGACGATACATTATAAAAAGGACACAAATACACACTGTCATTTATGTCCCAAAAGATCTCCCCAAACAAACAAAGGCCCACCATCCAATGTACGCAAACAGGCTTCCTCTCCGTGTCACTAGTCACTGGGTCAAATCTGGGGCCGGTAGACTAATTCTGTCATTGGGCCCCTGAGCAAGGCCCTTTAACCCCCATCTCCAGGGGCGCCACATGCTGCCCGGCCCAGCGCTGTGACCCCCCAAGCTTGCTCTAACTTCCAAATGTATGTTTGTTTCACGGGGAGTAAGTTTTGACAGACAAAAAAAGAGAATTTCCCATGGAAATGCATGAAGAATTACTGTTCTATTCTCTCTTATTCTGACAGGACTATCTCCAGCGGTGCTACCTGGCAGTCAAGGGTGCCGCCCAGGCTGTCGGTGCTGGGGGGCTGTAGCAGCTCCCAGGTACCCCCCTTGTCGAAAGTGATGACAGAGCGCATATTGTCCTCACTGAGCGAGCCGTTGATCAGCGTGGCAATGTAGACCCCACGTAGGCCCTCCACACGGTGCAGGTCGGCAAAGGGCTCGCTGGCAAAGTACCTGTGGGTACAGGTCGTTTTGGGGG
>JAODJX010000040.1:17248969-17273538 GCA_026776945.1 Isichthys henryi
CCTCATTGAACTACTGACTCCCTACTCACCCTCTCACTCCCTCAGTGAACTACTTACTCCCTACTCACCCTCTCACTCCCTCAGTGAACTACTGACTCCCTACTCACCCTCTCACTCCCTCAGATCTTCTAATAATCTCCTCCTTTTTTATTCCCTCCATCCTGTAAAGCAACCTTGGTATTGTGAATGGACCTATATAAATGTAACCTATTATTATTATTATTATTAATATTATCATTATTATTATTAATCAATGTAGAAGGGACAATTGCTCAGAAAATTAAATGCAGTTTGGCATCTAGTGCAAATTCGTGCAAAAGTGCCATGAACAGCTGTACACGTGATAAATCGACAGCCACTAATGCATCTCTATACCTTTTCTTCTTTGTGAAAAATGTCCTTAAGTCCCCAGATGGATCACTTTGTTGTGCTTCTACCTCACATTGCTTAAAAATCCTTCTTCTTCTTTTTTCTTTAAATTTACAGTCACTGTCATGAGCCTTCGCTACCAGTAAGTAGTGAATTGTGCAATATATGAGCAAGCAGTTCATTTGCTTTGACCACTTGTGGTTATTCGGGGGTGGCAGCTAGGCAGAATCTCAGGCTCGTGCAGCTGTGCACATTTGCAGAACACACCAGGATTGATAAATGCGATATCTTGTGTGTATTCAGTTTCGTCTTTTCATGCATAACATGGTTCTTATCCTTAAGGAAAACAGAAACAAATACGATAACAAAAGCATGAATAAAAACTGAAACAAAACTCAAAGCGCGGACACAGAAACTAAAGAAAAACTACAAAACTAACAAGAAAGAATAAAAGTGAGTAGAAATGAGTAAGTAGTAAGAAATATCTGTGGTGTCTATTTTCACTTATAATCTTGAGTTTAAAGGGCTCCCTCCTGGTTGGTGTGACTAAGGGCTTCTTTTTAAAAAATAAAATTAAAACTAAAATTATGAAGCTAAGTGAAAAACACAACGTGAAATAAAAAGAGTCAAAAAACTTTAAAATTAACCAGAAACAAAACTGAAAAGAAAAAAAAGTAGATATATTACAACATATTCTAATAAAAAAAAATTAAATAAAAATTACCTTGGTGTCTAAGATTTTTTTTTCAAACAATCGAAAAAGAAAGAGTTTTCAAGTCCCATCCCAAAGTACTGAAGTACCGAATGACTACCCCAGTTGGTTTGGCATTTTAGGTATTGGAAATTTTGATACTGGTAATTCTCTAGAAGTCAATGAAAAAAGGAGAGTACTGAACCAAAAGTATGGTATCTGGTGTGGTGGGAAAGTGCCCACACTTTGATAAATGAGGTTCCAGGATTGCAGAATCCTGTGCGACCTCTGGCCTTTCAGAATTAAGGGCCTTGCTAAGAAGGGAAACCACTGCACTAACCACAGGACTTGAATCAGCACCTTCCAGTCACATTCGCAGCAACTTAAACCATTGTCTCAAACACAGGGTTGCCAAGTTGGGCGCCTGGCTGCCGTGAGATATTTAAAGCGAAACAAACTCACACACATTTACATGCATGTAACAGTTCCATTCCCTTGTAAATAGTCCGTAGCATTTGCAAACTACCCCAATGCTTTTAATGTAGCTAATATAGAATAATATAGAGTTTGCCGTTATATTTCTTGCATGAGAGTCTGAAAGCATGAGTCACGCCAGATGTGTGACAGCTGGCAACCTTGCAAAGGTCACTTCTAAGTGGGAGTAAAGGCGCAAAAACAATCTTGTCATACGAGTTCAGTGAATGACGAACCTAAGTTTAATTATTTAGCTCGTAATGAAGACAGAGTTTTTAAGACTGAATTCATAGTGAACAATCACATATACATGCAACAACTATTACAAGGAGTTTTTTTAGTTAAAAAAGAGAAAGAAATTAATATACAGAAATCTGACCAGCAAAATCGACACACACCAACAAACAAGGTGGGCGTGGGAAAGAATTCCCACATTTGTATCCGGTGTGTAGCAGCACTACACATATCGGAGTTGACCAGGCTTGCGGAATGTTATCCCACTCTTCGACTTCTGTGTTAAGTCATTTGATATTGGTGGGAACTGGAACACACTACCGGATGCACTGATCCGGAGCCAAAGTCGCTCAGTGGGTGAAGCCACTTGGATATACAGTCCAAAGCTGTACAGTGGTGCTGGAGGCAGCTTATCCTAGAGAAGTGGACATTCGTGACTCTGGCAACAGAGCATGCCAGTGACTGCACAAACTGTACATTGTAGACTGGCCTTTCACCATCCTCATAATCAGGAACACCTCTGCAGTGATGATGCCATTTAATCAACATCTTGATATGCCACATTACTGCAGAAGATGGATTATCAATACATTTTTTTCCCGAAAAAAATTTACTTCCATTTTTATTAACATTTCAAAGACACACGATTTATGCGTCTACCAAAAAAAAAATAATGCTAATGATTTTTTTTTTTTTAGAAACTGCTGCACGATAAGAGCAAATCCAAAGGAGTCCCATTTGTATCTTTGTTCAGTGACCATTCTTTACCAGTGGGCCTCTTATAACTGCTTATTTGGGTCAGTTATGGGGTGGGGTCTGGTGAACCTGGAGGAACTTGAAGGTCACTTTGGGTATAGGATGTTTGAGCTTGCAAGACAACTGCAAGATCAGATTCAGAAACATTTTATTCACCAGGTATGTCAAGCTTGCTAAAAATAGATTTACCAGTTTCAGATGCACCATTAATTCAGGTAGTCAGTGGTATTTAGGAGGACGGAGACCAAACCAGCTTGTGTTAAGGAGGTGTGTCATTTTCTGCTGGAAAAAAAATTATGACTATGCACTTTAATTTACAGTAAAGCTGCTGGTCAGCGCCACAGAGAACACGGTAAACTGAAAACGTAAGCGAAATGTAAAGAGTTTCGACAATTTAACTCACTAACACAAGCATGACAACCACGTTATTATGTCATAATTAGAGATGCCAGGATTGTATTGGTCAACTATCAGAATCGTCTTGACCATGTCAACATGCCTAAATGCATTGAGTTGCCACCATGTGATTGGCTGATCAGTAATTTGCGTCAACGAACAGTTGGACAGGTGTGCCTAATAAAGTGACCGGTGAGTGGATTTGCATGTATTAGGGCAACATGTAAGGTATATGACAGAGTATGTTTCCCTACACAATATGTGTATATGTGTATTAAGGAACGAGCGCTATAAAAGGCACAAAGAAAGATGTAGAATTCTTAAATTTGATTAAAAGCACATGATGTGCAAGAATCCGATTAAAATACAGACAGATTGCACAGTATTCGTAGAAGGGGAGGACTCACCCTGGTAGAGAAGCCAAAAATAACAGGAAACAGGTGATCACAATTGGGGCAGCACACGCGGTTAATGAGGTAGCGCGGCACACACGAGGATCGGACGAGCAGGTCATGACAGGTGGCAGTTGCAGATTATTTTCATGGGTGGGGCAATGGTAAAATGAGCGGAACATTCGAAGAAGGAAGGGGAGGGCTGTCACCAGCTTTCAGCTATGTGTACTTATCCACTGGCACCTGGGGTGGGCGTTACTCCCAGCAACTAAACTGGCTTCACCACTGTTACAGGGCACATCAAATGTTCAGAGGTTTCAGAGGAGACCTCACTCACTGACAATTTGTCTGTACTCGGCCCAAAAGATCACATGAAAAATATGGAAAGTGACTTATTAATGCTCAGCTTGACCATGCTAAGGCATTTTGTAAACCAATATGCGTCTAAATATCACCACCGTAATGCTGGAATTGCCCTGCAGTTAAAGGCCAGACATAATTACACACGAACTCTTACACTTAAAAGAAGGAACAGTGGAGAAAGGTGCCAATCCCCTAATTAACTCCAGCCTAGGAATATCGTTATTCCTACAGGTTTCAATGCCATCATCCCTTTTTGGCATTAGGCTGCAATAATCCGGCATATTAGCTAAAATGTTATTCTTACAATCTTACATTTACCGAATTGCTGAAATATGCGTTGAATTGCAGTCAACCAAATCTCACCTCTGAGCAATGCATTGTAGATCAATAATTGATAAAAAAAAATAAAATAAAGATGTTAAAAAAAAAAAACCAAGAGAATTCATAAAATAGGGAACTCATCCGGACGCAAAGATCACGCCAAGGCTAGAGAGAGATCTCGGCCTCAACCTGTCCCTGAAATTTGATGCAAGAGGTTGCTTTCTTTCCTACCTTGCACTAGGAGGATGTCAGGGTTACATCTCTGACTGAACTAGCCCCTCTTCACATCTGAACATTCCAAAGAGGGCGTGCCTAGATGCGGGTTTTTGAAGACGGAGTTTATTTATCAGCAAGAATAAGCATCTTAAACTTTATTGTGGCATCCTTGGCAATACTTGACCCACAGGGTCCGATTACACCATTGCACCTTATTTTACATGCAAAGACCAAAGATGTGCAACACAGATCAAATGTGTGGTGCATGACTAAGGAGAGAATATAAAGCAAATGTGTCAATTAAGCATTAAACAGTCTACTTGCCTGAGGGTAGAAGCTCCTTCCGAGTTTCTCAGCTGAAGCACTTTCCATATCTCTGCTCTTTTTATGAGAATGTTTCATTCTGAGAATCAATTCAAACATTAAAATGTAGGTTTTTACCTGATAATTTGAATGTTTGTATGATTATAGTGAGCAGTGGGACGTGCTCCACAGCGAGTTTTGCATGACCAGAGTTAGAGTCTAGACTTGGATTACCTAACCCAGTGTCAAATGGTAAAATGAAGGTTGTTTTCAACTCAGTGAGTTTGTTTGCGGTCATTAGTATGAAAGGGGTGGTGTCGCCGTTGCAAAAAGAGACAAACGAAGAACCGCCCTTTTTCAGGTAGGAGGTAAGTTTTCAACAAACTTAATCGTCAGAAACCCATGTCAACCCCAATGGCAAATTTATTCTGCTGCTGGCAAGAGGCCATCAAGGTGTCATCAAGGGACCATCAAGGTGTCACCAAGGGGCCGTCAAGGTGTCACCAAGGGGCCGTCAAGGTGTCATCAAGGGGCCATCACGGGATCATCAAGGGACCATCACGGGATCATCAAGGGACCATCAAGGGGCCATCAAGGGACTATCAAGGGACCATCCAGGGGCCATCAAGGGACCATCAAGGGACCAGCACCATAAAAACATTTAATTTAATTTGTGTCAGATTGCAAAGTAATTCAGAGTATCGCCCTTCCCGAATAGCTTTAGTTAGTTTATACATAAGTTTTCGGTGAAGCCCGCGCAGAACATGCTGCCCTAATCAATTAGCTATCTTGACCTTGCGGCAATGCTTCTGCCCTGCTATGTGGCTAAGAACTCGGCCACGTTCGAAATGTCCAACAGCTTCATTAATACTTTTCATCTTGCTGTATCTTTATCCAAGGCAGGTGAACTTGGCAGGTGAGCACTTGCATTTCTCCAATGTGTAATAAATAAATAAATAAATAAATAAATAAATAAATAAATGGTTGTCACTATTTATATTTTTTTTATTTTTTGTACTTTTATTCCGTGTTTTTATATTCTCCACTCTTGGAAATCTTCTTGTTATGTATGGAGCTGTGTTAACACTGTAATTTCCCCACTGTGGGATCAATAAAGTTCTATCTATCTATCTATGTGAGCGTGGTAAGTTGCCAGGTTGCCTACATCAGTATATTTTGTTGTAAATTAGTCGAGCGTGCACCCCACAGGTACTTCACCATTCCTTAGTTTGCGACGCTGCTCTTCAAAGTGCTCTCTGTGTGAGAACCAGCTAACATTGATGATTTCATCAAAAACATCAAGAGTTCTGTTAAACATGTACAACTGCAGTAAAAATATACTATTCTATTAATAAGTTAATTCAGATTTTTTTTTTTAGAATACATAGTACACCAGTTTGTCACAATAGCCTGGAAATACCAAAACAATACTGTCTTACCTACTACCATACTTATCCAGGTCTGGAAAACTCCAAAATCAAATTTCACAGTTTTCCTTACTGCGCAGAAACATTGTTTGCTGGGTTTAAGCTGAAAACCTGCACTTACAGTATGTCAGCCTAGATCCTATTTATAACTGAGCTACGCGAATCTGGGAAGTCAGCCTCAAGAAACCTTGTTAAGCCAGTAAACCTGCATCGTATTACACCCCTCAAGCCATGAAGCACTACCAGGCAGGGCCGCCCGCCCACGAGGGGACAGAAAGAGGAAGAATTTCAGCGGCACAGACATTACTGAGTATGAAAACGGAACGACCGATTTGCCAATTACTTTTTTCAGGGTTGGGCTGACACTGAATACCAGGATCTTTGTACTGGATCAAAAGGAAAATCAGTGTAATCGCCTATCTCTACTGCCCTCTGCTGGACAGGGGGGGGGGATAACTTTGCTGTACATATGCGCCAAGCCCAACCGACTGCACCCAAAATGTCTGCCCATAACTATACACGGAGAAGTGAAGCATGAACTAGGCTTCCGATTGGTAGGTAGTTTAAAATGTGTCCAACTACACTTGCCTGTATGTTACATTTTACTGTCTGAACGTAACAAATTAAAGTGCCAACCAATGTATTTTGGGGTAGGATTAGCCTCGCGTCATTTGCTTCTGGTGATCATTTAGCTCAGGGAAGTTTGTGAAACGTTTTATTACTTTTTAGGATTTGAACCCTATACCTGCTCTAGTTTCCCCCCACAACAGAAAATACATGTAGAATGATGCAATTAGGCAAGGTGCTGCCTGGAACACCTTGATTAATTCTTTGCAAAATAATTTTACATAATGTCATCATTTGCGGTTTGTTAATCGAGTTCATATACCGAGAAGTGAAAACCTGGCACCTTCGTGAAATCACTGGTCACCTGTTATGACCCGAAAATGTTAGTCTGGTTGTATTGAAGTTGTTCAGTTTTAACTCAAAGGGGAATATTACGGCACCGCCTTTCACTCCACGTGGGCGGGGTTTTTCATATAACTGCTCATGTCTAAGATGCTTAGTTCCAACTCACCGGGTTTTCCCCAAAAGAGAAAACGAGACGCGAGAACTGGCAGTGGACGGCTTTTTATTGTCAAATAAATAAGTAAGTATTTTTGTATCTTATTTTTGCACGTTGCTTCCCAGAATCGCAGGAATGACAACTGATGATATTCACACCCGTTGTCACTATTGGATGCAAAAATATAATAAATATCTTAAAAAAAACTGATAACATGCAACACAAATGAATCTATCACTTATCTATCTTTGTGTAGACGCTGCTGCACGGTTTTTGCGATCTTAATACAGCAAATCGCCAATCCCGTGTTTGGTCGCGGTTTCACGTTCACTTGCGTCGAATGATGCATTTTGAATAGTATCTCGAGTTGTTATTATAAATGATTAAACTCTTTACGACTTTACAAAGCTGAGAGGCGTGATGTTGAAAGAAGCACACTACTATGTTAACAGAAACGTGAGTTTACTTAAGGTATCTTCCAGCCTAAGATGTTTTTATTAAAACTGCATGTTCTTATACTTGCTCTTCAAGTCAAAACAAAACTAATTCAGCGCCGATCATAGATTTAATGTTAATTAAAGATCCAATCAAAGGAAATCATACATACTTGCGCAAAGTACTGCAATCTATAACCTTCGCCGTAATATTTAATCTGCAGTCTTTAGTGTTAAGACACTTTATGTGTCTCAAAATGATTTAATCATAATGTGACTTCTAGCTATTGATGGGTATGTCATTGTCTGTTTTCTTTGGTTATATACAGGAACAGTCAACGTTTGAAAAGATGGAGCACACCTTTCAGCTAGAGAGTACCTTTGAATTAATGGATGGAACATGTTTCCAGGGTAAGAGACACGGCGGTGTTCCGATGGTCTTCACACCTGTATGAAGTTCCTTCCATACTACCAAATCAGCCTCTGCGCATCGGTTCAAAAATACTACAACCGAGTACCACGAAATGTTCCTTTTAATAATCTTCCAGAGAGTGACATTTTGTGGTATGTTGTGGGCTTAAGCCGCGAACGTCATGAGACATCTAGCGCGTATATTTCCTCTTAGTCCATAAAATGATTTTAAAACACCATGTGGTCTGCATGTAATTTACTGTCTGTATGTCTAACGACGTCAGTGCGACAGCGTCCATGAAATCTGCCACGTAATAGCGTTTGAGCAAACAAATTTAGTTGTCTGACACAGACATTTGCTGGGGAAAAAAAATACAATTTAACACTAGAATATATACAAACGAGCAGTACTAAAGTACAATTAAATGCAATAATTGGTGGTTAAAGGGGGTGTTTCACAAAGCAAGGTTTCTGTTAGCCGAACTAGCTTAAGATAAACATTGTGATTGTCCAATAGAAACTCCTATTGGACAGTCATGTCTTTTAGCTTAAGTTAACCCAGTTTACCGAAAAATCCTACTTCGTGGAACATCCCCAAATTCTCCAAAAAACTTACCAATGTCTTGTTGGACGGCTACAAAAACACAACTTTCGCTCCCAAAACTCTCTTCGGGGGGATACACCAGACATGCATGCTAATGCCATTTTATTTAGCTGAGGACTGTGGATTGTCATTTATAAAGAAATTACATATTGAAATTTTTAAAAAATTCAAACAGAGTGTGACGGAGTTTGGCAAAACTGGCAGGACTGGTACATTGCAAAGAAAATGTGCTTGTGACTGGGTAGTTACAGGATGTTTTAAGACATTTGTGCAGCAGTTTTAGTCATTGCACAGGCATGATGTTGACAGTTTGGCAGCATCAAAAACCATGTAGTTAATATCCAAAACTAAATACCTAAAATCTAAGTGAGTAGTCTATGAGTAATCTCTATGAGTAGCACTGGGCCGCAACAACAGCCCACTGGAAACATTGAGCCGTTTCCTTTGTTCACACTGCTACATGTCCATTGTGGGCTGGGATTTCCTTCCAGACAAACAGAGAATTCCTGTTAGACCACCTCTTAGCAGCATCAGGCTGGCAAAGATATGTGGCCCCTGTTGACACTTTGGCACATAATACAATCACAATCCTTCAAAGATTTTTTTCCCCTAAGGAGCACCGAAGTTCTCCCTCACTTATCACAGCTTTTCTCCTTCCTGACCTGCAGAAATTTACGAATGCGATGGTTTCACCTATTCAGAGAACACCCTGAAGCTCATTCAGAATACCAATCATCAGTACATGTGTTTGGATGGAACACACCTGGTCTATCAAGCCAGAACAAGGAGCAGAACCAGAGATGGTAAGGAGAGAATCAAATGCAATTGTACATGAAACTTAAGCTCTGACCGCTGGTAATGTAGCTACACCCCCTCCAAGGAATTCATGCTGCTTATTTCTCATTGACCATAGCAAAAACCAAAAGTAAGACTAAGAATAAACGCTTTTGATTTTAGGGGAAAACTGCTTCAAAAACTTCTGCCTTTCACAGCAAAGATCACTCTTTATAATTCTCTGATGTGGTAATTCTCTGTCATATTAATTTATCTTCTCTGATACTTGTGTTAATGATCCAAATGTATCCAATGGTTTCCAATGTTACAGATTTAGCAAAGAAAACCCAAATATTAATTTTGCTTTCATGCAGTCTTAAGTGTAATAGCTACGCACAGGTGCTCCTTGATTTACGATGGGGTTACGTTCTGATGTGTGGAAAATATGAATATGATATGATAAGTAAATACCTAGTGTCTTTGAATAAGTAAATAATTTGTGTGACTGATTAAATATCAGTAATTGAAAAGTAAATAAACTATTATTTAAGTAAACTTTATTTGGTTAAATACAGAAAAAACACACAGTAAAATACATTGGTAAACACTGTATTAGATGTTTACGCTCGTAATCGTAACAGTTGGAGGCGTGGCTGCATGGATGCTGCCATCACTCGGCATCAGTAGAAAGTATCGTACAGCGTATCGCTACACAGAGATCAGATCGGAATTCAAAGTTGAATACTGAATGTGCACACTCTATTGCATTATAAAGTCAAAATATTGGAAGTTGAACCACCGTAAAGCGAGGGGCATCTGTGTAACAGCCTAACATTGCTGGTCCAGGTTGGCACAGCGATACGGTTCCGACACACTTTCCATTTTTAAATTCCATACTTTTCCATTCGGGTAAAAGTTGTCGTCCCTGGGGGAGATGGAGGTTTGCATCGGCGGTTTGCCCATCTCGCCCTTGCCAGGATCTGCCACTGGCTGTGACTAAACGGCAGAGCTTCTGCCCGCCATGTGGCTGACTACTCTCCCATGTCTGAAATGTCGAACTACCTCATATATACCATCCGTGTACATCTGGGGTCCTTCGCCAGCCAGTTACAACACTTGGGATTGGCAAGCCAAGCAGGGGACAACTTGTATTTTCCTATTGTAAGTGTTGTTACATCATGCAGCCTGCATCAATATTTCTTGATCTTACTATGTATTGGAACCCTGTAGTGACTGAGTTGGTAGAACAAACAACTTGCACTTCCAGGACTGAGTCCTATCTAGGTTGAGCGTGACTAAGGGGCAGCGTGTGACTCAGTGAGCTAAGCCCATGTTCCTGCGATCACAAGGTCGCTGGTTCAAACCCAGCCTCAGCACATCTGTAGCTCGTTGAGCAAGGCCCTCAAGCGTGTAGATCTGCGATGAGTGTTAAATGTGCTTTTCCGCACCTACCCTGGGGTCAAATTGACCCCAAAGGCACATGCCAGGTGACTTCTCACAGTAATATAATCATCGTAGGTGTGTGTGAGAGAGAAATGAAACTGACTTGGCTGTTTTTTTTTTTTGTTTTTTTTTTTGCAGACTGCAGATTCATCCTTCACACATATAACGGCAGCACCTCAGATAATGGGCGACCAGTCATGCTACAGATCCGACTTGAAGAAAGAAACTTTACTGTGTGCTGTGGACAGCAGGAAAAGAGCGTGTATGTTAGACAGGTAAGCTGTTCAGCAGATGTTCACAATGTCTTTTTAAGCAGGTTACAACTGTAATATAGATTGACAGCTATTGATATACAAGGGTATTAAAAGTCAGAGCTATAGCAAACGGTACATTGAGGAAGGACCAGAGATCATTATCAGAATTCTATGCATAATAGCACCAAATATCAAAGCGTAACGTTCCCCAAGTCAACAACTGACAAGTCAGCTTTGGTGGGAAAGGCTAGGCGGTGAAAAAGTCTCAGTCACCCATAAAAGGGGTGTACTCAGAAATAAGACTCCTCTGTTAGGACGATTATTAAAACATTTTCACGCAGCAGACCAAACATTTTAATGTTCCATAGTTTGAATCCCTCTGTCCTAAGTAGATTCACATGCTGCTGTCCCGACCTTTCAATCTTTCAAGCCCAAATGCCATAAAAAAACAGTTGTGGGAAAGTGCAGTTGACAGGGTATATAGCAGAGGTGGAGATTTCAGGTCCAGAGTACCAATCCAGACCAGGATTTTATTTCAACCAACCTGTTGAGTCTCTGTGACTGTACTCTACTGTCTTTGTTAGCTGCTACACAACAAATCGTGTTTCTTCTTTCTTTCTTACACACGTAATAAGGACTATCCGGTCCCAGACACCTTTGAGGACCGCAGCCATGACGCCCTGTTCTTCCTGAAGGAGACTAAAGGCCGGCCTGACTTGAAATGTCTGGAATCTGGCAGGTGGCCAATGTGCTACATGAGCTTCAATGATTCATACTCCGTCAATGAGGTTGACAGTCCTGGGTGGCCCACTGTTGCGTTGATTGACATGAAGAATGACGTGAATGAGAATACCAACTTGATGTTCATCAGTGTTTAAATTCTTTGGGGTCCGAAATAAGTTGTGTTCATTAGAGGTAGAAGATCAGGCCTTGAAACAAATATTAACAGCCACATTAACAAGCTCATCATTTTGACTGAAAATGTCAATCAGTGGAGTGGGAGATATTTTGGCCTTTGCTTCGCTTCTAGCTTGGAGGAGAATTTTGTCAAACTGGAAATTGGTAGATCCACCTAACGCCTCCCACTGGATCAAGGGCCTTTTACTTCTCAAACTGGAAAACGTTAAATCTACCGCGAGAGGAACTATACATGTATTTTAGACGTGGGACCCGATACACCTTCCTTTCAGGAATACAGTTATTTCGCATCCAAATTAAGTTCTTAACTTTTAAGCTCTACTTTTTAAATACGCTGCATGATTTTTGTAGATATTCTACAAAACTATCATTCTGCGTTCTCATTATTTCCTCCCTTTTCCCTCTTTTTTATTTTTTTTTTTCCTTTTATGCAGTTGGGGGATATTCTGGGGAAATAAAGGATATTTATACTAAAATACTAAAAGGGGGAAAAATGTTTATTCTGTTAGTCTTTTTCTGGTCTTTTTTGTGTGTTGATTATTTTCCTGTTTTTTTGAATAAAAATACTGAGAGAATATTGGGTAAAAACATATATGTATTTATATAATGCTTTTATACATTTTTTTTTTATTGTGAAATGTCTATGATTCATACAATGTATAGTTAAATATCTATCCGTGCATTTGCAGTTCTGGCTGTTTGATGATGTTACTGTTTGCACCTTAATTTCCTCTAGGGCAGTGTTGCCTAGTCCAGTCTTCAGGGACCCACAACCAGTCCATATTTTTGCTCCCTCCGAGCTCCCTATCCGACAGTCCACATTTTTGCTCCCTCCGAACTCCCTATCCAACAGTCAACATTTTTGCTCCCTCCGAACTCCCTATCCAACAGTCAACATTTTTGCTCCCTCCGAGCTCCCTATCCGACAGTCCACATTTTTGCTCCCTCCGAACTCCCTATCCAACAGTCAACATTTTTACTCCCTCCGAGCTCCCTATCTGACAGTCCACATTTTTGCTCCCTCCGAGCTCCCTATCTGACAGTCCACATTTTTGCTCCCTCCGAGCTCCCTATCTGACAGTCCACATTTTTTCTCCCTATCCGACAGTCCACATTTTTAACTGTCTGTGGCTCCCCGAGGACCAGATTGGAAAACACTGCTCTAAGGAATTAGTAAAATATATCTACCTGCTCATTCTACCCATTATTCACCCACTTATGCAGTACAGGGCTACCATGAACCTGGAGTAGGTTCCAGAATGCACAGGGCCCAAGGCTGGAAAGTATCCCGGATGGAACCTCGTCCATCACAGGGTATAGTCATACAGAAAAATATACAGTATGAGGTGCTAACTTGCATGGCTTTATGTTTTTGTATATAATGTGGGCATTAAATCAACCCTCTCGACTGGGGGGTACAGTCTCTCCAAGTCTGGATACTCACAAAACCAATATTATGATCTGTGTGGCGGGGGTTTTCCCGGAGACCAAGAAGCGTCCCCAAAGATGTTTTAGAAAACCAATCAACACCTCAGAAGAGGAAGTTGGGGAAGGGCTGACCAACTCCGGGGATATTGTTCGGCAAGGGCGCAGATGGTGGGGGAGATGTTTCAAAAACATTTGTGACTTCCTGCACTCTGTTTGCATTTTGCCTTTGTGGGTTCTGAAAAAGTTGAGTTGTGAGCTGCTTTAAATTGTGACAGATGCAGTTCTGGTCACACGGACCAAAGCGGTATGCAGTACAGAACACCTGGAAAAAACAAAGATCTACCACAGCGTCAAGTAGACGTCAATTCTATATAGGTATAAACCCTACCAAGCCTATACTGGATGCATGTGTCAACTTAATTCAACTTAATCTGTGATAGGCTAATTTATGTTACTGCAACACAGAAAATGACTTCATCCAAGTTTGACTTAATGTTAAATTATGTCGTTTAGAATAAAGCTATACATCTATGAATGTGTCCTCACGTAATATGTAACTTTATAGTATACTGGACCTCAGTAAATTTAAATTTTAGAGAAATCTGTTGCTATTGTCCAATAGACTATGTCTGGGTTATTGGCAACTCCATAGAAGATAACACTGCAATATTGTATGTATGTCAGCCAGTGTCAATCAAAATGCTTTGTATATTAAATCATATCAAATGACTCATCGAGCATGACTGGACAAGCTTAAGGGCTGAGACCTTTTGCTCACTGTTTGGTCCCCCCTACTTTGAAAATCTCTCCTGCTCCCCTGTTGTTCGGTAATGGAAAGAACACAATGAGCAACTGCTCAACTAATTGGATATGTGCACTCAGCAGGAAACATCAGGTGGATCAGAGTCCTTGACTTAGGATTCAGGAGGAACAATGTTGATTCCAGCTTGGCTGTGGAACAACGGACCAACTCTTCTCCCACATACAGCTTTGCCAGGACTCATGGGAACTTGGCAAATGCATATGATGCCACAGAAATATGGGCAATTGGGGCTGGTACTGTGTGCTGTTTAGTCTCCGCATTAATGTGGAAAGAGATCTGTCCACATATTTAACACAAAATCCAAATCCTTTACAGTAGTCATTGGCCTCCTGCAAGACTCTCCATTTTGATGGACAGGTTATCAAGGTGCAAGTGTGACTGGAAAGGGTGAGGGATAAAGGTGATATTCCTGCTATTTGGAATTAGTGTTACGCTTCTGGCTTCTTCCGGGCAAGATCTTCAGCACATGAGTGGTCTAATACCAAGTGTGTAACGAAGGGAAAAGACTCAAAATGAGAAGCCATGGTCCTCTCTCCAGCTCAGAAAAGAGTGGATTGCTTCTTTCAGGTAGGAAGGAGTCAACCCTTAGTGAAGGAGATTCAGTACCTCAGGATCTTGGTCAATTACAGACAACGTGAGGTTGGCAGGTGTGTTAGGTCAGTGGATACAGTGTTGAGGTCAATGAACAGGTCACTGAAACAGAAGGTGGTTGAACAACATTTCTGGTTTTCTAGTCAATCTATAAACCAATCCCCACCTATGGTATTGAACCATGGTGAACGACAAAAAAATTCAATACAAGGAGCCAAAAGTAAGGCGTCTCCGTAGGTTGCCAGGTTCACTCTCCAAAACAAGCTGAGGGGCTGGTGATCTAGAGGGACCTGAAAATAGAGCTGAGGCTTCATTGAATCAAGAGGAGCCAGGCGAGATGTTCTGAGCACTTTATGAGAATGTCACATAGTTGGTGTTCTGTTCTGGGTATGTCCCAATGGGCGAAGGCCCCAGGGTAGACCTCGGACATGCCAAAGGGACTACATCTCTGAGCAGGCTTGGAAACATCTAGTGATGTTCCACAATGAGCTACAGCTTGTGGCCTCCATACAGGAAGTATGGTTTGAGCTGTTTGGCATACTGCCTCTATAGTATGACCTTCACCAGGGAAAGTAATAACGTGTATTTGCATCAGCATTCTTGACAATAACGCTTACTTGTTGGCTTGTCTCTGTACGCCTGGGGGGTATTCTACAAAGCAGAGTTATTCAGTTACCTGGTTTAAGTTAAGATAGAAGTCATGATTCTCCAATAGGAATGGCTCTTACCTAAACTCTTACTGGACAATTATGACTTCTAGCTTAAGTTAACCCAGCAAACTGAGAAATCCTGCTTCACTACCTTTTTTTGTCAGGGTTGTTGGGCTCACATAAATATGAACTTCTGCAGAGTGGTGAAAAGTGGAACATGTCTACAGGATTCTGTGAAGACAGCGCTACACGATATGCGTCAAGGCTGAAGCATACAGCTGGCACCCCACCAAAAAGAAATGCAGTTAAAGATTTACTCACCGGTTAAGCGAAGAAAGGCAACTCTTTGCATTATAAAAGCTGAAGAGGAGAGAGAAACATATCAGGCAACAAAAAGGCTCATTATAATCTGCTCCCTGTGTGATCGGAAGTGGGTTTGTGGTTTGTAACATTTTATCGTTTCCCAGAATGGTTTAGAAAGTCCAGGGCACATATGTTCCTTCTATTTAGGTTTCTTCAGAATTACACGGCTAAATAAGTTGAATTTCTTATTTTAAAAAGAAAGGTGAAAATGACACAGTACAAGGTCTGACTGTTGCAATTTAAGATGATCTTTCCCAAGCTGAATATATGATTTCTGAATATATTACTCTATGTATGCGGGTTCTTTTCGGAATATCACTGCAACATTTATTACTTTTGATTTAAGACTGATTACCTTATGTACGAGGATAATACTGAAAGGACAGGAAGCCAAGCATGCTGAGAAGAATGAAACTGGATAGGAATTTCGTTGTCAGACTTTTGATTATATAGGGTGGGCCAAAAGTAGGTATACAGTTTTTATTTTACAAATTTGTTTTTAAAAGTTGGTATACAGTTTTTATTTTACAAATTTGTTTTTAAAAGTTGGTATACAGTTTTTGTTTTACAGTGCTGACTGTGTCATGTTTAGTCTCTTAGGTCTTCGAAATGCCCTCCATCAGTGTTGACACATTCCTGAGGCCCGTGCCTGGCAAAGACACGGTTTAGCACACAAATCCCAGTGAACATCAATGTCCAAAAATTGCATGAATTTCTTCAGTTAATGGTTCTCAAACTCGGTCCTCAGGACCCACTGCCCTGCTTGTTTTCCAGCTATCCCTGCCCCACACACTGCTGATTACCTGGATCAGGTGTGTTCAGTCAATCAGAAGCTGAAAGACAGCTGGGACTTGTGTGTGGGACAGCGATAGCTGGAAAACAAGCAGGGCAGTGGGGCCCGAGGACTGAGTTTGAGAACCACTGAGATAATCCACTGCGAGGGGTTTCCTATTATGCACCAAAAAAAGTCCACGGGTGTCAGGACGGGTGAATGTGGTGGCCAGTCAATGCTGTCATGTCGCCCAATCCAACGTAAGGTAGCTAAAGTGTGTCACAGTGTCAGGCACAGGCTCCAGGATTGTGTCAACGGAGGACATTTCCAACACTTAAGAGACTAAACGTGACCCAATCAGGACTGCAAAATAAGAACTGTATACCTACCTTTAAAATTAACTTTGTAAAATAAAAACTTTACTTTGTAAAACAGAACCTTCAAAGGAATCGGTAAGAAAACACTAGTAACAAAAGTTAGTGTTTCAATTGACACACTTGTTCAGCTGTTTCAGAACAAAAGCTTATTATTGTTTGTTCAGCAGTTGTTGCTCTAAATTTTCTTATGGCTTTATCTTAGAATAGAGTATTTTTTATTTACTTGAAAGACAACTGGCAAGGACAATGTGTTTGCAAGTCTGGGTGAGATTCAGAAGAGAAAAAAAATCACAGGAAGGTGAAGTAATCAGAAAAGTGTTTTGATCCATGTTGATAGCAGATCTGCATGTTTCAAGCTGAGCAAGGAGACATTGGGTGAGGGGAAAAAGATGGGTGCTGTTTCACAATAAGGCTCCCCATATAAAGTGTTTATGAATGGCTTATAATCTGGTTATTAATTAGGTTGTAACACTTTGGAAATCATTAATAGGCAATTTTACACAAGTTATAATATAAAGGTATTTTACTATAAGGTGAATAAGAGCTAAAATAGACATAAATGCATTAAAAGCAGGTGCTTTCCGACTTTTGACTAGTGCTTTATATATACACTAAGGGCACAGTAATGTTTTACCCTGTATTTAATAATTGCAGCGATAGTTAACCGTCTCATATTCATTAATATAATATAGGCAATAGTTAATATACAGTACAGTAAGGTCCCAGAATTTAGTATCACTTTTAAACGATTAAAAATGCAAGGCATGGCCTTCAAACTAGACCTTGAACAGATTACAGTCCAAAGGTTGCCGCTCGACCAAACATTGTAAACTATTAAAACGACACCGTGCAACTTACGTTTGATTAAGACTATGAAAACGTTTCAGAATGCCGTTATGACAATCGGACAGCCACATCGTAGAGGACAGGGATCTCAAAACCTGTCAGATTGTTTAAATGTGAACGTATATAAATACAAGTTTCTACGCAAATTCACCAAAGATATGAATTGACGGTTTTGCAAACAAAGTGAAAGCCCACACCATGTACCCACTTCATCAGGAAATGTACTCAGTTTACACTGACATATCTCATTACCATCCATATCAAAAGAGTAGATGTCATGCAGGTATTTTACATTAAGAAAGTTACACAATCAAGCACGTACGTCTGAAATTCCGGTAACAGACGAAGAGGGAGTCCAGACCGGCCATGGCTAAGCACCGATTACTGTGAGCAGAAATGCCTCAGGCTATGAAGAAAAAAGGAGTAACGTTATAATTCATTACTGCCACCTGCTGTTTTAGAGACGAACGTATGGGGAAAAAAACATTTTTACAACTGCTATCGTTATCGTTCATATTTCTTTATTATAATTATTGTAAACTGGGTTCCATGGATTACACGTTAAGACTGTGAGTTCACACTTGCAGCTCCGTGGGTTTTCTGTGCAGTTAACATATAATATGTTACTGAAGATAACCTTAGAACAGGGAGGGCAGAGGAACACACGTTACTGGGTAACCAGTGTGGCGTTTGTATAGCACAAACTGGAATCATGGTATGTTACTTTACTACTGTAAAACTTACTGTGAAATTGAAAATGATTTCATTCCAAAAATGAATACAACAGTTTAACAGCATACATAGGCCTTCATCTGGAATAAATGTTTACATAAAATGTTTACATATATTTTCTTGTGGTTGTTGTTGCTGTTGTTGACATCGTTGTGATGGTGGTGAGGCAGTGGTGCTTGGTACTCATCCTCACATGTCTGGGACCAACATCCAGAGCTTCACCAGGGTTCCATGTGTGTTGAGTTTGCATGTTCCCTGTGTTCCCTGCCTTCCGCCCTTAGCCCCCAAGATAAACTCCAGACCCTCCACAACCCTGAATAGGACAAGGAGGTACAGAAAATGGATGGATGGATATTTGTTGTTACTATTTTACAAAGCTGATACATATCTAGGAATAGGCCTGTACATATATTTACTATATAAGCATGAAAATGTCACTAAAATGCTTAATATTTAATGGAATTTAGTTTATATTATTTATAATAATTTATTGATGGTTCCCACATAGCACACAGATGTCTGGCTAGCATCTTACCAATGTACACAAGTTCCATCTATGCGATCTCACATGTATTATGGAACTTAAAAAACATCGTTGGAAATATATTTGAGCATTATGCCATTTCGGGCTTGTTGGGCAGAGGTGTTATCAGGTGTAGTTTCCGTACACAAAATAAGCAAAACCGGAAATTCTAGAATTTTATTGAAATTCCTCTTCAATTAATAGATTTGGGTAATTTCTTTCACTTCGGAATGCTCCATAGGTATAAAATGAATCAGATACTTTTTTTCTGGATAGCAAGGTGTAAAGGCCAGTGCTTCACTGGTATCAGGCTCCCAAAAAACTGTTTTCCTACAGCTTGTACCACAGCAAAAACACTACAGTAATTACATCTTCAATGGCTTCAAAAGATCCAGATGTGGCAACATCAGTGGCAACATCTAGAAGGCCAAATGTTACAAACCCCAAAGATCCACCCGACAGCATAAAGACACGCACTTAAGGCAACCGGAGTCTCTGAATTTCCCATATAGTATAATGACAAATGTATGTGAAGTCGTATGTATTGGGCAACTGTAAAAACGTCACAGAAAAATTACAAGTAGGTTGCAATTGCTGCAAATCCCAAAACTGACTGTGTAAATGTTTCGTCAAGCAGACGCTGACCAGACGCATGTGTGCTATGTGGGTAGCCACATCACAGTTAAGGCTTGTGTAATTTGTAAATTTGTTTTTTTTTTTTTGTCTTTCTAAAACATTTGAAGTACTCTAGGCGTTTGTCTGTAGGCCTATATGTAAGAAAACACTATCAAACCCATCTGACAGTGATGTCTACCTCAGATTTTGTGGAGGATTCTCTATAATTTATACTAAGTGGAGAGTTCATGTACTGTACAGAAATACAGATTCATACAATTCCAGATTTCATTTCAACCAATCAGAATATAAAGATCATGCCGCATTGTGATGTCATGTATAGGCATCTCCTTTGCCGTCTGATTTGCCTTGGCCCTAGTGCGTTATTCCTCTTCCCCGGATTGCCGCATGGCTAGTTTGGGTGTGCAGTCCAGGAGGTTCAAGGCTGGCTAGCAATCAGCCTCTTCTGTTCTGTCAAATTATTGTTTTTTTTGTTCTTCCTAGTGTTTATGAGTTCCGTGTTCTCCTTGTTAAGCTTTTGCCTTGTTTTTATTATATTCCACATGTTCCTGAGTGATATTTTCTGAGTGATGAATTCTTAGTTTTCTCCCCACAGTCCAAAAACATGCTGAGGCTAATTGGAGTTCCTAAATTGCCCTTAGGTGTGCATGCGTGAGTGAATGGTGTGTGAGTGTGCCCTGCGATGGGCTGGCCCCCCATCCTGGGTTGTTCCCTGCCTCGTGCCCATTGCTTCCGGGATAGGCTCCGAACCCCCCGCGACCCAGTAGGAACAGCGGTTTGGAAAATGGATGGATGGATGGATGGATGTATATGTATATAGATGTATATATGTATATATATGTATGTATGTAAATCATAGTGGGGATTTATGTGGTATTTACTGTATACAATGTGTTGCTGGACTACATGGTTCTGCCATATGTCATATGTACATTGTCACAGATACTAGATGTTGATTTAAATTAATAACCACAACAGATATTACTGTAGCAGAAGCGTGCAATGTTTTGATTTGTTAGCATAAAGCAATCACATTTGATCTGTCCTGGGAGTCATTTTTCTATGATATCAATTCAAAACTTCAGTCAACTGCAAATTATGCATTTACACAGAGGCAAAAAACATATTTAACGTACTTTTATTTCTGCAGGCTGTTACTTTCAAAATGACAGTAAGGGTGTAAATTATGAATGTTATCACTTCGTTTACATCGACTGAAACCTCGATGTGTTTTTCACGTGGGAGAAAAAAAACGGTAATTTCAACATGGCAAGTCAGCACTAGAATTCTGTTTTTAGTGCTTGGTTGTCCATTAGCTGCCTAGTCTTGCCAGAAAGCAGAACACTGTCAGAAACACCAATGCACAGAATGCTCATACTCAGGGTAGATGCTAGCGCAAATGCACGCAGACTAGGGGAAATTATATTACTACACTTACATTCATAGCTGTAAATAATGGGGGGGTGGGGGCTTATAATCTCCCCCTCCCCGATACTCAACCTAAAGTTATGCCCTTGCTTACATTACAACATTGCAATGCAAATACACAAACACACACATTAAATTACAGATTAAATTACATATTACAAAGCTTGACAGACCCTGACATTGTACCAAAAATGAATAAATGCAGTTTTAGTAGGTAGAATTGTCCTCTGTATTATTAGCCTTGTAAAGGACCCTTGTACAGAATCTCACTATACAAGCACAGGCAACCGGCAAGAATGAATCTCGCTACTCGGACACCGAAACGGGGGAGAAATCACATCACACTCAGTAGGTCGTGGACACATGGTCAGCATTTCCAAAGCGACAGGACACACAGGAGGATCGGACTGTCTTGGCAACCTCCCACACCCAGTCCAACACAAGGTCCTGGAGGTGCGGCAGCAGGGACCGATGAGGCCTCCCTGGGTGTTGTGGGGGCGACTAATAGCTGACGCAGGATTGCGGACCTGAGTTGAGTTGCTGGCAGTCGTAGAATCACAGACAGATGCTGGGCTGCTGGCAGGTGCTGGGAAAGCTGGCCTGTTAATAGGCACTGGGGTCCAGCTGTCCTTGTGTTAGTATGAGACCGGCCTTGTCCCAGTGCATGACAGACTAGGACCCACTGTTGGTCCAGAAACAGCAGACCATCTCAGACAGCTGAGTCCCTGTCCCTGCTAGCAGTCTGGCAGCCTAGGGGAGAGTCTCTTGGGCTGCCGGTGGTTGTAAAACCAGACAACCACCCCAATGTCCAATGGAGCCACTTGGCAGCGCGTGTCATGCGCTCACTTCTGCTTTTATCCTGTGGGTCAGGTGGTTGTGGGTGAGGCAAGTTTCTCACATGCTGCACCACTGTCCTGGAAGTTCATAGAATCACTGGGAGGTACTGGTCCCAGTCATGCTGATGCTGGCTGGTCAGGATCAACAGCTGGGTGGTCTGGGTCTGGTTGAACCAGGACATTGATCTGGGGGTGCTGTTGGGTGGTAGGGGTCTTATGGTTGCCCAGCAACTGGCAAACCACTGGCATGACAGTGGACTCGAAGTCCTGCCCCTGGTCATTGCCCCTGCTGTGGTGGCACTCCACTCCAGGACCACATACCCCATACTGTGGAGGGAGACTAATTGTTACCTGAGTAACAAATCTTTAAATTTTCTGGGTGCCACAGTCAGCAACATAACCGAGAAGAACCAGAGATCCTACATAACCACTAGAATGCCAACAGCAGTCTCAGACTTCAAAAAAGGACCTTGTCCACCTTTTGGAGTTCCATACATCTCTCCCAGTACAGATGCACTGTCAGCTGTACAGTGCACATTTCAGCAGGCTGCTGGGATTAGCCATTTCAGCAGGCTGCAGGAATTAGCCATTTCAGAGGGCTACTGGGATTAGCCATTTCAGCCGGCTGCAGGGATTAGCCATTTCAGCAGGCTGCAGGGATTAGCCATTTCAGCAGGCTGCTGGAATTAGCCATTTCAACGGGCTGCTGGGATTAGCCATTTCAGCAGGCTGCAGGGATTAGCCATTTCAGGAGGCTGCAGGGATTAGCCATTTCAGCAGACTGCTGGGATTAGCCATTTCAGCGGACTGCTGGGACCCTACACCTAACTTACGTCTGCAGGTTTAACTCACAAAGTACATTTCATCAGCAGCTTTAATCTGTGCAACGCAGGTGTCTGTTCAGACTTTTCTGGGGCACAAATGCTTCTATCAGATATGATGTATAACATCCACCCATGAATCTTAGACACAGTGTCACTCAGTGAAAGGCACAGTCACCTACCAAAGACATGCTTGGCCTGTACAGAAGTGTGCTTGGGGGAATGGATGAGGGTCTGTGTCGTCTGAATGAGATTTACACCCATCCCCGTCATTCAGTGTGATCAATGGTTAGAAACTGCTGTGTAGGAATCCGTGCCAATAGTCAAAATATCCCTATTATTTGCAATAGCAGGTGGTGTGGCAGCGTTAGAAAGAGGCAGTAGAGAGATTCAAATAAGTATAATTTAATTAGTGTGAAGTGTCTTAACCACAATGAAAAGAAACTGAATCCCGAGGTTCTCAAGACTGCAGCGTTGAATGTCCACTCAGTCAACAACAA
The DNA here is from genome assembly GCA_026776945.1 of Isichthys henryi. Taxonomy (NCBI): domain Eukaryota; kingdom Metazoa; phylum Chordata; class Actinopteri; order Osteoglossiformes; family Mormyridae; genus Isichthys; species Isichthys henryi. Next base: position 17,272,142 of record JAODJX010000040.1, read on the forward strand.
ATCTTTCGTAATAGGTCAGCTGATTGAAAATCGGAACCTTGGTGTCATTTTCCACACTCAGACGTGGACTGAGAGCGATGGTGCTCCTGTATTTACTGAAGTATGTTCTCCCAATTTCAGTTTTTTTCAAAGGGAGGTGGTGCAGTTTGTTTATTTCATAGTACTTTATGCACTAAGCAAGTTTCTTACAGGAACTTCTCTATATGTTTGAATACCTTGCAATGCATCTCAAGTGGGATAAATCTGTACTTGCGCTGGTTATCTATCATCCATCCATCTATCATCATACTCGGTTTGGGGATAGAGTTTGGGGACTTCTCTCTCTGATATTTAACTGCTTTTGAATATGTTGTAATAACTGGTGATTATAGGTGACTATATATTAAGTATTAAATAGAGGACACATTCTGTTGTTGTGTGTTCACAATCACTTTTATTCATTCTGCTTGTTACAGCATGTGTTAGACCCCAATCTTAAACAAGGTAACACCCTGGATTTGGTGATATTTCATCATCTGGACATCAAGGTTTCTGAAACAGTAGATATTTTTGTTTCTAACCACTATTGTCGTCTTTGACATGCCAGTGTATACCACAAGCCGGAATGATAAGAGGAAAGCTACCAACCGCTATGTTGTGCCTGATTTGAGACATTTAATAACCTCATTCTCTCTCTTCCTCCTACGAAACTCCCCATCCTTTGTAATGCTTTTGTAGTGGGATTTAACTGCCGAATTACAGAATGTATAAATACTATTGCCACACTGAAAACTAAGACTGTATCAGATAACGTAAGAGGCCCATGGGGAACTCATGTCCAGTTTCGATACTCAAGAGAGACTGCAGACGCACAGAAAGGAAGTGGAAACACGCAAAGCACAAAACTATTTTGAAAGCCTTGAACAGCAAACTGAAAAAATGCCAGAAAGGCTATACTTTTAAAATCTGATAGAAAATAAGAAAGATAACCCCAAATTCCTTTTTACTACTATTATCATGGCAGGGCTGGTGCAGGCAAGAAAAAGTGTGATGATCCATTGAGTGGCTCCAAGACAGCGGAGGTTTATTAAATTAACGGAACACACGGGGAAAAGTACCATAAGCAAGCAAAATGACCGCAAGGGGTCAAAACAAACTGGGAAATAAGACAGACTAAACTTAAGACCATTAACTAATCACAACAAAGGAACTAAGGGATAATGGAAATAGGGTTAGACAACAAGCAAAGTAATAACAGGTACGGTAACCAAACATTACAAATACAAACATTAAGTACAGTGGGGCAAAAAAGTATTTAGTCAGTCACCAATTGTGCAAGAGTATCCATCCATCCATCATCTCCCGCTTAATCCGAGGTCGGGTCGCGGGGGCAGCAGTCTCAGCAGGGAGGCCCAGAC
>JAODJX010000040.1:17298837-17324399 GCA_026776945.1 Isichthys henryi
GTCGTGGGGTTTCCTCCGGGTACTCCGGTTTCCCCCCACAGTCCAAAGACATGCTGAGGCTAATTGGAGTTACTAAACTGGCAGTGTGAGTGACTGGTGTGTGAGTGTGCCCTGTGATGGGTTGTGCCCATAGGCTCCAGACCCCCAGCGACCCAGAAGGATAGGTGGTTTGAAAATGGGGGGATGGATGACACACCTGGGTATTGAACAGACATAATGGACTGGGGGAAATTTTGGTTAAACGCAAAAACGCACTGATTGATGCATTATTATACTCTGTACACAATGTTTATGATTGTGATCTCTACAGGGACTGGAAGCAGGGCTGCCACTAGAAATTTTGGGCCCCCAACACTAATTAATCCAATTATGTCCCATTTTTTTTTCTTGAAATCATTCTCCCCATGGCTGGATGGATGCTGCTGCTATTACCCTGCATCAGTAGAAAACATTGTACGGCATAATCACTAAGCCAGGAACAGATGAAAATTCAAACCTCGATGACTAATGAATGTGTGTTGTTATTGCACCATCATAAACCAACGTAAAGTCGGGGCCATCGTGCAGGGGTTGCACGAGAGGCTCACTGGATCCAGTGGTTCCCTGTTTGTGGAGTTGCTTGCAGCTGAATTCATGAGGTCGGAACCATATGACTCTGCAAAGCATCTATCAAGGTGGCCGCGTAATGAAGAGCAGTGCAGATTAACGGTGTTTACTGTAAGATTCATGGCAAGTTGCAAAAAGGTTGCACGGTCAGATTCTTTATTTATGTTCAACACCTATATGCTGGTCTGTTGTCTTTCTAACCGTGTGCTACTTTCACTTGTTTGTGTTGAGGTCAAGCAGCTAGAATTCAGCTGGATACATAAGAGACTCTAGGCTTTTCTCCCTGGGGTGCGACGTGAGAGAGCCAAACAGGCACACATCTAGATAAATAAATTTATAAAAAGAAAAAAATAAAACATTCCAAATACAGTTACAGTAAATGCTCACTGCATACTGAGATGACTAACACAAGGCAAATTTTCAAATATAACTTTACAATATTATTTACTGTTCAAATTCCATTTTCATGTGACCAATAGGGGGTGCAATTGCGCAACTGGCTGGCTGTGACGTCAGATTCCCGGATTCCAAAGGCGGACGAGCACATCGCAGCTGACAGATTGCACGAATTCCTCTCAGCAGGCCCACTGTCACTTCACTCATTTTCTTTGTGTATTTATGAATTAGTGGCGGCATGCGAGCATGAGGATGATTCAGAAAACGGCCGAGTAGCAGCAACTCCGAGCCTCCTGTGCGAAGGAAGCCAACATCCTGCCAGCCTGATCTAAATTATGGAGAAAAGAGCTCTAGAGAGATCAAAACTCAAAGTAATATTCATCCTGGGATTAATATCTGAGTGTGTGCATAATAAACAGAAGAGACTTTGGCAGAGGAATAGTGTGCGTTAAGTTGAGGGATAATACAATTAGATAAGAGTGTTGTAATGTGGGGTACTGTCAAAGCCTGATTTAACGTGTTACACACTGGGCCTGTGTTGGTTGTTACATAAAGGCCACGTGCGCCTTTAAATTAATTGTAGCTCTTGGATTTGTCACTCTCGTTACGTAACTCAAATATAATTCACGGTGGGGAATATCTTTTTTTTCTCCCTTTCCACTGTGTAGAATTAATATGTATAACCAAAACAAATTTGAAAGGTATACTCTGCATTACACAAAGAAACTTCGAGTCGCATAAACATTTACGCATACTACAGTTCATTGTACCTCTCCTATAATATATGGCCAACACCGCGATTTGATTAGATCAGCCTGGTTGGCTGTGGATTTCTAAGCTAGATTGTGAGGTCGGCCTCTTGAACCGTAAAATCTTGGTCGCATTTTCCACAGCTGAAGCAACTGAGCTTCTCCAGAAGTGCCCAGTAAATTTTTCTTAGGATGCTGTAGACATGATGTGGGCCCTCACATCATAAAAAAATTGTAGTTTGTGAGGGTTCTTTCATGGTGGTTTTCGGAAGCTGTGAATGGAACCTTTGCGAACAGACCAGGGTTTCTTTCAAGCTTGCTTGTGATACAGAGACTGAGGTGTTATTGACGTTTTCTTCACAAATTTGCTTCGTATATGTGCCTGTTCTGTTCGGGAGATACTGTTCATAAAACGGAAAAATGCAGCATGTGTTTAATTCACAACATATTAAAGGCTAAATGAATGCGCGTGACCCAGGCACTAGAAGACTTACTGGTTAGCAAAATGGAAATAGTTTTAAAAAAGACAACCAGTGACAAGTTGTCCAAGTATCCACTTCCGTGAATTTTATCTTTCTTTAAACTTAGGTACTTAGAAGCTAAGGCTTCTCGTTGATCTTCCAGTATTGTTCTACACAAGCTATTTTGAGTAACAAAATCAAGTCATCTCCCCTATAAGAACCTGCATTCTCTATCATATTACTCATCACTCTAAAATCTGTAACCTCTCCTAATGCTTTGCTAACCCTAACTTACTCTGACACACACTTTCGTTGGCCTTGCACACTCACAGAGCCTCATGCTGGCAAGCTGCCCCGTAATCGTATTTCTAATTAGCTGTTTGAGAACTTTCCCGTCCCGTAAAATAACATGAATATTATCTTATGGGTGATGCTTTTACTAGCATTTTGCGTATTATTGTGTTAAAATCCTTTTGTTTGTTTCTGTTAAATTATAAAATTATAAAAATTTTATAGCATGATAATTATGTTACAAAATAGGTTCCCATCAATGCCTCTCCCAACTGCTAATCTTCGACAGGATGATGCAGAGTATAGTTATTATTATTATTAATGTTACTCTTTAGTTGGTAGTAAAGTTGTGCTTCAGTCAGCAGACATTGTGTGCTGCGTAATGCTAATTTAAGTGGAGAACGTGTTTCTCTGGAGTATGAAACGCAGACCATTAAATCCTAATCTCCTTAAATACATTTGACGTTTACGTTGTGTCACAGCTAGGTTCTGTTTTGTTATTCCTTACAGTTTACATAACACAAGGCAGGCACACATGCCTAAGCTTAAAAAACTGGTTTCGAAAGTGGGGATTAGGTGCAGTCTTCCATCCTCGCAGAACAGCGAGCACATCCCCATATCTGTTATCTGTCCCACACCCGTTTGTATTGGCCATAACATTACGCTCTTGCATCAGACCTAAGACCATATCTCATGTGTAAATATTGGTGCTCAAACATTGATTTCCTTACTTTTCAATTTTTCACTGAATCCAGGGATTTTCATTCGTACTACTTATGTTCTTGTTCAAAGACTCCATCGCGAACTAAGCCCAAATATATCTGTGGGCGATTAAATGACTATACGGCCGGAGCTCACTGGCTACGCAAAAACAACAATTCCTCAAATAGCGTTCCGTACTCAGCCTATGTGAACAGACTGTTCCGAAAGACTTTTGCTGTGGTGAAATCTATTTGATGACTTCCTTTAACTTCAACCGAAAATGCTGAAATGCTGTTTAGTTGCAGTTCAGTATAATTAGTGAAGGACCTTTCTCCTGACTTCCATTTAACTGAGAAATGTCAGCATACAGAATATGGGAGCAGCGGGAGTGGGACCCATGCCAGGAGCTGGATGGAACAGGCTGACTGCCTGGCCAGGTGTTATTCATGCTCTTATGGTTATGGGGCTGGAAATGTGAGCTGAAATATGTTGCCTGTTTGCGTACAGCAGGGGTTGCCACTGGGTTGCTGCTAGTAGCCAGCAGGGAGCCTGTTACACTTGTTAGAAATAGGATTAATAATGTTTATTTCATTTTATTTGTTTTCAGTTTACTCGAGTGTTTGCTTGTTTGTTTGTTTTGCCGGTTGTAGAAATACTCAGAGCATTCAGGCTAAGTGTCACGAGGGTAAAGGTGTAACTTTTGGTTGAGCTTTTGAGGGGGGGGGGGGGGTTAAGGTCTCCACCCAGGGGATCCTGAGGGTGGTATTAGCTGGATTTTATTATTGGGGGTTTCAACCCCCCCATCCCCACCATAATTTACACCCATGCATGATGGGGTAGCCTCACGCAAAGTCACTGTCTCCCTCCCACCCACCAAGGACACCAACTTTTATTTAATTGTAATTTTCTTTTTTAATATAGGCATTCAAATCACATAAACCCAGTCTTTCCGGGGGCGGGGCTACACATTTACTGCTTATTACTACTTCGAAACTCCCACTTACAGCAAATAAGGTTGGTGACCCCTGGTCCACAGAATTCTATTTTTCTGCTCAGCTAAATCACATTGGGCTCAAAAGTTCTTCCCAATTGGTTTGGAATATGGATGGATGGATGGATGGATGTGACTTAGAAGATGGATGGATGGATTGATGGGACTTAGAAGATGGATGGATGGTTATTAATTCTAATTAAAATAATTATTTTAAGCATCCCAGTGCCTCAAAACAAACCCATATCATTTGTTACACCAGTAATTGTGCAAGTCAAATAAGTGCAATTACAATTGGGAAACGTTATCCAGAAAACGTCAGGAATAAATTCTGAATAAATTAATTTATGACAATATCAAAACCTGTAGAGGGCAGCATCGACACGTCAGCGTTTTCCGTTCTTAAATTATTTTTCTTTATAACGTATGTTTTATACACCAGCAGGTGGCAGCACAACCGTAAAAGTAATTAATTCATTCACATACGCTCGTGTCACCGAGTATGCAATAAACACTGTTGGTTACTGAAGGTAAAAACGCCTTCTCCGCGACAATTAATTGTCATACTGCAGGGCAATCAATGACACAATGACTACTTCTAACACTTTCCGTTTTTATATGCTGTCGGTCATATAATTATTTCAGACAGTAGCAGCCTATTCACACCTTTTCTGTTCTTAAGTGTCACCAGAAATGTCAGAAAATAGACGGGCAAGAAGGATCGTTATAGCTGAAAAACTTTTTCGACCTAATGTATCATGTTTATCTGGAACAACATAATGGCAGCATATGGATCCTCTCCATCCTTGGTGATCTCTGCGGAGCAGCAAACTGGTGCCAAATACGAACACAAAGATGCAAGAGAACACCGACAGGGCACGGTATTCAAATGCTGGGAAAACAACCTTTTGAAAACAAAAGTGAGGTATGTGTACAGTAATTTTTCTACGTAGCTTTCAGTGAAAAATCATTTAAGCGTCTTTATCTTGATAATGAAGTAATTAAGCAACAGTAATAAAGATGACGGCGAATAAAACTTTAAATTTAATTAATCAAAAAAAGTAAAGCCTGTGAAGTTATGCTGGAACTTTTTACTGGATAGTCAGTTTGGATGCATGGAAGGATGGATTGATGGATTGATGGACGGATGGATGGATGGATGGATGGAAGGCCATAGTCAACAGTAGGGGGGGAGGTGGGAGCAGGCCGTCATTATAATGTATATTGGGGCAGACATTGTTAGCACATCTCAATATCAGTGGGAATGTGTCGCTCCTCTCCAATATATTATAATTGTGGTCTTGGATGGATGGATGGATGGATGGATGGTTGGGTAGAAGCTGTTTAGTTTATGCCATAAAACTAATAGAACAATTTACATTTTCAATATACTGTTACTTTTTACTGGGTTTGTTCGGCTTCGATTTAAGTTTTCTAATTGCTTTTATGTTGTGATGTATGCTCTCTGTTGACGACCGATCCATGCAGTAACTGCCTGTGCTCCACATTCTGGTAACAAAAGGAGGGAACCTGTAGCCGCAGCTTAGCTAAGCTCTCTTGGTGGGGTTCCATCAGAATGTGGGCCTGACAGTCTGAGCCACATCACAGTCTGCAGCTGATTGTCAGCCTCTATGAAGAGGCGTTATTTCAGCTGAGAAGCAATTTCAGCATCGTTTAGTGCCGTCGGGACTGTATTTGTCATTCAGCCATGAGAGGTTTAGGTCCGGTTCTTTCTGCTCAGCCCCTATCTCACATTTTCTACCTCTCACTTGATAAAACGGTTCTCACGTTACTGAAATAAAAGAGGAGCTTCACTGAGTCGCTGAGAGAGCGGGAACTTTCTTTCTCCTCTTTATTTGCAACAAATTTCATTCTTTGGTTTGTCGCCAATTCGATATGAACGTCATACAGGGTGTTAATTTGTCAAATTAAGTATGCCTGCTTCAGAAACCTACTCTTTTGGTCCACGGAGTTGATTTTTCCAGCCTCACCACTGCCAAACATTACAGGAGCTCTCACAAAAATCAGGACAGTTTTTTTTTTTTTTTTACTTAATTCTTTTAGGGCTGACACAAATAATCCTTAATTTCTAGTCATTTTAAAAATTATATTCATTACAGCAGTTATGTACTGGTTTAGTGGAAAGTTTGAAGATTAATGTCTTGCTGTGCTTTTGGTTTCCGCTCTGCCTTTTTTACTGTCCGTTTAAGAGATGAAATCCTGTAGCAACATGACATTATTCACCGCAACTTCGGATACAGATAAAAGTTTAACACTGTTTCCTATTTGTGAATCAGAATTTGATGGGATTGAGATTAAATTCCTCCCCCCAATGTACATATAATCTTTCTATTCTTCTTTCTGGCATAGCCAAGAACTCCGGAGAAATCACTACCCTCAACTACATAAATAAATCATTGTTTGAATACAACCGCTATGGAAAATCAGCTCCCACCTTGCCGTTCTTGGGACACTTTCTAGACGACGGACTGTTCGTGTTTGAAAAAAATCGAAACAAAAAAAGACATTTTAACACATTATCCAGTTTTTCTCTGTAATTGTCCATGTGCTCATAATTCCCACAGCTGTTCTGTTTGATGACGTCTGTCATCAGGGAGGAAACAGTATAGAATTATGAAAGGTTCAAAGGTCAGGGTTCTAGAACTGCACTTTACCTGTTTTAACGTTGCACAGGGCTCCATACTGTCCTTCAGAGATCATTCTGTGGCATGAGAAACGCTCGGCTGAGAGGTTCTTCTTACAAAGGCAGAAGTGATCTTTTTTTCCTCTGTCAGCAGTTTTTGGAGAGTCCTACAGGTAAGAGAAACAAAGACGACAGGGTTCAGCGGAGATGACACAAGCCTTTTAGCCCGGCATTACTGAAACAGGCTAAGACAAAGAGGCTTTATCAGGGAGGGTGCTGAGCATGCTTTGGCAGGTTCACTGTAGACGCCAGTCCATAAACAATACTGACAGCTTTTCTTTATGCAATGAGTTACAAAGATGTGAATAACTCCACTTTACCTCCTGGCACCGTAGCCTTCATTATTTTTATCCTCTTCGAGGAAAATGATTTAAACATATCAAAAGTTCTGGATGTAATTTTGACCAGGATCCACTGTAGCTTCGCTCTGGGCCCGTGAGCCAGTGCTGCCCATTAAAGGCTTAACTCACAGTTGGGAGTGCAGCTTTGACCCAGGTTTGAGTTAACTATGCGTTAGTTAATCCAAAAATGCTTCCCTCTGCACTTATTCTAGAACCTTATAAATCTCTGCAAAATCCACTGCATCACGTACAGGAAGCCTTAATTTCTCCAGTTTCCAGTTCTCTATGACAAACACTGTTCTCTCTGCACAAATGATGGAGGAAGAGGTTCATAGACATTAGGCTGATGGTGCCCTGAGGCACCAAGGAGAGTATAACTTAGGGACAGGGGTCTCGACGAACAGTCGAATATGTGTCTGCAGCAAAGAACTGAATCTTCCTGAAACTAGGGACCAACAAATGAAAAGAGACTGGAGCTATAAAAATTAATAGCCAGGGATGGACTGGTTTTGGGGATCTAATGTTAATATCTTTATGCTGTTCTAATATGAGATGTTGAATTATTAGGTGCCGGTGAGAAAGAAATAAGATAGTAAAACTGGAAAGCAATTGGAAATGAATGTGGTGAGTATTTGTTTGCAATTCCTCTATGATGAGATCACATGAGAGTTTCGACAATGGATTTAGTCACATTTTACAAGATGTTTCTGCAGACCCCGCTGAAACAGCTCTTTCTGATCCCAGGATGAAAACTCTTTTAGGATATAGGTCTATAACCTAGGGGGTGTCCATGTCGGTCTGATGGGGTCGTGGTTGTGTAGCCTTACGAGAGGCACTAAACCCTGAATTACTCCAGTAGTAAAGATCATAGATATGGTAATAATTTGTAAATTCCTTTGAAGATAAGTTTACTCTAAGCTCTACTAAATATAAATGTGTGTTACATGATGTTTGCGACACAAAAAGACGGTTTGGAGGAAAACAGACTCCCACTCTGTTACTGTCAGTCGCCATTCAGGGTCCGTGGTAACAGTTCACCACCCCCACACGCCCCCAGCCGACCCTGCAACCTCCTCTTCAGCACCCACTGACTCATGTCTAGGTCTGGCTGCTCACCGGAACCTTCCATGAGGGTAGCTGTATTTCCTGCCCCTTCTAGCCTAACACCCTTAAAATAGCAAAGCCCTCTATGTCCTGGAAAATGTGCGGAAACAAACTGCGCAGGGACACATGCAGGAAATAAAAGCCATTAAATCATTATTTATGCCACATTACAGTTAGAGGTAAACTGCTTTCTTACTCAGATTTCTGCAACTATTATTTTCCCTTTACAACTAACGTAATGAAGTATGGCTGTATTTTGTCTTCCTCCATGGGCTTCTGACAGCAAAAAAAAAAGTTAATTCCCTGGTACAACTTTAAGGACTCAGAAAAGAATGTTCTTTTAATGTCGTCACTGCATGCAACATCCATCTGGCAGTAGAAGAAGAACAACAGAACAATCATCTAAGGGGGTGTGTTCCATCACCCGTTATCTCTCACAGGCTGAGTATCTCGGGTATTTGGTGTCGTCCAGCTACACAGGAAGTGAAGCTGACCTACATTGCTTGCATCCAATGGGCAACGTGTCTGGCTGTGATTCACTTATGTGGCTGGGAAAAACCGCCCCTTAGGTCAGGCATAAATTAACGCATGTTGTTTTTATTTATTTATAGTTTTTTTTTTTTATTTCAGAATGTGATCCAGCACAGTAGGCTAAGTCGGAATCAGCTTCTTTATCTCTAAATGGAATCTTTGGCACCGTTCTCACACCGTTTATGGATGGAAGAGGCCAGATTTCTCATCTGCAGCAGAGTGTCACAAGAAATTAAAGTTTGCATGCAAGGATCCAAGGGGTTTTTTATTTTGTCATGTGTAGGTAGACAGTCAGATTATAATAAAAGAACTTGAAGTACTTCACATACTTCAAAAAATGAAACGAATGAAACAAAAAATGAAAGAAATGATCACTTATTTTGCAGGTTAATGGATCTTCTGACATACTGTGAAATATTGCTGAAAAGATCTATATTAATTTGGAGCTATGGCTTCCTGTCCGTAGCTTACAAGAACCTCAAACGTGCTTTTATGTATACCAGCTGACACACAACACCCAGTGCGAGGTGAGTGAGAGGTTAACACACATATATAATTTGCCCGAGGCTAGAATACCTCTCATTTTGACCCCAAACCGCAGGTTAACCCGGTGGATAACAGATGGAAAGTTGTGCTTGTTTGGTGAGGAAGAGATCAATTCGGAGCAGCTTTTAAGATGCGACCTGCTTTGTCGTAGGATATTCCTGAGAGATCCCTCCGGCTTAGCAGTCGGCTTCGTAAGCTTAACTCCAGGATCGAGACACAAGGAGCTGAACCTTCTTTGACCTCCGAGGCGTAGACTTGCGGCGGGGGAGGTGGAAGTTGTGGGCTTGATTTCATTGCTACATTTACAAGAAAATAGGCTATTTTTTTGTCCCGGGCTCTTATGAGGTCGGTGAATTATGGAGATTTAACTAGTGGACTTCTTACATCGAATAGAAGATAGATTGTTTAATGAAAGCTTTACTGTGGATGGGACTCAGATTTTTATGGATGTGAACTAACGACAAAAAACATGAAAGTACACCACCAGCTTGAAAAGACAACTGCATATAGGGTGACCACCTAATCCATGCCGGGGGGGGGGGGGCGACGACGACACAATGAACTACTTTAGGTTTTACAAACTACTTTAAAACCGAAAGGCTCCTATGGTTGGCTGATTGGTTCAAGTCTTCTGGTGCTTTTACTGGTTTGTTTCCTTGATTGAAAGACTCATCCAGCTGCTTCGGAAACTGACTAATCAGCACTCAACAATTACTGCATGCAAAAGTGAAATCCAGGTCCTTTTAATTGAAACAGTAGATCACAAACCCTGTATTAGCTCATAGTGTCTCCTCTGACATGGATTAGGTGTTCACTCTGACTGCATAGCTGGAACAAGAAGAAGAAAAGGATGCAGGCACAACCACTGAGGTGGAAGGAAATATCAGGGGATTTCGTGGAGTTTAGCTATGCCGCACACAAACCAGGCTCATAGAAATGAATGGGGGTTAATGGCAACTGGAGGATGAGTTCAGTCAGGGAGGTGTTGGGGCCCTCAGGAAAACATGCCGTGAGTCCCTTAGTTTGTACATGCACGTCATTTAGTGGATGCTTTTGCCCAAAACGATGAACAATTGAGAAGGAAGGGCTAAATAGACCCTGGGGTGACTTAGGGCCAAGGGCCCCACTGAAGGGACCGATGGTGAAAGCACACTACCAACCATGGGATTTGAATTACTGACCTACAGATCACATGAATAGAGCCTCACACTTCCTGTCAAAATGGGTGATGCTTCACGTATTTGTGTCATTGTCTGACCGTGCTGATTGTATATCGTTCCAGTGTTTGTATGTGTGCGGACACTGCAAGTGTTTGTATGTGTGCGGACACTGCAAGTTCTTTGTTTTTGCCATGTGACCAAATATCTGTCTCGAATAATTCTATTTTGATGAATTTCAAAATTTCCCCCTTACCTCCAGAATCACTCCTAATATCTCCATCTTCATTCATAATTGAAAAGCAAGTTTCCAAACGTCACCCAATCCATTTCATTTGTTGTTTTTCAGATAACATGCCAGTGCTTCCGCATTATATGTTACAGTATTGGGAATCAAGCTCACTAAATCCACCTGTAATCCCAAGAAAAACTTTCATTATATGTCCAAAACTCATTAAGTCCAGAGAAATTTTATACAAACCTATATCTCGTGTTTTGGAAATTGGCTCTTCAACTACAAGCACCAGCTGCAGTCTGCGCAGAGGAGATTGACAGATAAGATAAGAACCTTTCTTGTCACTACACAGAGCAGTGAAATTACCCCTTGCTCGGGGTCATCCATGACCCAAATTGATTTTTTGGGGGGGTGGTGGTGGTGCTGTTTTTTTCTAAACCACACATTCTGCAACCCACTGAAGTGACCCACTGAAGCTGAGCCTGACATCCATCCATGTGCTTCAGCCTGCACCAGAGTTTCTGGCGTTCATTCCCACAGACATACCAGAAGATGGCGTCGTGCATTGAAACTCAGCAGCCGCTTGTGGCACAAGAGTCAAAGAAGGCTAGTCCTGAGAACACAATTCTTCATGCAAATACACTGTTAGAAGTCGACCTAAGTGATGTCTGTCTAAAATATCTAAGCACTTTATCACCTGTGATATTAAATAGGGCTTGGAGATTAAAGCACCTTTTCAAGGCAGTCCAGCTAAGAGATTAAAGATGGAAAAAAGCACTACAGCCAGGAAAGGGATTTTGTAATTTAATGTGTCCTTCACCCCTGCAACAAGGTACTTGCAGCTCCGGCAAACGAAGCAGGCAGATTTGGATCCAATAACAGCAGCTTCTGATCTTTGCAATTCTGATGTTATCTGTCTCCATTTCCTTTATATTGTATAAGACTCAGCAAAGCAGAGGTGGCAATTTCAGGTCCAGAAAGTAAAACTCCAGACCACGTTTTACTTTCAACCAACCAGTTGAGTACTATGTGACTGTGACTCTTTATGCTCAACTGGTTGGTTGAAAGTAAAATGTGGTCTGGATTTTTACTCACTGGACCTGAAATTGCCATCTCTGCAGCACAGTGTGCAGTTACTGATCACAGCATTAACTGGAATTCTGTAATCAGGGGATTGGCTGGAGATGCACGTGCTGCTAATTTCAGGAAGTATGTTACAATATGTTTATTGTATCAATTTATGTGCCCCCTTCCCCCAGGAGATTTGCCCCTCTTCCATTAAATACCTCCTCCGATCTACAAATAAACATCAGTCAGACCAAGCTAGCTGGCCCTCTGTGAAATACAGGAATTAACCGCAAATAGGCCCTGATTATATACTGTTAATACTGCATTGTAAATGATTAATAAATAAAGTTCAGAACTTTTAAGCTTACCAACCATAAAATATAAAACAATGTCATGGTATACAGTCAATTTGTGCTGTGGTTTTGCTGTGCCAAAGATCCTCATGGTGACCTCATGGCCTTCAGCACATTGAGTAAGAGATGATGGAGGTGGTTTAAGAGTTTACTGTGTACAACACCCCACGAACCCCAACCCAATATCCCCAAAGGAAGAGCTAGATGGAGCTGAGATGTCGTCTGATTGCTGCTGGGGTGTGTGGTCAGCTGAGATTCCTTGGCCCTCCACAGACTGCGCAGGACAGCTTGTTAGGTTGTGCTCTATGGTGCAGAAGATGAACCAAATCAGCCATGGCTGCAGATTCTGTGGCCCGGCACATGGACCCAAGTCTGCCTGTCCTTAGACTGTCAGTAGCAAGTGCCACCAGAAGGTTCCGTTCCACCCATTCCATTATCCGCTCAGTCCAGTGGCCGGGAAGCATCTTCTCACAACAGCTTTCCTCAGCTGGCTTTGACCATGGCCCGTGAGTCTCTTTCCCAGGCCTCTGGTATGCAACCACTGGATTCCCTGCAAATCCCCTCCAACCCCCCACCCAAAATCCCACCCCAACTACCTCTTGGCTGGGCCTCACTGTCCTTCACACAGATCATACTTAGTCCTGGTTGGTGTCAAATTCGGAAGGGTGTCAGTAGTTCCACTCAACACTGGCCCACCACAGGGAAGCAGACATGCCTGTAATGCCTGTGACCTCACTGAAGGCCAGTTCCCACCGAACATCATACCAGCAGGCATTAAGCTGAAGTCCAGACTCCTGCTGACTGCAAGAGTTCCCATACCTCTTATCGCAAAGGGCAGGGGCGTTGACCCCAGTGTCTTGGCAAAATCCCAAACCCCACGTCCCAAAGCGGCTTAGTCCCTGCCTATATTTAAATACTTTCTTAAAATGCTTAAAATCTCACTCTCTCAAAAAACACAATGTCTCTTAACCTGTTCAATGTATAAATCAAAACCCCAAAAATAACAACCATTTAGAGAGGATTTTAGGAAATCTGTAGACACTGTTGTCTGTTCATGACAAAAGGCCAGAACACCTCACTTAGCTCATATTGGGGGTGGGGGTGTCTAGCTAAACTTTACCCATGTTCTCATGTCAAAGGTTGTCATATACATTGCTAGTCCCACGGGGCAGAGGTCAAAGGCTGGTAAGGGGATTGAAAGGCTTCCCATAAGAAGACTGTGCCGTATGTTGGAAAAGAGATTCCCAGTCTGTTTGATGTTAGCGAAGTGTTTAGCAGCAAAAATATTGCCGTGACGTATTGACTGTAGGTCTTATCTTAGTAACGTCTTGCTTTGTACCACAATCTACCAGGGTCTTGATTCTTAATAATGCTTTTTTTTTTTTTCCTGGTCTCGCAAATTCATGGAATGTCAGGGCAGAGAAGTTTTCATATGGTGAGAAATAGCCTTCCCAGTGTGAGGAGACTGTAGTCCTTCTGTACTGCATTTCTTTTTTCCATTTGCTGGCCCGGGGATTGTTCACCTCCATGTTGCTTGGCCCATACTGAAGGAAATGTGGGTCAGCGGCCCAGTGGCGTGGAATCTCGGTGAATCTCCAGATGATTCATACTTACCCCTCTCTTCTGCATCCAGCTGTCTGGGCTGGAGGCCGTTAGCCTTGGGACACACGCATTCGGGCCTGGGCCTCTCATCTATAGCTGTCCCCAAAGTACCAGTCCGTTCCTTGTTTAGCAGCTGGAGGAGGCAGGGTGGGGAAAGCAGGAAGCAGCTGGTGTCCATCAAGGCTCCAGTGATGTCCATCAGCCCGTGTCTCCAAGGACAGCGGGGACATGGTGAGACGGAGAGGCAATGAGGCCGATTCGTCCTGGGAAATTCTCTCTGTCGCTGCTCAAGGTTGTCAAAAATACGTAACGTAATCGAATCCGTTGTCACTCACGCTTTTTTTGTCTCTGTCTTACGACTCTGGTACTCAGCCCAGGACTCTCGGTCAGCCTCTCCTTTGTTACTCACCGCCTGTAAACATCAGGCCTCTTTCATGCATCTCGGGACATGCTACGGACATTTCAACAATTCGCACAAGATTGGCAGAATATTCACTGTTGTCATCAGGAGTTTCAGAGTAATAGGTAACAAGAATTTTGGTTTTCTAAACTCCAAGAGACTTTTTTTGGCATGTGGGATCCCACTTGGCTCGGTATGAGAGTCGCTTTCTTTGTTTGTTTTATTGTCGGGTCCTTATTGTTTTATTGTCTTTTCATCTTTTAAACTGGTTTTTGTGTTTTTATTGCGCTGTTTCATGGTTTTTGCTATTTTGATTATTCAGCACTTTAGTCACCCATTTTTAAACGTGCTTTATATATAAATATTGACTTAATCTAACTCCCCACCACCATTTGCTTATTTCTTTCTGTCACCTCGGCACCTCTGTTTTAACCCGGAATTTCTTGCAAATTTTTTGTTGCATTTTTCTGCCCTTTAAGTGTCCATGACAAATGTGCGAAAGGCTACACTGGGTTCACATAGGAGACCTGATAGCAGCAAGAACCGGTCCGCAAGTCAGAGGACTGCTTCATTTACACACACACACACACACACACACACACAGGTTTGTAATTATATCTTTGTGGGGACTCTCCATTCATTTGTATGGGGACAACTCTCATCACAACATGAAGACCTTAACCCCTACCCAGCCCTAATCTGAACCATAAGTAACCAAACTAAATACTAAGTCCTTTGGAATTTTTAGTTTTTTGATTTTTATAAAACTGAATTTCCCCTTGTGGTGACTATAAAAACGGTCCCAACAACATCAAAACTGCAGGTTTTTAATCACATTGTGGGGACATTTGGTCCCCACAATGTAATGTATATCTGACACACACACACATATTCCTGTAAGTCAACCACCCCAACCCAAAAAAGCAAGAGTCCGTGTAGAAGTGTTCCGTAGTGATATTTGCTTTTGAAGTTAACCATATCGCCTGATGATGTAGGAATTATGGATGCCTGTTTTTGGATACTGAGCGGGAGTACGGCTGTTCTCTGTGGTTTCTTGCTGGCATGTAGACCTTCCATCGGGGTCTGCAACACATTATAAGCCTCTGTCGCCAAGTTTGTGTTCCTCATTAATTGCTATTTCAGCCATGCAGTCTGCCCATGTAATTGAATTGTGTATAAATAACATCCACCCCACCCACAGACAAATGTTTCATCTTGGTGGCAGAATTCCGGAATCCTCCTCGCCGCGGAATGCTGGGCCATCCCAGATTCTTACTCCAGTGACAGGAAAACGCTTCTGTCAGAGTTACTGAGTTAGACTCACTCAGTGGGTTATTAAGACGATTTGGCTCCACGAGAAAAAAAATTGTGCTAGTTCCCCCTACTATGATATAAATGTGACTTGAAGATGCTTGACAAGATTTTCCCCAAAACACCTTTTGTAAACCATTATCCATCCCCCAGAACATAGTCATATGTGTGTGTATTGTAGTCATGCGTGTATTGTAGTCATGCATCTATTGTAGTCATGCATCTATTGCAGTCACGCGTGTATTGTAGTCACGCGTGTATTGTAGTCACGCGTGTATTGTAGTCCTCTCCGTCTGAACTTACAATGAAATGCAGGCCATCTTCTTAAATTGCCTTGTTTTTTGAAAAAAAAATGCAGCTTTATAAAAAGCAAAAATAAGTGACATCATCCTGATGAAGAACATAAAACAGAGCTTGAAGGGAAAAAGATGGTGTGTGTTTTTATGGCTGTTTGTGTCTCAGCGTGGAGCGGAAAGGTTCACTGGAGGCATCTATCATCTTTACCGTAACTAGCATTTTGGGGATACAAATTTCTTGACATCCATCCCAGTGGACTGCAGGGCGTACGGAACCGTTCACCAGGACAAAGGCACGATATCATGGGAGAGGCAGTGACTTACACGGAGGTCACACTTTTGAACTGGATTCTGACTGGTCGCTGTCACAGTATTCCCGAAAATGGCTGATGGCCCTTTTTGTCATGGCATTTCCAGAGGAAAAACATTTTCCCTTCTGTGCTCAACATGGCATAAAGAGGATCCCTTCTTGAAGTGATTAATTGACATACTTGACACACCACAACACCCAACAACAGAATGAGTCCCATATGTGACATAACAATGGGTACATAATTCAGCAGCCCAGGAGCAATGTTTGGGGGGCAGTACCTTGCTCAGGGTACCTCTCTGGTACCTTGCTGGTTGGGGATTCAAACCAACAACCTTCCAGTTACACATGTACTTGCCATAGCATTACACTACCACTCTTCTTTTCTTAAAACAATTGCATAGCTGCTGTGTATAATTATCAGCACTGCTTCCTACATATTGTTGTTTTCTTGTGTTTTACTTCTTGTGCATGAGATATCCATCTTCCCTTGGATATTAAAGCTAGCCCACATATTGTATTCTGTTTCATTTTGCCACTCTATAGAAACATGGGGGAAAGAGAATTCACCCATCCATCCATTTTCTATAACCGCTTGTCCTGTTTAGGGTCGTGGGGGTCTGGAGCCTGTCCCGGAGGCTATGGGCGCAAGGCAGGGAACAACCCAGGACTGGGCGCCAACACATCGCAGGGCACAGTTGCAGACCTTTCAGGAAAGAGAATTCACAGGCTTAAATAAAGTTCGGAAACTCCGCTGATGGTTTTGGCCACACAACCCACCGTGTCAGGCTGTTCTCATAGGTATTCTTTGACAGAAGCACTCAGTTAAACATATTTTCACATAACATGCTGAAATTCATCATTCTCAGCTGGACAGAGAAGAGAAGGAGTCCTGTATGAGACCTGTTCTGAGAGGAGGGGCTTTTTTTGTGAGTTGGCTTGCCATCCACCTTGCCAGTCATACCGCGTTCAAGCAGCACGCTGCAGAAGATGAGGTCATTAAAGATGGGGCTGACAAAGGTCCTGGAGGAAGACCAAACTCCAAGCAAAGCAAAGGTCATCGCCTCCTTTCTGAAGTGGAGATTTTTATCCACTCTGTCGGCACAGTTTTCCTGGGCAGCTGTGTACATGCAGGCAGGTGTCCATGGCTTAAGGAGACCTTGTGTGTCTTGGCTCTTAAAAGCGGGAGCGAGTTACCTGGTCAGGCTGGTGACGACTGGGCATCAACAGAACAACAAAGCCAGTGGAAAATGTTGGTCTTTCTGGTGTCTCGGCCGGAACATGCATATTCTCTGCAGAACGTTGCTTTTCTTTGTTTTTTTTTCAGAACCCATAACCCTAAAAATCAGCAACCTCAAATTACAATAGTTTACCTCTAGACTTGCAAAATGGTCAATGGTATTTCCTATATCTGAGTGCCACAACAATTGTACAATTGTATATTCAACAGAAATAACTAAACATCTGTCTTTATCATGGTTTGTATCAAACAATTATAAGAAAATAGTCCAGTTATTTGATGTGACTCATGCAGAAGTTATATAAGCAAAAGAATTATATTGCAGCATGTAGCTCTATTCATAAATTTAAAAATTATGAAGGAAAAATACAGCTGTTAACAAGTACAACAGTCCCTTGATTTACAGTAATTTCCTTTTTCACTTCGATACCAGAATTTCAGTTTACTGACTGATGCCCTTGACTCCGTCTTTTGAATTCAAAGGCAGTTCTCCACTGATGTAAGTTAACCGCTCTACAAGCCCTTACATATTAAGCAACTCAGATTTAATTTACTTTACCGTTAAAGAACACACAAGCCAAAAATATACTACTGTAGTAATACGTACTAAGGAGCACATGTTTAACAAATAAAAAGAAAACAAAAAAGTATCCAGTGTAAATTTGCGTACAATCATATTTTGCCTTTTGCGTTAGTGCTTATGTAAACTCTATGTTAATGTAAACTCTGTGTTAATGTAAACTCTATGTTAATGTAAACTCTGTGTTAATGTATGTCTTACTTTTTATGTAAGTTCAGATTTTACAGTTTTACATGTCGAGAGCTGCCTGAACTCTATAAAACAGATGTGACATTGTTGAAAATACGAGAGATTTGAAATTACGATTTCAGCCAAATGTTATGGATTAAAAAAAAAAAAAAAAGTATAATACACCAAATGTACTCTCCACAACCGTTTCCAGGAAAGGGAAAAAGTATGAAATAAATTTTAAAAGCTTGCCATGTGTTGGTGAACACATTTGATTATTCAAAGATCCTACTGTCTCGACCGATTTCATCGTGCTGTCGTGTTCAGCCTTTGTTACTTAGTTCAAACCGTTTTCAAACACTTCTACACGTTTTTTCATTGTTCTACTAATATCTGGAAAATGTGAGTTATTGGGTTGGGCTGGAAACATGTTATAATCATTCCTATTTAAAATAATGGGAACATGTTTTCTATTGACGTTTTTTTCAGGAACGAATTAGTAACGTAAATCGAGCTGTACTATCCTCACAGTTCTCACTACAATTAGCATATTGTGTTTCTAAAAGAACCAAGAAACAATGAGGCCACTCTAATTGTGCATAGATGCTTAATCATAATTCTTGTAAGAGCTGCAAAAAAACCTATTTTCTAAACACTTAATTATAAATAGAATTCCTTGCATCATGGAAGGCCAGTCATGTTCGTGTGCCAATATAATTCATGGCTGCTGTTATAATTTATCCAAAAAACCAGCTAAAACCAGTGGTGTATTAGTTCACTTTCTCCATAAAATGAGGCTCCGTTCAATCTGGAGAAAAACGTCAGCTCTGGCCAAGGCCGAAGTCATGTTCTGGATTAATTCCCGCCATAGTTGTAAACTATGTTGCAATCATCTTCAAAGTTTGAGTTAAAAATGGGCACGTGGTTTGGAATTTTGTTTTTTATTAATTGCCCTGTTTTGAGGAAATTTGAGTACAAAAAGAAGGCGTTCATATTTTCAGCAATGCGATAAAAACCTTGAACAACAGGAAGATTGGAGCACTAAAATCTGGCCACATTTATACATGTTCATAGGGGTTTGAAACAGAAGCTATTCTTGTTCCAGACTAATCGATATACATTAACCTTCCTTTTGCGACTGAGGTGAAAATTCATAGCTCACAAATAAAAACACTCAATCATTTCCAAATGAGCCATAAATCAAGTTACCTTTTGCTTGACTAATCACAAATACCCATCATTTGCTAATGCCGATCTCATTGAAGTTTGTTGGGGGGGGGGAGGGGGAACAAGGCCTATCGTAGGCATCACAATGTACAACCAAGATGACTGAAATGCACAGGGTTACCCAGACTGAAGCCCAGGGGCCTCCACAAAAAGAGCCCCATTCTACTGTCATCATTACTACGACGTCAAAGACAATCAAGGGGACTCTGACAACTGAAGGAGCCCAGAAGCCTCAGACCATGTGTAATGTGCCTGTGGGTACAACTTAAAGGTATACCATGGATGGGATATGACAGTCTATTACATGGCACAAGCACATACGTCATGTGCTACAGGCCAGTTGGCTTAAATGCATGCCATTCAACTGTGGTTAGAAGCATGGGTGCCTAGACGTTTGCATAACAGGAGAACAAGCAAACCCTTCAAACATCAGGCAGAGTTAGGATTCAGACCCTAAAACTCAGAGATGTGAGGCAGTAGTGCTAACAACTGAGTCACCATGAAATCGATGGGAGAGCAACTGTTCTGGTCAAGGTTGTATATGCATTAAATAATGATGGTTGCTTTTATTTCTTTAAAAACGATATGTAGTAATGATATTGGGTTGGGGTACCAGATGATTCTAGTAGGAAGCACTATAGTTTCTGAGAAACTCCTCTACTCCTCCCTGCTTATCTGGCAACCGGTGAATGCATGTGGAGCTGGCTAAAGGCGATGACCACTGCACCGGGCTTCTGGGGCGTCCAACACAGTGAAGTTTGTCTTCCTAGCTGCAAGCCGTGGGAGGGTGAGACCCTAGGAATGGAGCACACCTGCTTGGCCGTCAGCTGCGCGATTGGAATATGTTTACATCCATAATATGTTGGAATCCAGGAGAGACGCCGATGTAAAGGTCAATGGCACTAATCCTAGAATAGCCCCCTGCACCTTTATACAGTAAAATAGGAATGGATGACAGAATGGATGACTCACAAGTTTGCCATTCCTGGAATAAATACTTCACAGTTGTTTATGTGTAAATGATGATGATGATGATGGGCTCGGAGCTCGATGGGATACACAAGGATGCCTACACCCTTGTGGGAAAAAACATACTGCCCCCCCCCCTTTTCAAAATATACCACCCCGCTCACCACCCCCATAAACTGCTCTGTGTAATTTAGCTCACTTAAAGGTAAATCTACAGATTGTATCAGACGTACTCAACTGGCAGACTGTGGTCTGTCTGCATCGACCCCCCCACAAAGGTTTGGGCCCCCACCATCCTACTTGAATTATAACTAAACCACTGATGTTGAGATATGCATGAATCCATCCATCCATCCATCCATCCATTCATCCATCTATCCATCTTGCATGCTTATCCAGTGGAGGGCTACACTGAGCCTGGCCCGTGATGATAATCTGGATCATGGTATTCCAAAAACAACCAATCAAGCAGTGATGCAGTCAAATCAGGGAATTCATTTTCTTAAACACACACACGCACATGTAGGGTATACCGATCCTTATGGGGCCCGCTCATTCACTTCTATGGGAAAAATGCTAACGCTAACTATGAGAACCTTAACCCTCACCCTGCCCTAACCATAACCATAAGTACCCAAGCAAAATACAAGAGTTTTAGCATTTTTAGTTTTTTAATAGCAGTCACCGAATTTTAGAAAATAGAGTTTTCCCTTATGGGGACATTGTGTCCCCATAAGGATAGGTATACACACACACACACACACACACTACCTTCCCTGCCTTGCGTTTTTGTATGTGGCTGTATGTATTTATTATTGCATCTTTATCAATAGCGCAGTTCTTTCCCACAATTCGAGAATAATTACAGTTCAAAATAACATTTTATTTCTGCAAACAAGGCTGATTTAAAAAATTGTCCTGGATGCAGTTTGTTTTAAAAGTGAAATAATGGGTAAAGCATTTAGCTTTTGTTCAGTACTCCGTATTTCCTTATACGGTTCTCTCCATACTATGGCGCAGAACCAGAGGCCATTATTACTGTCAGGGTTCCTTTGTTGTGAGGACTCACAGTGCACTGATGGCCAAACACGTTAAGATCATCGACATAATGAAGAAACTGGAAGCATCTAGACGTACCAGACTGGGAGTTTAAGTAAAACGAACGAACGAAAAGTGCAAACCAAGTTGTCCTGCTGGCTATTGTTATGAAAAAGTATATTGGAGCAAGATTTACATTTTTTGATGGCATTGGAGTTTCAGATTTGGCTGCTTTCTGCTTAATGATCTGTTGTTGCACATTTTATGACTGCATTCTTTTTTTGAAACAAATCCTGCATTCCATGTCTGTTTCCTTGAAAGTACGACGTACAGAGACAGTGCTTCATAAATCTCTTGAATTATCTTTTCTTCAAGGTGAAATATGAAATCTTGGTACAAAGCACACCGTCCCCACTTCTCTTGTTATGCTTTGAAATTCTGTCTAAAACTTACTGTAATTTCTCAGCCAACCATGAAATCTATATACAAGGATTCATTGTTTGTTCAGCATTTAGCCGAGAAGAAAGAGTGTTGATCAGTTCAATGGGTTTAAAGACCCTTTTGTTTCTGAGAAAAATAAAATACATTTTTTTAGAAGGTGACCCTGCAAAGGGCTTTTTCTCCAAATCTTTCAGCACATGAAAACATAATCCTGTTCTCTCCTTGTCTTCACCTGCCTTCCGAAGACGTAGTTAACAGATGCACTAGTCAATACACAGAGAGCTTAGCTCATGCTAAGAGGATGAGTTCTTGGTGTTGTGAAATGAAAACGAATGGGAAGCTGAAATGGCGCCCCATAAGGAGAATACAGTGAAGTAAGAAAGCCAAGATATCTGCGAGGTCACCTCATCTCCTACACTCATGGCGCCCTAAGCCAGCAAGGTGGTCTACAGCAGAGGCGGCTGATAATCCATAGGGATTAAATTATGAAGCAAAGCAACTTGACAGAACTCCTTTCCAAAATTTTATTGTCATTTAAGAACACATTTTCTCGCTTCCTTGGAAAAAAATCACTATTGTAATAATAGATTATCGTCTTACCTCATTTAAAATTTTTTTTTAAGCCTCTACCGGTGTACAGTGAATGGCAAATCGCAGCCACAAATAGCAAGTAGAAGGGGATGCGAATTACTATTACCATCCACTCAGTGCACCAAAACAGCACTTTATCCATCCTCTTTGTTTCCTGGTAGACGGACCTCAGGCCGTGGCTGTTGTTATCCCTTCCACGCCGTTCCAAATCCGAGGGAAATGAAGGATACATACAGATAAGTAACAGCCGGTATAGGAAATGGAGTTACATATTAATACATGTCAAGAAAAGGAAGGAAAACAAAGGACTGCGATCATAAGGTGTAGATTGGAATCCCGGATGGGTGGTGCTGTAGGTCCCTAGAGATGGGTCGGGTCTTTGAGAATATCCAGCTGCATTAATGAATGATGCTTAAAAACACGAAATGGCAAGAACAGTATGTCATCCTAGATGAGCCCCATAAGCAAATAAATTATCTAATGAATAGCACACATTTTCTATTAAAAATCTATCATTGTTACGTGAGCGGTAACTAATTACTAGGGATTATATTGCAGTAATGTAAATAACTGGGTGGTCCCTCTCCCTGTCCATTCGTCTACGTGAAGGTGAGGACACTATTTTTGCTGCACGCAATCCCCTTTGAAAGTTGCTTCCATCTAAAAGACGATGAACAGTAATGATACACTGTATACGTGTAACAATGGGTGTAGCAGACTCTCTCGGCAATGGTGAGGTCATCCTATATTGCAAAAAACTAAATCAACGCCATACTCAGAGCTTTCGGTTACTGAAACGTAAATATCGCTTAAATCTTAAACCTAAGATAAACTTGACAAAAAATTGATTTCAGTTTTACACACAGTAAATACTAACCATTGATGCAATTAAACGTTGAAAGGTAATACTCACATTGAGTAACTATTATACTCTGTCACCTCTCCCGAAGTTTTGCTCCAGCGTTGGACTTGTGCTTAACTCTGTGGACAGAATCCAAAGTATTCGCTAATGTGCCAGCGGTATGAGGTGAGAACACAGGGCCAGCCAAAGTCAAGCAGGCGGCAATGGACCACAGATGATTTTACCCTGGTCTGAAGGCGTCTCTGTTGCCTTGGGAGACCAACTGGAAACATAGCAAGAAATGAGCCAGAGTAAGTCATAGTGACAAACTTGGGAGGCCGTGGACAGAGTGGGTGGGATTCAGCGCAAACACCAACCTGCATGAGATGTTTTTACCACCAGTGAATGAAGGGATAAAGCTTGTGATGGATGGTGCTTTCAGAATAATAATGCAAAACTTTAATGCAGAGGAACAAGCCGGCATGAAGAAACAATAACGGTGTAGATACCGCCAAGAGGCCGACGGCCTGCATTGGCACGATCGATGACGGCAGCTGTCGGCAGGCCCCGCCCAACGGCCTGCAATGCAAACACTCTGAATGAGGATGATCTCATTCAGCGATCGTCACACATGCTTAGTGGGGAAAAAAAACAAGCCTATTGAACTTCCAGAGAGGATGACGTCAGCCTCATGTCCCACAGTGGAGTATGCTGTTCAGTCTGACCTCTTATGGACCAAAACACCTTTAGGAAGAGTGTTTATGAAGGGTGTTAAAGCGAACCTGTTGACACCGAAAACTACGATTAGCCACTTAATTGACTACATTAGAGGCCAATAAAGTGTAGAAACATGGGGGTAGCTGTGGAGAGAGCAGGATGCTGAGCAGAACTGAGTTAAGCTCAAGAGGTTCAGGTCGCTCACCTCACACGTTCATGTGTTATTTGTGGCTGAAGATCAGGTTACATTCCGTACCACATCAGAGCGTGACGGGATGGCAGAGATTAAAGGAGAGCGGCCTATCATTGGGGGCTGAATGTTGTTCTTGGATCAGAGTGGTGCTCAGAGACCCCAGCAAGGCTGGTGGGCCAAGCGCTGAGCTCTGAGCTGCAGTGCACCTGTGGCTAGGCAGATGGTATAATGTTCTCAAAGTGCTGAGCCAGCACTGGTGCTGCTTGCACCACTGCCTGGAATGGGGGGCAGGAGGGGGCTGGGCCATCATTTACCAGCACACTGTGACTTGCTTTGCTAGGGCCTCTTTGTCCATCATTTGGACTAAAAACTGAAATTTTATTTCATTTAAAACCTAAAAAAAAAACCCATCTAACCGGAAAGATACTATTGTCACGTGACAGTCATAACAAAGGATATAACTTTAGGTTGAACACTGGGGCGGTTGAGGTCTCCACCCATTAAAGGGGGTCCAGAGGGTTGTTTAGCCTGGTTTA
The DNA here is from genome assembly GCA_026776945.1 of Isichthys henryi. Lineage (NCBI taxonomy): Eukaryota > Metazoa > Chordata > Actinopteri > Osteoglossiformes > Mormyridae > Isichthys > Isichthys henryi. The sequence continues at coordinate 17,323,533 of JAODJX010000040.1, forward strand.
CTCGGAAATATTTCAACCTCCCCCCTACCCTTCCATAATTTACACCTATGATCATAACAAAAACAGAAATCCTAAATAATTCACGATTTTTTAGCAGACACCTCTACGGTCAAGGGAGTGTTATTCACATAAAATTGTTCTGAGGGCAGAAGGAACAATGATTGGATCAGAGAAATAACCAACTCTGGTTGTTCTTCCAATCACAGGCTCAGTGGCCTGAACTACTGAGCCACACACAGTCTCATCACAGCTAATTGATGTTGCATCCAAGTGGGGCTGAAATGGATGGATCAAGTGTGACATAGTGACTCGATAAACAGGAGTGCCTTTCCCAAAGTTTCTCGCCTTCTGGTCGTGTTATTCATCTCAGGGCACTGTAAACAAATATGTATGATTGTTTTTTTACTCAAGTCCTCCAGTGAAGCCGCTGGTCACCTGTCACATTTAGGAAGGTTGAGTTTTGCCTGATGCCCTTGCTGAACTGATCTGAGCTCAGTTCTGCCCTTCGGAAATCAAATAGCTTTTGGGTCCAGCTGTTTGTCAGACTTCCTGTCAAACCAGGACACGAGGGTGTTCACTTTTTCAAGGATCCTGAGCTATTTTGGGGAAACGACTGCAAAACATCCATCCATTTTCCAAACCGTTTATCCTACTGGGTCGCCCGGAGCCTATCCCGGAAGCAATGGGCACAAGGCAAGGAACAACCCAGGATGGGGGGCCAGCCCATCACAGGGCACACTCACACACCATTCACTCACACATTCACACCTATGGGCAATTTAGCAACTCAAATTAGCCTCAGCATGTTTTTGGACTGTGGGGGGAAACCGGAGTACCTGGAGGAAACCCCACGATGACATGGGGAGA